>AP025049.1:22653128-23004268 GCA_036186865.1 Eustoma russellianum
TATGGTAACTTCCAATCAGCCCTAATTTGAATATTCTAGAACACTTTAATATGTATTGAATATGTAAAAAGTATCTAGAAACATGTTAGATGTCATGCCAAAAACATTCCATGTGTTATGTTCGTAGAAAACCGAATTTTCGGCTTTTGTCGATTATGCAATTTTTCTCCGATTAAATTCAAAATATTTGCACATGTTATGTATATTATGTCACACATAATATACATAAAATAACTTGAATATTCAGCTCTAATGGCTGATTAAAAGTGGCGCCCCATGTGACAAAAATATTGAATTTGAAATCTCCTCAATTTGGCCTTAATTGGGGGTGATTTGTGTGTTCCAACATGGAATGATTTTATGGCTGAATATACCATGTAAGCCAAGAAATTTGTGGCCATCTTTAAGTGTAGGGGCTGACCATCTATATATGGCAAGTACGTGACATGTTGGCGAAGTTTCGGTATTCACCCCATACGACAATTTTTGGTTTAGAACCTTTTAACGTGTCGTAATAATTTTGTCATCACCATGACTTATATCATATGATAAAAGACTTGAATATACTCATAAATATGAGGTATATATAGTGGTGTGACGTTAACGTACGTTCGTAAAATATATAACGTGTCGGTAGTACGTTGGAATTATATGTGTGTAGTGCCTTTTTATAAAAAATCTTAATATATATAAAAATATATGTATAAGGTATGTATTAAGGAGAGGAGAAACTTTCCATTCTTCAATTTGTTGCCTTTGTGCCTTTTCCAAATATAGCTTCCTTTAATGAACTACTTAGTTTATTTAACTAAGTACTTCACTTAATGAACTAGTTTAGTTCATTAATGATGGCACCTGAAAATAGTTCAAACACAACAAATGCTCGCCATTTGGTGTAAGCTTTAAAGCTTCATGGCTCGTTAATACGACAACAATATATATGAACTATATAAGGCAAGTTTCACGCAAAAGCGTGTCATGTCATAAAACATGTCATGCATTTCTTTAATACACGTTATTTAAACCATGCATTTTGTAATCACTCAAACCCCTTTTTCTCTACACTAACTAATAGAAAGCCTATTAATTATATAACATGCACAACTTACAGCTTCAGCCCGTAAATATTTTGGTACTTTATTTTCACATTACATGGTCCTACTTATTTCTTCTATTTTTACGTTCAACAACTCCATTTAGTTGTGGTGTTCTAGGTGGTGGAAATATATGTTTAATTCCATGTAATTCACAAAATCTAATTACATCCTTATTTTTAAATTCTACACCTCTATCACTTCAAATTCTTTTAACATCTTCTTAATAAAGATTTTCATGTTTAATGAGTTTCTCGATTTCTAATGGAGCATCATTTTTGTGTCTTAAAAACAATGTCCATGTATATCGTGAGTAATCATCTACTATGACACACACAGAGTAGTGTCAACCTAGACTTCTTGTCCTGCTTGGACCAAAAAAGTGTAAGTGGAGTAATTCTAATATGTGACTAGTACACACTTTATATTTTGCTTTTAAGGCTTCTTTTATATGTTTTCCTTTTATGCAAGTTTCACACAGTTGAAAATTATCTAAGTTTAGATTCCTCTAATCATGTTCATCCTAGATAATTCTTCAATGGATGGACTCCCTGTGGCCTAGTCTTCTATGTCATAAGTTCACATCTAAGTCATGTGAAACTAAACATTAAATTTTAGCATCTAACATGTTATTTAATGATAGTGTGTATATATTACCCTCCCTATTTCCTTTAAATACGATTTTTCTATTTTCGTTTCTTATATCACAAGAAGTAGGAAGAAATGAAACATGATAACCGCAAGCTATATGCAGCGCCCTACCCAGAACTAGGTTTTTGGTATGGTGCACCAGCCATACTCTGCTACAAGAACTACAAGGTATTGATACTATACATGTGCATGTCGACATGAATCATAAATCGATAAATCGGAAGAAACATAAAGATAAACATACGACATGCATATAATATCAATCGTCATAAGCATGTACAAATCATAATGTACACTGTCCCTTAAGATTTCTATGAAGTATATAGACATAATTAGAGATAGGTATGATAGGACAAAAACAACCGTTCGTACATCTATGGAGAATACAGACTTCTTTCCGGTGGAGGTAGGCCTCCATTAAGGGTCTGCGTTGAGCCTATTTCTTTTTGCAGTTGTCCTTGACGAGTTGTCAAAGCCGAGACAGGAGGCAGTTCCATGGGGTATGCTTTTTGCTGGCGATATTATATTAGTCGCAAAGAGTAGACATACCCTGAGTATGAGATTAGAGCAGTGGAGAGGTGTTTCAGAGAGAAAATGCTTAAGGATTAGCCGTTCTAGACCGAATATCTGCATTGTGACTTCAGCGGCGTAGCCGACAATGAGAATAGACAGCTCACCATCGAAGGTCAAGTGGTACCACAGGTAAGTAAGTTCAAGTACCTAGGATCATTTGTACAGCATAACGGGGACATAGATAGTGATGTAGCACACCGAGTTCAAGCAGGCAGGTGTAGATGGAGGGTGGCCTCAGGGGTGCTGTGTGACAAGAATTTCCTAACTAAATTAAAGTGAAAATTTTATAGGATGGCAGCGCGACCGGCAAAGCTATATGGGATAGACTGCTGGACCATCAAGCAGTCACAATTGCAGAAGATGGAAGCGGTAGAGACGAGGATGTTGAGGTGGATGTGTGGGCATACAAGGCTAGACCGGATAAGAAACGAGGTGTTTCGAGAAAGGTTAGGGGTGGCTAGTATAGCAGATAAGATAAGGAAAGGAAGAATGAAATGATTTGGGCATGTCAAGCGGAGAAAGACAACAGCGTCGGTCAGAGCAATTGAAAGCCTCATTGTAGAGGAGAACAGGAGTAAAGGCAGGCCAAAACTGACTTGGGATGAGCATATTAGACCCGACCTACTAGATTTGCACCTCTCTAAGGACATTGTCCAGGATAGGAGTTCATGGAGACATAAGATTGAGGTTAACAAGGTATAGGTCACATATAGGGGCACCTTAGAGTATATTTAGGGACGTAGATAGGCGTAGACACTATCTACGCTTTAGGTTGACTTTGCACTTGTTTGTTTATGTTTCACTGTTGTTATGCATTATATGTACATATACACGTTATGTGTATGTTAATATCGATAGCCTCGTCTTTGTATTTATTGAATTCTCTCATAACACACTAGCACATCATATCTCTATTATTGTGTCATTTATGCAGGTACATATAGAGCCGAGGGTCTCACTAGAAGCAAACTCTCTATGCATTGGGACAGAGGTATTGTTTGCCTTCCACTTACCCTCCCCAAACCCTAGCAATAGCTTTTACTGTCGTTGGGATATACTGGATATGAATGATGATGATGATGACACTGTCCCTTAAATAATATAAGTACATTATAATCAAAATGTCTAGCATATCCAAAAGGTACTCTGGCATACTTCTTCTCTCACGGGAAATCTAGCCGGGGTTCGTCTTCTATGAATAGTGTAACAGTGTCCTTATTCTCTGAAATATGATTTGGCAAGTATGAACGATAACACTAATCGCCTAGCAAGTAGTCTATCTTGATACGTCATGTGGATCATACATGGTAGATGGGGTAATAAAATAATAAAGTGTAAATAAGGAACAAAACATGACATGTCTCCAACTTTAGTAAATAAAGTGCATAACATAAAAGTAACCAAATAAAATGTATAGTTAACATCATCCTAAAAGTAATCATTTTATGCTATCAAACCCATATAAACGCCATTTCTATACATGTCCATACTTCGAGTCTCAATCAACGCCTAAGATAATCATAATACTTAATCTTATCATCTAAATATATCAAGTCCCTATACAAGTCATGTAAATACGATATTCTTACGGTGCGATGTCATAAAACGATGCCATAAAAATTCTATATGATGAACGATAATTCATGATATTCATATCCATTTTCCATGAACATGTCCAAAACATAACATTTCATAAACATGGCATTATGATGGCTATAGAACTATACCTTGCATGCAAATGATATCGTCAAAGTAACAGAATAATCCCCCATATAGTCACATGTACAAAATATGATTCCCAATGCTTCAAAGATGGTGTTACATCAGAATGTGCATAAACTAACAGTGACTCGATATGCCGGAGATCCCTTGTCCTTGACAAGGCGTTACACTCAGGCCTATAAAGAAGCATACTATATGCTCATGGCATCAACCCCCTTGGGTCCGATATCATGACGGCCTCTAATCATCAATAACATACTTTATGCCCGTAATACCAACCACATCGGACATGGTATTATATCAGCGTCCAAATGATCATATAGATACGATAAACATGTCATAAGATATCCGACTGTACGATATGATTCGACGTGCATGGGTGAACGTTTAAAACACTTTATGAGATGAAAAATGAATGTACATGTCTTGACCTATTAGTCCATCTCCCACATCTATATGTCCTTAAACCTTCTCATATCATCATACAATAAAAACCCCACATATATGCACATAAACCATGCCTTAAATCATGAAAATATACAATCTATTCTCCTCCAACCTCTCGGCCATACACCCAAAAATAGCCCAATCGTATCCAATTTTTCTCCATAAATATTTTCTTAAAATAGACATCTTACACTTAGTTAAATTGGCCAAAAACCCTAATTTAATATTTATTTCCGCATGGTTTCATATTTCATAAGAATATACATAACGTAATCATATTTCTTATCGTACTTTATTTTATGCATATATATATACACACACACATATGTCCATAAACATGTACAAAGCTATTTATTCCACATCAAATATACACTAGGCTGTGTACTATTTTTTTTATTTAAAGGCGGAATTTTTATTAATGATAAAAAACCTCACTTGTGGTGGAGGGAACAATATTACAAAAACGTATATGATACGAGAATAAAAAGTGTAAAGACGTGAGAATATGTAATCTCCAATCATATATGATATGCCGCATTAAAACCTTGCCAAGTAAAACCACCCTTGTGGATAAAACCTTGGCAAAAGAAAAAGCGTACATATTTATATCATTGGAGGTAAAACATATAAGTACAGACACGACATAAACTGACGATAAGTAGTCTTCCTTCTGATGAGCACTGACGAGACTGTGTAGCAGGCAGCAGTGTGCTCGATAGCCAATAGTAAATGAAATCTTCTGTTCATGCCAGTTTTGTTGTGTTTTGAATCCATTGTTTACTTCAATTGGTATCAGAGCCGAGGTTGTTTGGAGAGGGAGGAGCCACCGTGGTAGGGTTGCCGTGTTTAGGTTGATCCCAGGAGGAGGCTGCCGTGTTCTTCACATCAACAGGGCTGGATTCATTACATCGTTGTTGGAGATTCGTGATAACGAAGGAATCTTCAACACAACACAAAAAAAGGGAATCGCCCAGGCCAAAAGGTACACAGCCGAAAAGGTCTAATAGAGGGTTAGAGAGGTAGTAGGACCCCAGCTTTCCAAGAATCTCCAATTCTATTTGGGTTATATAAGGAACCACAAAGACTTGGATAAATTATTCTCTGGAGACAAGTTTGATGCTCTCATACACTTTGCTGGGCTTAAAGCTGTTGGTTATGGCCAACCCGAGAAAATTCCATGTGTTGAGGATTCTGATCTGAAGGCTATGAACCCTTATGGTCAAACAAAGCTCTTCCTCGAAGAAATTGCTAGAGATATTGAAAAGGCAGACACAAAGTGGGCTACGTTTCAACATGGGCTACTTTTCTGTTGAATGGGTTTCAACTGCTCGGATTTTCATTTCAGATTGTGCACACATCGAAGGAGGGTTTCTGACCTTTACATTCGAAAATTAAGGAGGAGAATGTTGGATAATTTCCGTAATGTACTAGGATTATGAATCTCCTAAATTGTAGGAGTTTAAGTTTTAGTATATTTCCTTATTGATATTTATCTAATCCTATTAGGTTTTGGTTTTGATTAGACTAGTTGGTCTATAAATAAAGGGGGCTAGCCATAGTAGATGGTGCCTCAAGAGTGCCAGCGACAAGTGCGCCAAGAGTGCCAAGGACAAAGTTCCAAATACCAATCCTGGGTAGGGTGATTGGTGAGTCAATACCGGGTAGGGTCATTGACGAAGGTGCCAAGAATAGTTGTTCGGTTTTGAGTTATTTTCCGAATATGAATAAAGTGAGTTGTGCTTTATATGTGTATATTAATATATATATATATATAATATATATATATATTATGAACAAGTATTTATTAATAACCTCACTTATGGTGGAGGGAAGACCATATTATAATATTACAATGAGTTCGTATAGTCAAACCAATAATGAAGAAAGCTAATGATTTTCAAACGCCAATCATATATGATATGTCGCATTAAAACCTTGCCAAGTAAAACCACACTTGTGGATAAAACCTTGGCGAAGGAAAAAGTGTGCATATTTATATGATTGGGCCAGCGAAATATTACTGTGGTAGATGAAATTTTACATATATGTGTAGTACAAGAATTTTGTAATTTGGTGGTCCTAGTCGATGCAGCCGCAAAGAAGTAGTTGAACAAAGTTTGTAAACTAGGCTTGATCTCTTGCGTCAATAGCTTGAAAAGAACCCATAATGATGCAGATACCGCACGCAGAATGAGTGAAAGAAGATATTGTCTCCAAGAAGATGCATTACTCCATTTCACCTCAGACGAAGATAAAGAGGGATATATCAGCAGTGTTAAGATAAGATTGTTGAACGAAAAGAAAATTACGACATACGTACCCATGATACCTTGATTCTAGATGAACCAAGGTGGCTATGAACAGTAGCCTGGCCATAAAGAGAATGTGTACAAGCAGTGTTTGTAGGTGCTGCTACCAGTTTGCTTTCGTTCCTCAGCAGTCCAGCATTTGATTGTCCACCCCCAAAAATAGCATGAGAGTAAACATAAGATGTATATGAGAATAAGCATGAAATAGCATGGAGTGGTGAATGTGTTACGCACCAGTGTTGCCTGTGCATATTGACACAGGCTACTAAAAGAAGCAATCGCCAACACAATGTGAGACATCTTATAGGCGTAAAGTGGGCAGTTGATGCAGATACAACTGTAATGCTCCACACACCTCAGCTGGAAGTTCTCATATGCTGGTATACAGACAAATTCCTTGAGAGTGAAATCCATGCCGCGCTAGGAAATGTGCTGTCGTGTTGGCTTGAGGGGGCTATACTGCAATGTGACTTGATTGATAGTCATGAAATCAACAAGTCTATCGAGGTCCTCAGATAAACTTCTTGTTGTAGCTGTCTTGTTCAGTATAAGAGAGAGAATAGATTTACAATCCGTCTCACAATAATTTGCTGGTGATCCGATGCATAGTAAAGAATGGAAAATAGCATTGTTTGTATCTCAGCACGCAACGGTGATAGGCGAGGGAGTGCAAAGCATATAGCGGAAATTAGGTGTCCCCGATCATTCCTCAAACAGCACCACCTGCTGCAGATTTTGCCCCAACAGCCGCATCTACATTTAACTTGAGACGTCCAGTAGGAGGGAGACCCCACTTCACCAATCGCAGTCTCTTGTGTGTAAGTGGCGGGCAAAATTTAACAATTGGAGATGGCAAAGGGTGAGCAAATTTCTTGTCTCGCATTGCTGAACACCATGTGTAAATGGCACAACGAACATGTTCATATAAACACCTGTAGTTGAATTTTCATCCCAAATCGAGCAGCTGTATACCTTTTCCAGATTTCCCATGTGACAATAGACGGAACCACTGATTTGAATTGGTTCGCCATAGTTGAAAGAGAGGATAGTCTCCACCATCTGCGTATGTATTGTTTAAGAGGTTCTTGTCTAGGGAAGGGCCCAGAGAAAGTATCGAAGCCTCAATCCAGATTGGCCGTATTTGCATGCAGCCAAGGAAAATATGATCCGTGGTGTCAGAGGAGCATCGACAAAAGACACATTGTGTGGGATTTACAGTTTGCCACAACGATAGATTTTCCACTAATGGCAGTGAATGTGTCCAAAGTCGCCAAAGGAAGACGCATACCTGGTTGTGAATCGGCCACCAAATGTAACGATGATCAGCAAGGTGAGTGCCAGTTGTACTGATAGTAATATGCCGATTTAAGAGAAAATTGTCCATTTGTATCCGGTATCCAATCAAATTTATTTTATATTTGTAGCACATGTTCCCGCATGAATGGATCAATACGGATAGCATAGTCGCTTCCACAATGGTGAATCGTATATGTGTGCACACATGGTAGGACGATTCCCATATTTTGATTTGCAGTATGTAGTCCACAGCTCATTACCATGTTGATACTTCCACCAGAGTTGACACTCGAATGCCTTTTGTATATGTACTAGATGTCGGATACCAAGTCCGCCTTCTTCTTTTGATTTACACACCGTAGTCCATGATGCCAACTGTCTATCCCTCCACAGAAATTTCGATAGCTTTTGGCTTAAGACGTCAATTACTCCTTTGGGCAAGCGCAACTAGCCATTATGTGCAGTGGCACAGAGCTGAGAACATGTTTTATGAGTATTAGTCGACCTGCCATCGATAGCAACTTAGAAGACCAAGAATTTAGATAGGAATCAAAATGCTGAATGAGTGATGTGCAATAACGAGCTCGATTATTCCTTTATGTAAGTAAGACCAGATATTTTATAGGCAGAGATGTCAATCTCATTCCCAATGCCTGAGCTGCAGCCACCCCAGATACGCGTCGCCCACAACAACTTGACTCTTATGGTAATTAACCAATTGGCCAGAAGCCGCTTGATATAGTTCCAAGAAAGTGCAAAATTTTTCCAAGTTAGCCGTTGAGCCATTGAGAAAAATCACAAATCATCAGCAAAACCTAAGTGTGAAACACACGGTGTACGGACCGCATGAAAACCCTTTATTTTCTTCTGGGAAATCATTGATTAAACCCACGCGAGAATCCCTTGATGAAATAATAAACAAAAGCGGCGATAGGGGGTCACCTTGTTTCACTCCTGCCCAACAGGGAAGAAACCAACTTGCTTACCATTTAACAGTATGGAGCATCGCGTGGAATGGAAGTTTTTATGATCAAGCGAACAAGTCTCTGGTGAAAGCCTAGTTTCTGCAAAGTAGTTCCAAATAATGCCAACTTATCCGGTCAAACTTTTGCCATGTCCAATTTTACCAGACATGACCCCCGCGGGTTTTCTTGTCTATTACATGCACCATTTCTTGCGCCATTAAAATTTGCTCAGTAATGCTTCTGCCTTGCATGAAGCCGGATTGTTCAGGCGAAATGAGTTTTGGCAGTGGGAGACAGCCTAGTGGAGATCAACCGAGTAATAACTTTTGAGATGAAATTTGTCAAACATATTGGTCGATAATCTGCAAACGCCCGAGGTACTTGCACTTTTGGTAGAGAACAATAGTCGCGGCTGCCATCTTCTTTGGAACGATTATTCCAAGAAAGAATTTGTACTGCTTTTTGCACATCCATATATATAATATGCCAAAATGTCGATAAAAAGATCCTGGAAACCCATCCGGCCCTGCGGCACTGTTGGGACTAAGGTCCCAAACTGCAGACCGTATCTCCTGCAAGGTAGGCATGCTTTGCAGTTTTGTGTTATCATCAGCAGTTATGATCGAGGGAACGTATTGCAGAATGGATCCTCCTCATGAGTAGGCTCAGATGCAAACAACGTAGAGAAATACTGAATTGCTTCAGATTCAATGTCGCGGCTTGCACACATTCTACTCCATCAGCACGCTGGATACACCAGACCATCTGCCGCATACGTCTTCTTTAACAATTTGATGATAGTACGCAGTATTGGCACCCTTCGTTTAACCATTTAATATTTGCCTTTTGCTTCCAATATAGAAAAGCTCTTTTTTGTGCCATTTTTAACTGAGCTTGACTTCGGTTGTAGTGTTCTCGAGCTTTCTGTCTGCAATTCATCATAAGCCTTTTCATGTTTAATTGCCTCCTCTTCCGCCATGGCCACGACGTCAAATATATTTCCGAAGACCTCTTTATTCCACTGTATTATTTGCTTCTTTAGAAGACGTAGCTTTTCACATAGTCCCCACATGCCGCCTACAGTTGAAAAGGACTGCCATTGATGTTGAACAAAAGAGTCAAAATGAATGCGTGGTCCAAACATCCAGATATCTAAATGTAGACGGCATTCGGGTGGCTGTTAGCTCACATTGAAGGAATAATGGGCAATGATCCGACGTTGCCCTGGATAAATGCTGACAAAGAGAGGATGGATATAAGTCTGTAAACGCTGAGTTGCATAGGTAACGATCTAGACGGCGACAAACCCGACCTAACCACGGCCATGCTCCATGTATATGAGGATCCTTGAAAGGTATTTCCTGAAGATCACAATCTGAGATGCAATTGTTGAAGTCTTGTAGTTGACATAAGTGGGGGAGGATCGACCACGATGCTCATCAAGTGTACGGAAAGTGTTAAAATCCCCTCCCACCAACCATGGTAATTGGATATGATCATGTGAATCCTTAAGTCTTCCCATAATGGTTTCGAGCAGCCACAGTGTGTAGCGCGTATACAGCAGTGAACCAGAATTGATCCCCCGAAGCCAAACCACGACAATTTAAACGAGCAATTTTGGTTACCATAGCGCGTCTCTTCCAAAGAAATAATCGAGTCCTTCCAAAAAAACCAATATGATCATCACTGACTGAAACTGCCTTTGAAAAACAAAATGCAAGCGATACGACACTAAGTTTGTAATTCTTGACCTTGGCTCAATGATTACTAATCCATGTAGCTTGTAGCGTCTAATTAGTGAGATAACCCTTATTTCAGAGGTACGAATACCTCTAACATTCCAAATAAGTAATTCATTGTGCTAAGGGGTCAAAAGAGTTAAAGAGTTGGGCTGCACGTAACCTGGTAATTCTTGGGAAAATGGTGGCAGCCTGTGGACCCGCAATAATCTTGGCGGGAGGATACCGTGGTTGTTTCGGTATATAGCCTCTGCGTTTTCGCAACTAGTATCCAAATATACAGATTGGAAGCCGTTCGTCATTGCTTCTAGAATTTCTCTGTCCTGTGCATCAATGTGATTAACATGTAAGGGTAAGAGAAGCTCACTATCCGATAAGGATGTGAATTCATGCTGGTGCGCTAAATCACGAATGATACAATCATCCACCCCTTTGAGACGAGATATGTCTTGCGAAGACGATATTACACCGTGTTGGCTACATCTGGGGAGTTAAGATTGGCCACTGACGAAGAGGGCTTTGCTGTTGTGGCTCCCACTGGTTGTAAGAGATAAGCTTCCGGCTGGGTCTCTGGTGCAGTGATGCTGCGAATCTCATGCGCAGGTAGGGCATTGGGTTGATTTTCTTTGGTGTCCAGCGTTTCTGTTGGTCCTTTGTCGATTGGAGCTGAGTTTTGTTATTGGTGGCTGCACATGAATTTTTCTTTACCACAATCATCCTTCTCATGGCCTAGCCGAAAACAAGTACCACAGTAAGATGGTAATTCCTCATACTCCACGGTTTGTAATGATCTTTGTTGGCCCTTGAATATATATTCGCTGAGGTAACTCTTTGGAAACATCCAATTCAACACATACCCATGCAACCGAAGGGCGGCTAACAGCGGTTGTGGCAGCGTCCATCTTCATGGGCGTGCCTATCATGGTTGCAATCTGAAAAAGTGCATCTTTTCTGTGACAATGGATTAGAAGTCCTGGAAAAGACACCCAAATTGGAACGATGGGTACTTCGATAGAGGGATCGTAATCTGGCGTCCACTCCGTGACTCTCATATGTTTGCCTGATATAGTCCACTTTGTCGTGAAAAACAACGTAAGTAATCCTGCTCATGATCAAAGTGCAAAAGAACATGCTTTGGTCCAAAAGTCTGACCTTTACCGAGCCTGTAAAACCAATGCGTTCCACTGATGATCAAATGGTTGCTAGAGGGGGCCTACCAAACCAGAAAGTTCCAACCAAGGTGAGCTCGTAGGGTTCCGCCAAAGATTTGATTTCTTCAGCGGTGAATGAGATCATTGAGTTAATTGCACCTGGTATCCATTCTTTTCACAAAGTTTTAAGTAGCATCCAATGTTTCATGAAACACACTTGCCATCTAGACTTATAGGGTTAATAGTCAACTGGCATCCAGCCACCGGTAAATCACCTACTATAGACGGTTTTTAGCATTTTTCCTTTTAATTTTAACCTTTAAGTCATTTGGCGGCAAAGATTTTCCAACCATAGTTAAACCTGATTCCCTCCTTTATACCAACCGAATCCTCCCTCCAAAATAGATCTAAACCCAAATCATTCTTCCCCAATTCTTCTACACACCTCCTGCACCTCCTGCCTGCAATCGAAGAAGAGTAGAAAGTAGCATGTCTTCGGCGGGGTCGAGCTACAGGCGGCGGGATGTTTGTCAATCAAGGTGCCATTGTGGGTTGACAATGCATATCCAAGTTGGACCAAAGACAATCCGGGAAGAAGGTTTCTCTCATGTCCACATTCTCGGGTATGTATTTATTCCTGTTGATCTTCTGGTAATTTTTGGCTGAAGGAAGATGAATTGTGTGTGTAATTAAGTGTGCTGTTTTTGGCCGAAGGATGATGAGTTCTATGCAAATATGTGTGCTTTTTATAGGACGTTGATGGAGGCTGTGGGTATTTTGAATACGTTGATCCCCCTATTTGTCAAAGATCGAAGGAAGTTATCCTGGGATTGCTGAAACGTTGCAACAGATATGAGGAGCGGCTTAAATTGTGCAATGGCCATGAGTACGAAATACGAAAATTGAAATGGAAAGGGAATGTTTGTTGTGGATGTTAGTGTTGTCTTGGGTTTTATTTGGGGTTGTATTTGCTAGAATGGCAGAATATTAGTTGGAAGAATGTGTGATGTTGTCAGTTGTGTTAATTAAGTAATGAGTTGTGGTTGGATGGTATGGTATTATATAATGGTTGAGGTTGTATTTAGTAGTTAATGTATTTCTGCTTTTTTGGATTTTGAAGGTGTAAGAAGTTGCTGAATGTCCATTTTGGGTTTGGGATTTATGAATATGTGTTGTTGTTTGTTGTCTTGGAGTAATGCAAATTGTTTTGTTATCAATTAAACAGTGTTGTGGTTGATATTCTTGTATGCAATGTAAGATGTTTAAGTTGTGTACAAAATCATTGTGTTCAAGGATGAAGTGGACGGTTAGTAAATGGAAAGCAGAATATCATCAAACCACAAATGTTCATGACAGAAGGGCACAGATTAAACCCACAGTTGTATACATTTCCAAATAACGATCACCTCAAACAACTGCAAACCACTTTTCTTGCAGAACACAAGTATCCAAAATAACTGCTTCCATGTCATTCAAGTAATCCATAAACAATAAGTAGCAGACACAACAAAAATTAATGTTCATAGTCATCAAATTCCAGGAGCAGCATCAGAGTCAGGTATCAACAGTTATTTCATCCGCTTGGATTGCGCAACCTCTGTAAGTGTGGACTGGGGTAAGAACACTCGGCCATTACGTATGACAAAGTTTGGTATGAGTACCAGTGCGGGAAGATGTCCTATAATAAGGCCACTGCTTTGGCACCTTATCAGCAATATTCGCGTCTGTTGGTGCGCTGGAACTCGTAGCATCCAATGTTTTCTCATGCTCCTTGGCAGAACTCCTCAACGGCTGTGTAGGTGCACTGGAACTCGTACCAACGTCATCATCGATTGTAATAACGCGGTGATAGGCTTCCTCCAAGGGTACTGTCAAATACACAGCAAAGCAAGTCATGAATAGAATTGAAGTCTTGGTGGTTCAATAATGAAGCATGATTCGACTTACCTTGAAAGATACTCTAGTAATGCGCTTGTTGAAGATATTGGAAATCTTGCTTGATTTCCTTTGTTCTTTTCTGACTGCATTGAGCTACTTGGCTCATCCATGCCCAAACATTCCTCTTCACCATAATGCGGTTGTGATTCAACTCCACTCTCCACTTCTGTCGGCAATGATGTTGTTTTAGCAGCAACGGATGGTGTACTTTCTTCACTTTTCTTCCTTTGTTTACGAACATCCTGAAATGAAAAATCATTTCTGTCAAGTTATTTGAAATTAGCTCAAAAAAACTAAAATAACATGGCTGGCCCTTACAAGTTTTTTTGGCCTCTTTGCGTGATGAACAGTGGTATCATCAAACTGGCTTGGCACTAGAAGGTCCTGGAATATCATTCTCCGTTGTCATGTGTTCTCTCTTTTCACACAACTGTCCTTTTACCGCGTTCTCTAAAGTAGCAACCGAATAAACACATTACAAATAATTCCCAATAAACAAAATTACAATAATGACATAAATGAATGAAAATTTAACAGTAAACTGAACAATCGTTACCTTTCCTTGACTAGCTTCCCATGACTTGCAATCAACATTTGATGCATCTAATCTGGTCGAACATTCCTCATGTTTGACC
Organism: Eustoma russellianum; assembly: GCA_036186865.1. Lineage (NCBI taxonomy): Eukaryota > Viridiplantae > Streptophyta > Magnoliopsida > Gentianales > Gentianaceae > Eustoma > Eustoma russellianum. Next base: position 22,667,649 of record AP025049.1, read on the forward strand.
CTCCTTCTGGCATAATCTACAAATGTGCAACTGGCCGTGCTTGCTCCAGCTTTTGCACTCTCCTCCCTCCTATTTCTCTTCAATGTTATCAGCTGTGGCTCACCGGCAGACCTTTTCCTCTCAGTGTCTTAGGTCTGCCAGGTTTCCTTCGACTATTGGTGGCAACAATGGTTCATGTCCACTATCAGGTAACTGGGTGAGTCCCACACATGGAGCTATTGCAATCTCATATACTTTCTTATAGTGCTGACATGGTAGCACTGATCCACATAGTCGACTGCATATTCATGATCAAATGCAATAGCAGCGCAAGCATCGGAGCATGGGATTCCAGTCAAATCCCACTTCCTGCATGAACATGTATGATCTCTAAGGTCAACAACAAACTTTTTACCATCAAATTGTTCACACTGGAATTTCTTTACGTCAGCTTTGTAAGGTATACAGTCTGCACTGGCCTCCATGGCCTTGGTTAGCCTTCTCATTATCCGCGGGCATAGCGTCATTCCTTCCCAATTGTTACTCGCTCCTTTCCCCTATTTCCTGAAACTTTGTCATGTGATATTGTCGGATCCATTCAAACATAGACAGAACTGGCAACTCCCTAGGCCTCACAAAGGACGGCATTGTAGCTCTCGCATAAGTGGTTGAGAATGGTGTCACACTTAGCCACTAAGCTAAAATGAGATTTGCTCCATTGATAAGGGGGTTTGTCATCCAGCCATTTGTAACGCGTTAGTATCAAGCTTCTCAATTTTCTTCATTGCAGACCTAATTCCACACAGTGGTTGCCATTGCAGCCTCGTACAAGGCTTTTTTCTATGAGATGTTGTTGTATCCGGCCAGAACCCAATTAGCGTGCAAATGTCTAACACAAAATCGATGTTGGGCTGCAGGAAGCACTTCGTCACATGCCTGAATAAGGCCATTTTGCTTGTTAGAAATGATAGTCCACTCGAAATCTATCACTATATGCAAGTCCTCTTTCAAGTTACCAAGAAACCACTCCCATGAATCTCTTGTCTCACTCTCAACGGCTGCATGGGCAATGCGAAACAAACTATTGTTCGGATCTAAACCCACAGCAGTGAGTAACATACCACCATACTTCGACTTGACATGGCATCCGTCAACGCCAAATATCTTCCATCATCCATTGACAAAATCCTTTCTTCATTGGACCTAGGCAGTAATACATCCGCTAAAACCGTGGTTGATCTATAATCAGTGGAATGTTATCAGACCTAAGGCTCATGTGTTCCTCCGTCAACTCCATGTCTTCATTTGTGCACCTCGTTGTCTGCACCGTCACATTACTCTCCGGATCAATCCTCTTCATTTCATCGATGTAATTCCATATGAAACCGTATTCATACTCCTCTTTTCCCCTAGCAAGTTGCAAAGCCCTTTTCCTTGCCCTGAACGCTTGCGGTTACTCACATGACATTTCATGTCATTGAACACTCTCTTTCTAAAGCTTTCCAGACTTTGTTTTGGATTGGAAGCAAAATCTTGCATATACTTCTTGCCTAACCATCCCGAATATATGCTATCATTTTTCACACTAAAGTTGCAAGTATGCAGTGAGTTCAAGCTCCTAACCTCATAAAAACAAGTTTTCCTATTCAAACCCACACGGATGTCCAGTTGCACCCACTATTCTTACACTTCGCACATCATCTAATCTTCTCACATCTGTAAATAACAACCGGCCTACCATTTCTTATGGAATACATCTTCAGGGCTTCTTCAAATGTCTCCAAATTTCTAAACATCATCCCACAAGCAAAATGAGGATTTTCCCGATTTGTCCTAGTGTTAAAACATTGCTACCCTGCTCCAATTCTTCATCACTCATACTAAATCCTTGTCTGCGTCCTCGGTTGCTTCGTCAACACTCTTAGATGGTACATTATTTTCATCTTCACTCAGCCCATCCCACTCATTGTTCCTGTCAACATTTACACCATATTCCTCCTCATCACCTGGCAACTCATCGGTTTCAGGTATATACTCTGTGTCACTCGTCAACGGATCTTCAATTCCATTACCCTTTTCATCAAGATTCACTCCGCCTTCCTCATTGTTTTCATTCCCATCCTGCTCGTCATCACGACTATCCTCATGATCACACCATTTCATTAACACCGTCTCCGCCATCCTCATTCTTTCCATTCCATTTCGCCTCAGCAGCTTCACTTCCCTCATTCTCACCACTGTTTTCATTGACATTGCACCTGCCATCCTCAATCTCAATTTTTAAATCATCATTACTTACCTTTTCATCTTCCATATCGGCAACGTCATGTTCAAGCCTACTATGTGGAACAATATGCTCCACATACAATCGCATAACCCTAGATGATGCTGCACAACTTCTGACAGCATTATACAAATCACTATCTGTCTCAATTTGCACAAACTTATCTAATATACGTGTATAATACTTCTTTAATCCAAATATTCCTGCATCTTTGCACATTTCCATCCAAGTACAACAGGGACATCTCATCAGCATCCACATAATCATATATGCAGGTGTCTCCTTCTACGTAAATTGCATTACCAGTCTTTAGTAATAACCCACCATAACGAAAAACAACAGTTATTTCATCACTTGCGGGATCTGTATATCAACACAAAAAAGAATGAACACAGCAACAAAATATTACTTCACATCAAATACTACTCCAACATTCCGGACATACACTATACTCAACAAAGAACACCTTTAAAACTACTCACTATTCATGCTCATCAACAATAACATTAATATACTCAAAAAAACACCATCCATGCCATTCAAACCACCAATCTGGACATGCAACTTCGATTTTTCACCAATCAAACACAATATAATGAAAACAGCAACGAAATCAAAAATTATAATACATATTTGAAATAAAAATTGTTCCTTTTTCTTACTGTACAGAGGATGCAAGTCCTTTGGTTGTCCAGTCAGCCTTAACGTCATTTTTCACCCCTTTCAACTTCGGTGATAAAGCTCCACAACCACAGCTATTGCTTCCAAAATCCACACCAATCAACTACGCATGTTCCAACAAATAGTCAGATTGTATGATTCGTCCAGAAATTTTGCACAATTTTCGTCACTTTCGCCGTGGGATATTTTCGCTTTTGCAGAATCGCGTAACGGGAAAACGAAGGTTGGAATTTTTTTGATTTTGTTTTCCCTTTAATATTCAAGGTAAAATAGTCAACCTTGGTTAAAGTCAAGTTAAAAGTAGGGTTAGGTCCGGTCAAAGGTCGATTTCAGCGGTCAATGATCGACCAGTAGGTCATCTGGATGCCAGGTGTCTATTAACCCTATAAGTCTGGATGGCAAGTGTGTTTCATGAAACATTGGATGCTACTTAAAAATTTGTGGAAAAGAATGGATACCAGGTGCAATTAACTCTGAGATCATTGGTCCACCTTTGTATTTTTGAATAGGTTTTGGAGGAATGGGGGATGATGATGAAGAAAAAAGAGATGCATATGTCCTGAAATTTATTCTTCCTTTTCATTTTGTATGAGACCGAATACACATACCTATGTATATGTCATATAAATCTTTTCTTTTTCACATTTCTTACTTATATCTTGGTTTTGATATTTATTCCAACTATATGCATACTAGTTTCTGTCAACATAGTGACTTGAAAAATCATGAATAAAATACATAAAAATACCGATGATGGAAACCATGAAATATCTTAAGGAGCTAAAAACTCTATTATGGCCGTGGGGTATATATATATGTAATAAACTTGGAGATCATCAATAAACATCTTTTGTGAGCTTGAAACATAGGCATGAATATGATTGCCTCATAACATGCTAAATAAAGGACACAAAGTTCATGAAAGCCAAAATCATAAACAAACACATAAGTGATGATCTTCATAGAAAACATATGACTTGCAATATCATGAATAAATCCATGAAGGATCTAGGAAGAGTACTTGCCTTTCTCACTTAACCTTAGTATGAAATTTAAGATTCGTTCACTTGGCTTGAAGAAAATTGTCTCCTTTACCTTCTTGAAGGCCACGGTTTTGATACCAAGAATCAGAGAGTTCGTAAGGAACTCATGGAAATGGATAAACGGAAGAAGTTAAAGTCATCTTATATAAAGTTCTTACCTTGCTACTCCTTGGTTTTTGGCTCAACAAAGTTTGGTCTACTCAGTTCTAGGATGAAGGAGGATGTTGTAACTATTGTTTTGGATGAGTGTATGAGATGAAGATAAGAAATTTCCTCCTTGTTACTTGTGAACTATCATCCAAGACACAAAAATAGAGGTTTGGAAGACTTGATTCTTTCTTGGGAGAGGAAAGAGAGTGTTTAGGAGATGATAACTTCTGCTAAGCGTGAAATGGTAAGAAGAAGATAGCCTTCTCTCTTCTATAAGGAGTGGACGACTGGGGGGTGTTAGGAGTGAGAGGAAGATTTCATCATGAGATTAAAGGATTGATGGGAGAAGATGGAAGAGTTGTTGTCTTTAAAGTGCAAGAGAATTGAGTGAAGAAAAGGAAAAAATCTTCTCCTCCCATGGACTAGAGTGGCCGGTTGTGAGGAAGGAAAAGTCGGTTGGGTTGGTTAGGTTGAGAGGTGTAAGAAGGTGTAAGAACGTTTAAGGGAGTGGAAGGCATTTTGGTGAATGAAATAATGTGTTTCTTCTGGAAGAAAAATCTTCTTCTCCTTATTTATGCATAGCCGAAATTTGTGAGTGGGAGCATGTAGAATAGGACAAAATTTTATCATTTGGTTTCTAAACAAGTTTCTACACTCGGTATTTTGTTGGGGTGTTAATCTAACCATAATTTCTTCTTTCTTTTACTACACTTTGGCCGCCCCAAATTTACCTATGTATATGTTATATATTTTTTCCACTTATCCTAACATCTACTCATGTCTTGCTTTCTTTTTCCTTTTATTTAAATAACCCTAATTTATTGTGTCATGCGTTTTGTTTTGACTTAATTTATCCTAATACTTAAGTTGTTACATATTAATCTTGTTTTAATTCTTATCATGTAATCACAACGTTCGCTATCGATTTTCGTCGCATACCGATATATCACATGTTTTAATACTTGGGGAAAATGTAAACGTATCCAGGTACAATATTAATCATGTATCGACATAATGAAATTTTTCGGAAGGTAACATTCTCCTCCTTCTAAAAAGTTTCGAAACTTATGTACCTTTAATCGAAGAGTCGAGGGTATTGCTTCATGATCTGCTACTCAGTCTCCAATGTCACTTCCCGTTTGATACGATTACTCCACTGTATCTTAACAAACGGAACAATCACCTTCTCAACACCTGATTTTTGCGATCCACAATCCATACCGGAACCTCTTCGTAGGTGGCATCGTCTTTAATCATCACTGGCTGCTGCTCTAATACATGGCTCGGATCATGTATATAATGCTGCAGCTACGATACGTGAAACACGTCATGTACCATTGATAGAGGTAGGAGGTTCGGCCAACCGATAAGCAACTGTTCCGACTCTCTCCAAAATCTCATATAGGCCAATAAATCGAGGGCTTAGCTTTCCCTTAATCCCAATTCTCATCACGCCTTTTGTAGGCAAAACCCTCAAATAGCTTTCTCGCCCACGTCAAACTCGATCGGCCGCCTCTTTACGTCGGCCCAACTTTTGCTGTGATCTTGGGCTGCCTTCAATCTATTGTATATCACTTTGGCCTTGTCCAAAGTCTGTACCACTAACTCCAGGCCCATAATAGCTCTCTCTCCAACTTCATTCCAGTATAATAGAGATCGACACTTACGACCATACAGTGCCTCAAATGGTGCCATACCGATAGACCTGTGGTAATTATTATTGCACGAGAACTCAATCAACCTCACCAACTTATCCTAGCTACCCTTGAAATTCAAAGCGCAAGCATGCAACATGTCCTCTAAAGTCTATATGATACGTTATGATTGCTCGTCAGTCTGCAAATGAAACGTGGTACTCATCTTGATCTTGGTAACCATGGCATGCTGATATGCCTTCCAAAATTGCAAAGTAAAGCATGGATCTCTATCACGTACGATGCTGGCCGGTGTCCCATGTAAGCTCACAATATCATCCATGTACATCCTCACTAACTTCTCCATAGATGTCTGAATCGACATAGGTAAGAAATGCATTGATTTAGTGAGTCTATCAATGATTACCCAAATTATATCATTACCGCTTCGAGTCTTAGGAAGTCCAGTAACAAAATACATAGTAATATGTTCTCACTTTCATTCCGAAATCTCCAATGGTTGCAATAGACCGGCATGTCGCTAATGTTCTAGTTTAATTGTTGACAAACATGACATCTCTCCACAAAATCCGTGATCTGATGCTTTATTCCATTCTACCAATAATTCCTTTTCAGATCCTGACACATCTTAGTAGCTCCCGGGTGGATAGAAAATCGCAAACTGTGTGCCTCGGTCATAATCTCCTTCTTAATCTCATCAATATTAGATACGCACAATCTTCCTTGAAACCAAAGGCTGCCGTCATCATGAAATTGAAAATCTTTTGTCGGCTCTTTTTTCAACTGCTCAACGATCTTCATCAACCTGGTATCATTCTTCTGCGCCTTCATAATTTGGTCAATTAGAGTAGGGGTGATCATCAATGTAGCCAGAATATTCGCAGTCGACTCAACCACAACCAATCCAAACTCAGCTATCTCCCTCTCAAATGGCGTCTGTCGGACATGACTCGATTTCCTACTCAATGCATCCGCTACATTGTTTGTGTTACCGGATGATAATGTATCGCAGGATCATAGACCTTTATCAGTTCAAGCCATCTTCGCTATCTTATGTTCAGCTCTTTTTGGGTGAAAAGATACTTCAGGCCTTATCTGTATAAACTTCAAATCTTTCACCATATAAGTAGTGTCTCCAGATTTTCAACGTAAACACTACTGTTGCCAACTCCAAGTCGTGTGTAGAGTAATTTTGCTCATAGGGTTTCAACTGTCTAGAATCATATGCAATTAACCGCTCGTTCGGCATCAAGATGCAACCTTAAAGAAAAGGTTACCGCATGTATACTTTATGGAATTTTAAAATAATGAAGTCGTTTATCATTTACCTAACTCATTCTTTGGTGCGTCACTGTACAGTACGAATCCTTCACCAAATATGTGTTGTGCTAACACTGAAGCAGATGTCAGTTTCTTCTTAAGTTTGGCGAAGCTTTGTTCACATGCGGCAGTCCAGTCAAATTTTGTCTTCTTCTGTGTCAATCTAGTCAATGGAACTGCAATTCTGGAGAAACCTTCGACGAACCTTCGGTAATAACCTGCCAATCCCAAGAAACTTCTGATTTCTATCATATTTGTTGGTCTTCGCCACTCCGTAATAGCCTCGATCTTCTTAGGGTCTACTCGTATACCATCCTCAGAAGCAACATGACCCAAGAATGCTACACGGCTTAGCCAGAATTTGCACTTGCTGAATGTAGCGTGGAGCTACTTCTCTCGCGATATACTCAGTACAATCCTCAAGTGCTTGGTGTGGTTTTCTTTATCCGACAAATACACAAGAATGTCATCAATGAAAACCACCACAAACTTGTCCATTTGCTTGCGGAAAACAGTGTTCATCAAATCCATAATACTGCTGGGGCATTATTCAACCTAAATGGCATCATTAAGAACTCGTGATGATCATATCGAATGCGAAATGCGATCTTAGTAACATCTTCTGTTTTGATCTTTAGTTGATGAAATCCGGAGCTAAGATCAATCTTGTTGAACACTTTGGCACCCCGTACGCAATGTTTACAATTTATATTCATACATATTAACGTTATCTAAGTATTTAAATTCAACTAATCGAACAAATCAGCGATCCTCGGCAGTGGAGACTTATTCTTGATCGTGATTTTATTTAGCTCCCGCTGAACATTCTCATACTGTCATCCTTCTTCTTCAAGAACAAAACCGAAGCTCCCCAAGGAGATATGCTGGGCTCGATAAATTTCTTTTCGATCAATTCTTGTACCTGTGCCATCGACTCTTTTAATTCTGCTAGAGCCATCCGATACAGTGTTTTAGAAATAGGATATGCTCCTTATATGACATTTATTATGAACTCTATCTCCCTGTCTAGAGGTAAACCAGACAAATCATCCGGAAAGACATCGGAAAACTCCCTGAATACCAGAATACTGTCAAGTGTAGGCATCTCTGGCTCCTCGCTGAGGGCATACACAAGAAACCTTTCATCTCTTTTCTTCAGTGCTCGGTAGGCTGGAGCTGCAGCCAGAAATACGTTCTGCGGTGTCTTTCTCAGCTTAGAGTTCCCTTGATAGAAGGCTTCTTCTCAGGTAGGGTCCTTGATTACTAAGCACTTTCCATAAAAATCGATAGAAGCATGACGCTTGAACAGCCAATCCATGCACAGGATGATGTTGAAGTCCCCAATCTTTATCGAAATTAGGGTAGCTTCGAACTTTTGCCCTTCCATCTCGATTTCACAATCCTTGTATAGGTGATGTGAAATAAGAACCTGCTCGCCAGCTACTTGAACACGATAAGGCGTCTCTAACCATGTCGGATAGCTGTTAAGGTTCTTGAGGAACCTCTTAGACACAAAAGAGTGGCACAAACTATCAAACGATACATTTGCGGGTACATTTTCTACTAATATCGCACTTAAAACAATTCATAATTCAAGTAGGAAATTCTAAACAGGTATAACATAATGATACTTAAATTGCAGAACTAAATATACCTGTCACAATGTCAGGACCATCTAGAACTTCAGCATCCGTCATCACATAAACTCGGGCATTGGCCCGTGGGCGATCTCTCTGCTGTGTAAAATTCCTCTGCTGTCTATTCCTAGGCACTAGACAATCCTTCATCATATGCCCAGTCTTACCGCAACTAAAACACGCGCCGGTTTCCAGTCAGTAAACTCTGGTATGCAGTCTCTTGCAAGTAGGGCAACGAAAAACAGTTGGCTATGGTTTAGCCCTGTACTGCTGTGGTTGCAGATGCTCTGGCTATGGGGCCACTGAAACTATGGCTGACGTTGAAATTGTGGCGGCCACTATGGCTGCTATTGGTGCTGAGGTCTAGCGCCTGCTCCCCTCTGTGTCTTGGCCCACTGTCTGGATCGATCACCAACAAAGTCGTCTAGCCTCTTGCCTTTCATCTTCTCATCGCTTCTCAGAACATCGTGTTCAACGCAGTAGCATGTGTTACGACCCGCACACTCGGGCTGGTAAGAAAAGAGAACAAAGGAAATGATAGTGGTAAAGATATGCGTATCGGTTTAAAATCAATTTAAAACATTGTGCCGCGTGAATCAGTATAGACCATAAGTTTGGTACACACTAAAATAAAGAGGTAAACCATAGGTGACAAGATAATTTAGATTAAATGACTAAATGGAAATAAAAATTAGGACACAAAATTTATTCACCTTTAAATAAATGTAAAAAAGAAATTTAGGACATAGAAGAAGTGAGTTAAGCAAAAAAATTTCTTATTCTACCCACCCAAGGACACCTTGACCGTCCCCTCCATGTTTGAGTGGAAGATTATTTTATTTTCCTTATTCCACTATTATTAGTTATCCTACACTATTTTAGAAAAATTACAAGTGTACAATTTCTACTCATATTCTTTCCACTAATTCTCAAAATTTTTCCAAAATACCCCACTTCACCTTTTCACCACACTTGACCGCCCCCTCCTTCTCATACAAGAAAAAGCTTCCTTTCATTTTATTCTATTCCATTCTTTTTACACACCCTCCATTCCACCACTAATATTTCATGCAAACCTTACACAACTTTTTCATACTCTTTTTTCCCATATGCAAGAAAACTATTTCTTTCTTTCTTCCATTCTTATCCCTCGCTTTATTCTTTCCTTCTTACAACCATCTTGTCCCACCACTCACCATCCATGCATGTCTTACATACCATATTTTTTTCCCAACCCCAACAAAATGATGATGATTTCCCCCACCATCCCTTTCATATTTTGGCCAAAACAAAGGGGGAAGGAAGAGGAGCATTTCATTTCACCCCACTTCATTTTCTCTCCTTTTTCCAACAAACATTACAACTCTTTCTCCCCTCCAACCTTTCTTCTCACTCACAAGGAATTTTTCTCTCCCTCAAGCACCCCTCCAACCCGTGGCCATTAACAAGGAAGAAGAGATAAAATTCTTCCATTTCAAGTAAAGAGGACAACTCTCAAGTGTAGGAATTTTTAAGGTAAGAATATACACCACCTATTCTAGTCATCTTTTCTTCTATTTCTCTTCTAAATGGCTCATTTTCCCCCATTTTTCACCCTAGGCCGTGGGTTTCAAATAGGATGGAAGGAGGAATTTCAAGATGGAAGAAGTAGGAAGCTTCAAGGATTTCAAAGGTGATATTTTAGGAAGATTAATGATACACCGTTGTATTCTTCCCTTTAAAATGACCAATGTTTCTTCATTAATTGGCCTTTAGGCTGTGAGTTATCCAAGAAAAAGGGGAAGAAGAAATGTCCCATTTAAGGTTTAAGTCCAAGAAAGGACAAGTATTCTTCTTGGTTTCTTCATGCATGTTAAAAGAATACATCATCTATGTTAACTTATAAAATTGGATCATGCATGCATATGTTCAAATGATTTTTCTATTATGACCATGTAAAGAAATTGTTCTTGCTTGCTAAATATGTAAAAACTTGTGTGATTCTTGAATGTAGGCATGTTAAGATAAAGGTGATATCAAAAAGTGGCATGCATGTGAAGTTTATGATATGTATGGGCCTCATATGTGTATGCATGTCATATGTAAGGAAAGATTAGGCATGCATGTTCATTTAATGAAAAAGAGTTGGTTGCATGTTACACTTCCTTGAAAAAGCGTACTAAGAGCCACATTTCGCTTCATTTCCTTGTATGTTTTCATGATGATCATCACATATGTAATTCTCCATGATTTTTAGTGTTTATGTGTGTTGATGATCATGATTTAGCATGATTGTGTTTCATCATAATTTATGCTATTTTTCTTTGCCAGAAAAGATTTTTTCTTTGATGATCATCATGCCATTTTGTGTATAACATCCATGGTAGGGGCTGTTTTCCGCCTCCACCTTTACCATGTATCATCTCCATTATCTTGATGTGTATTTTTGATGATCATGGCCTAAGGATGTGTACTTTCTGGAATTCATCAACATATATATTTGCATGTACATTCCATCATGATCATGAATAAAGGCGTTTAATTCATGTATGTCACATGCCATATAACAGCATATGAAATTGCATGTTCATAATCATGGTAAGTTGAGGTGTTGAGTGGTGGAATATGTGTGGGATGGATTTCCACTTATCGGTCCACACACAAAAAAAGTACCAAATTTGTCATTTCTATATCTACAATCATACATGAATAGAAATATGTTTTAAACGATGAAAAATGTGTTATATGTTTATATATATATTTTTGGTTAAAGCATACGAGTAGCTACATAAATGAAGTTGTCTTGAAGTTGTTTGATGATGTGTATCTAAAATGTAAGTATGACACAATATATAAATTGTTCAATAAGGAACATGTTATATATGTATAATTAAGAAATGGATGATACTTAATAAGACTAATAAGGGGCTGAATTGGGGGACTATAAAACAATATAAAAATGGGACAAATTGAGCCAACAATGTTAGAGGCAAAAGCCCAAAAAGGGGCTTTTTTGATGACCCAAAACCGAGGGCTCCAAACAAGGGTAAAATGGGCATTTCACGTTAGTTTATGACAAGAACCATGAGTCAGATGTTTGACTTAAGTGCTGAAATTATTGGAGGATCAAATGAGCCAAAATCGAGCCCACATGCATACGTACATGAGTTAAAGTTTTGAAACGAAAGGATTTTCTCACGTGACATATTTTGAAGGAAATGATTTTACCACATGATATGTTTTAAAAAGAATTTTAAACGAACCGTACCACGAGACGATTGTTATGATGACACAGTTATGTTATTCAATGATATGATTCGCTGTTTTCAAAGCATATGTTATATGATGATATCTTATGATTAGAGGCAGGACTGACATCAGGTGGAGGAGAGAGGATGTCAGCGATGTCAAGACACTGGAACCTAGGAGAGGTTGGTGTCATGGGCATACAGTTTTCCTACTCTATTTGGCCAAGTGTAACACCTTTGTTTAGGACAAAGGATCTCTGCCCTACAAATGTTATAGTTATTTGAATGTAGGTATTGTAGCTCCCCGCCCGGGACCAGGGTCTCGGCATGATACACCTGCCGTACCCTACTACGAGGAGTACAATGCGTCATCATCATACATGTACAAATCGTAATAACATGTATTGATAAGCAAAAACGAAATGACATAAGCTGAATTAAACGTTCACAAGAGTTCTTCCTAATACATCAGCATAAGTGCCATAAGTCCATCCATAATACAAAATGTCAAAATACAGAGTTGAATATCCAAAATACAAAAGAGGCCCTAGCCTGCTACTAATTAGCTCCATACATCTAGTCTCGAGGCTCGTCTTCAACAAACTATGATTCCGGGTCCTCAGGATCTTCATGATATTATTAAAGGGTGAGCGATAACGAATCGCTCAGCAAGTCGTTCCGCCTAGGTTTGTCAAGTGGACCATACATGGGGGTAGGGTAAAGGGTAATACAGTATGATGAAACACAATAAAACATAACACATTATGTAACGAAAAAACTGAAACATAGGGTAAATGCTGATCAGTAAAATATGGAAATAGTAATGCAGATAAAATATCAACATCAATACAGATAGAAAGTATCATCACGAAAACACACGAATTCTGTTAAACAACTTGTCTTAGGTTAGGGTACTTGTTCTTACCAACGTTCGTCTTGGTTTGTCTTTGTTGATTTGCAGTGTTTCTTGTCTAACATTTGAGGTTCTTGTCTTAATGTTACTTTGGACATGGGACATGATCATGACATATGCAAGGGAAAATTTTGTAACATATGCAGCGGAAAACCTTTCTTGAAAAGAAAATACTTGTTTCATTCTTGCTTGAATCATGACATGACATGACATGGATGGCTATAGCACTTTTCATAACATCAGAAAGTACCCATGACATACGAATGATCCTCCGAATAGCCACGAGTATCGTCTATGAATCTCGATGGTCCAACCACGGTGTTACATCATACGTACATAGGACTAATGGTGACACGCTATCACAGAGACCCTGGGTCCCGGACACTATGTTACACTCCACGATAACGTATTTGCCCCTAACATCCTCCCCCAGGACCAAACATCAGGCAGCCTTACATACTGAACGTCGTAGACGTAACAGAAAAGGCAGAGATCCCTTAACCCGGGCAAGGTGTTACACTCAGCCTACATATCATGCGTATAAAGATAGGTACAAAGCCCTTATCCCAGACAAGGTGTTACACTTACCTATGAGTACATGCATACGTCGTATGGAATCAATCATCTCGAGGTACGAATTCTTGAGAAATCTTAGAGTCTTGAAAACATTTTAAAATCATAATCTTAGAAAACATGGCATGCATAAAACTAGCTTGTAACATGTTCATGATGTCGAAACATGAGGACACAATGCATGACATAGACTTTTCTTGGAATGTGTCTTCATGGTTATTATTGATTGGGCTTGATTCTCATAGATACTCAAGTAGAAAACACTTAATCAAATTGGTGGAGTTCTTGTGTTGTATAACATCATACATATGCATTTATCTTCCTTGAATTAGACATAAGTGGAAATAGCATACTTATATCTTATGTGTAACAATTACGATATTGTCAATGGTGCTAAAGGATTTGATTATATCCTTAGAGCCGTATATCATGTCATGGAAAGTTTCGTATTCATGATGTTAGATATTCAAATCACGTCGTGTTATTAATTAGGCTAGTCTTTAGACATACTTAACTCTTATTTACATGATAGATCCAAGATTAGCACTTTGATAGGCAATGGCCGAATTATTGGGCTTAGGGCCGGAAGGCCCTCTAGCCGCAATTTCGTTTTATTCCTTCTTTCCTTGTAAATACTCATTGGACTTATTTGTTTTATATATTTAATCCTTATGCTAGTATTATGATCTCATATAAGAATTAATTTACACATGGACTTGTTAGGCTAAACTTAAAATGCCATTTGGGCAAAAATTGGTGTGGCCCCAAATGTTTTAAATTCCATTATGAGCCCTTTTCCCTTTTATTACATTTCATAGTATAAAATATATTACATTAATAATTAATACATCTAAGTTTCCTATTCTCATGCCTTGGCTGAAAGTGGGAGTAAATAAAATGAACTTTTCTCATCACTAATACTAAATTTGATGTTCATAATAATTCTAATGTATGTCAATCTTACTAAATAATAATATGCTCAAGTCATATCATGCACACATTTTTCCTTATCACCAAAAATGAAATTTCCTTAAGAATGAGGCCACTAAATTAACATGCAAGTACATAATGCACATCATCTTATGATGCCAATAATATTATACATAACATGCAACATATGAGGCTAAAAATAGAGGTTACTTTATCATTTCATCACCCTACAACCATAATCATCAAAGTACACATCATGATGATAGTGATGAATTCATGGTTTAGGTGGGAGGCCCTTGGACCGTCCCCTATGGGAGTGAGAATGATGATGTTCACATGGATGGTGTTCTAAGGTAGCATCTTAGTAAGCATGCATCAAGAAGAAATTAATGTTGAATCATTATGAGACTATCATTCTCTATTTTCATGACAATCTTTCCTATTAAATTAATGTTGCATCATTATGTGCAAATAAGAATTGACATGCATATATCAAAATGACAAGGTAGATGTTCATAAGCACACTTATTGGCATAATAATCTCATATGACTACCTTTTTGGCATCTAAGTGTATAGATCATAGGAAAGATGCCTTCTTTTGGACTTACACGGACGAATGGGTATAGAAGTGGCCAAATTTCATCTTGCATGTTAGATTCAAGTAGTATTCAACATAAGAACACATGCAACAATAAATTCTACATGCAAACCATCATGCATGGTCCATTAGCTATTAATGAACATTCTAAACTTAGATTTCATTTCTCTTGAAGGAACTGGGAAGAAATACTTGCCTTTGTGACTTGATTCTTACTCTAAATCAGGAAAGATTTCTTCTTTGGCCCTTATTTAATCACTCTCGGCCCTTGAATCTCTTGGAGATCCCTCTTTTCCATCTTTGAAAATCTTCTTACCTTTACTTTATGTCCCCTAGGCCAAGTAGGAGAAAGAAAAAGGAAGAGAATGTGAGCATTCGGTTGAGTGGGGGAGGAAAGGTGTTTCGATCTTGATGGTATAATCCTTACTTTGAAGATTCTCTCACATGCAAGAAGTCTTCTTCAAGTGAAGATATAGAACCTTCTTTGTCCTTTTTGAAATTCTCAGCCTAGTGGAGAAAATAGGGGAAATAATTGAGCTTTTTGAGGAGGTAGAAGAGAAAAGTCTATCAGTGATGGTAGGACCCTTACCTTGATAGATATTATACATGCAAGTTGTTCTATGCTTAAGAGTTGAAGAATTTTTTCTTCTCTTTCCTATGAAGCTCGCGTTTTAGAGGCCTTTGGAGGGAGAGAAGATGTTTCTTTGAAGAGTATAACAAAGATTGGAATGAAGAAGAAGTGGTGAGATGGTTGGAATAAGAAGAAGGATGATGTAACTTGAAGGATTCTTCTCCTTCTTTGCCTATGGAGGCCACGGGTGAGAGGATAAGATTTGGGGTGTTAAAGCAAAAAGAATGCCTTGAGATTTTGAAGAAGGTTGAAGAGAGAGAACTTGTTCTGGTGTATGAAGAAGGAATGGGAAGGTTGAAGAATAAAGCATTGTTTATGTCTTCCCCTTGGTGATTTAACCAAGATAGAGGGAGGAAGTGAAGAAACAATTTTTCATGGTTCTTGGGTTGAGAGGAGAAGGAATTTATGATGTGTAAGACATGCATGGTCCTTGATTGGAAGGGAAAAATGTGTAAGGGGTACGGTGTTGGAGAAGCAAAGCAAACAAATGTTTTCTTGCCCCTTCTACATGACCAAAATTTAGAGGTGTGTGGGGGAAAATGAACTTGTCTTGTAGTGAATTGGGGCAATGAATATAAGATGGTTGTAAGAATAAAGTAGAGGTGTGTAGAGGGATGTGTATGAATGCATGAAATGTTATTAGTTGGAGGAAGAGGTAAGATTGATGGATGAGGAAATGAGGTGTAAGACAACATGTTTTGTCTTCTTGCATAATGCAATTCTTCTTGAAATAAAAGTAATGGTTGATTGCAAGATGAAAATGACAATATAGTTTAATGAATGAAATGTGATTGGTTAGGATTAAAGTAGTGGGAGAAATATTTTTAATCTCCAATCTCTTATGTGTCCGAAATTTAAGGAAGATAGTGGGGGGAGTTTCCATCATTTGTTGAGGTTGGGGAGAGAAGGAAATGATGAGTGTAAGAATGCATGTAACGCTAGTGGGTGAAAATTTGGGAAAGGTAAGAATCTTTGCTTACTTTTCTTACACCTTGAATGATGGCAAGACTAATTAATATCTTCTTGAAATACAAATATTGGTTTATTATAAAATGATATGACAATATAATGGGTGCATGAAATATGATTGGTGTTGGATCGTGCACCTGCAATAAACACCACTAGAGGGAGGGATGAATAGTGGTTAGCGGAAATTACAGTACAATCCTTTGCAAAAATCCCCTTTGAAAACAGAATCTGAGACCACCTCAGATTCAGAACCCGTTTTTGAAAAATTCAAAACTAATTGCACACAACTCCAAAAATTATGAAACTTTTCAGAATTTAACTTCAATGTGTTAACAAGACTCTGTCCAAAAATCAGACAAAAATAAGATCGCTTTGACTCTTCAAACAAATAAAAATATTCAGATGGTCAATCTGGACAGAATTGGACAGACTGTTGCTAATTTTACAAAACGTGTTTCTCTTTGAATATTCAACCAAAAAGGTTGATCTTTATATCAAAACACTCCTTAGGATGTGTATATGATGTTTCCAAAAGGCCCTGACCTTAAACGATTATTGATAAATACAGAATTTAAGTTTTCTCAAAACTGGTCAGATTGCAGCCAGATTGGAGCAGTTATCTTGAAAAGACAGAAAGACTAACTTTCGCTCGCTCAAATCAAGTGATTCTTGTTGCAAATGAAAGCTAACTGTCTGAACTATAACTCCATTAAAAATCACGAATTTGGAAAGTGTTTAGCTATTTTTTCAAATTGTGAGAAGTTGTGTGAAACTGCAGTGAAAACGGCCAGAAAACAGAAATGAAGAAACAAGATAAGAACACCGAGGATTTAACCTGGTTTGGTCAATGTGACCTACTCCAGTCCCAAGGAACACCTTTCCTTGTATTTCACTATCAAATGAATCACCTTACAACAAGAACCAAGCTTGATCCTTGGGTTATACCCCAACCCTACTCAAGACTTGGATGATCACCTTTTAAGCAACACTTAGTTGCAACACCTCAACAACCTATTGATATGGCCTTATAAGAATGGATAATCAATCTTACAAATGAAGTTCAAGAGGCTTGTAGCACAAAAAAAACAACAAGAACACCTTTGCTACAAAGAATGGAACAAGAACAACAACAACAAGAAGATGATAGCTA
Organism: Eustoma russellianum; assembly: GCA_036186865.1. Classification (NCBI taxonomy): domain Eukaryota; kingdom Viridiplantae; phylum Streptophyta; class Magnoliopsida; order Gentianales; family Gentianaceae; genus Eustoma; species Eustoma russellianum. The sequence continues at coordinate 22,685,390 of AP025049.1, forward strand.
GACAATTCAACAAATGCTTGTAAGCTTCAAGTGTGTTTCATCTTCTTCACCATTGCCTCTATTTATAGTGTGATTTGAGCCTTGAAGATAAGAATGCCAATGTGTCACCATCTTCATCATCAAATCCAAATGTCTTCTCATTATTGGTTGGCCTTGTACACTTGGCAAAATAAGACAAAACGATTGTTCCATCTTGGAAAAATGATGTTGGGCGAAAATACACCTTGGAATTGTCTTGAATTATCCTTAGCAAAAATAGAGATAATTCCCTCAACTTCTTGGCACAAGAATAGGCCTGTGGACATTGAAGAATTCAAACTCAAAATTCATCTCCAAATATCAACAAGTAGGTGTTGGCTACCTTTGATTTTCCAAGAAAAAACTTTGATTTTTCTTAATAAAATAAGAAAGGATAATACCACCAAAATATCCCCAAATTCAAGCACAATAATAGGACATGTGAGAGCTCCATTTTGACTCAAAAAAATCTGCCAAGAATAGCCATATACACCAAGTAGCCGTTTGGCTATATTTGAAAAATCCAAGTTGGCAATTTTTGCCAACTAGCTCCTTTTTAGTTGGTCCACTTGTCTCCAACTCACAAAATAAATTAAACATCATATTCAACTGTTTATACACGTTTGGAGGCTGGCAAATATGTATATCACCTCAAATTTTTGAAGAAGAAGTCACCAAATAATTGCTGAAACGATTATGTCAACGTGTAACACCGAAATTCTCAATATTTCTTCTTAAATTTCGTGATCATTTCCGCACCTTTAACACCTTGAACAACTCTGAATAATGATGATAAATATTCTCTTATATCATACATAAGAGGGTCTTCAAGAAAAAATTGAATGTGACATCTCAAACCGTCACATATCGAACTATAGTCAACAATATCATCATGTGAGAGAATAAGATAAAGAATCACCATATTATCTTCAAGTTAATAATAAATCAGCTCCAGAATGAAGATAATAATATGCTCAAGAGATTCCTTGAGTGAAAATGCCAAAAATACCCTCGGGGGTAAAATGACCAAAATACCCCTGATATATGAAAACTCCGGAAATGACCCGGATTGTCAGAAATACTCATGATATTACCTTTGTCATGATAAATAGGATGAGAATAAATCCTTGAAATATTTTCATCATGTGATGTTCCTCCAAAACTCAAAATTCCAATTTTGCCCTTTTTGGTAAGTTGTAGAAACATCCAAGGCAAATTAGTCACAAGACATTTAAATTCACCACAAACACATGATGATCACATAATAAACATGTATAAATCATATACAAATGAAAACAACCATTTTATCACATTTTAGAAAATTATTTCTAAAAACTCTAGACATCGATCGATCGAAGTGCCTCATCTTCAGAGATCGATATCTCACAGAGAGGTTCAGGTTTTGTCTCTGACCTACATCGATCGATCAAAGTGAGGGTTTGATGTACATCGATCGATCGATGTGTCTCAGGTTTAGAGATCGATGTCTCACAGTAAGGTCCTGAACTTTCACTACATTTACATGGATCGATCGATGTGATGGATCTATGTACATAGATCGATCGATGTGGAACAACCTGAGAGATCGATGTCAACTTTTTCAACTTTTAACCACATATAACACCATGTGTGACATTTTTAAGTATTCACCACTTAAAATCATGACTTTGAAAATTATCCAAACATATTTCTCAACGTTCTCCCCCTTTTGGATGATTTTCAAAATAACTTAACATGATTTTAATGTCACAACTTATAACCAATTGTTTATCAAACTTTGTTTTTAGCAAAATTTTAAATAGCACGCTCCCCCTCAACTCATACTCTCCCCTTTAACCTATACTCAACTTATACCAATTGAAATTGATACTTAGCATATGGGTTACCAACTAAAATCAAATCATGTTCTTATTCTATCTCCCCCTTTATTTTGCAAATCATGCAAAAGATAGAACTATGCAATGGTATCGTAAGTCATCATACCTAACTTGGCTCGTAAGTTTTCAAAAGTGGCTTGATTAAGGGGTTTGGTAAAGATGTCAGCTATTTGGTGATCAGTTCTTATATGGTTTATGACTATATCCTCATTTTGAGCGTGATCGCGAAGAAAGTGGTGCCGTACCTCAATGTGTTTGGCCTTAGAATGAAGCACCGGATTCTGAGAAAGATTGATTGCACTTGTGCTATCGCAGAAAATTGGAATCTTATTCATTTTAATGCCAAGATCACTAAGTTGCTGTTTAAGCCAAAGTATTTGGGTAGTACATAAACTCAAAGAAATATACTCGGTTTCATTGGTAGAAAGAACTACACTAGCTTGATTTTTAGAAAACCAAGAGATCAAGTTGGTTCCTATGAATTGACACGTACCGCTAGTGGATTTTCTAAATAATTTGCAACCACCCTAATCAGCATAACTATATGCGTGTAATTCCAATTTAGCGTTCTATCATACAAAAGTCCTAAGTGAGGTGTGTGTTTAAAATATCTAAAGATCTTTTTCACCACATTGTAATGAGATACCTTAGGACAAAATTGAAACCTAGCACACATAGACACACTAAACATGATATCAGGTCTTGATATTGTTAAGTATAACAGTGATCCAATCATAGACCTATAGAGTGTGTCATCAAAAGGTTTACCATTTTCATCTTTATCAAGTTTGGTGCTAACACTCATGGGGGTAGTTTTAGGTTTCAAGTCTTCAAAACCAAACTTCTTAATCATATCATTGACATACTTAAGTTGGCTAATGTGAATTCCTTAAGGGGTTTGTTTAATTTGAAGGCCTAAGAAGTAGTTCAATTCACCTACCATTGACATTTCAAATTCTGACTTCATACACTCTTTGAAGTCTTTTACTAAGGTAGGGTTGGTTGAACCAAAGATAATATCGTCTACATATATTTGAACTATTAAAAAATCATTATCTTTTGTTCTTAGAAATAATGTGTTGTCGATGGTCCCTCTTTGATAATTATTTGCAATAAGAAAGTTTGCAAATCTATCATACCAAGCTCTTGGAGCTTGTTTCAAACCATATAGAGCTTTCTTAAGCTTGTAAACATGGTTAGGATTCTTTGGATCTTCGAATCCAGGGGGTTGTTTGACAAACATCTCTTCTTGGATGAATCCATTCAAGAATGCACTCTTGACATCCATTTGGAAGAGCTTAATATTGCTTAGACTTGCAATCGCAAGTAACAATCTAATTGCTTCTAGTCATGCAACGGGTGCAAAGGTTTCTTCATAATCTATTCCTTCTTGTTGATTATAACCTTGTGCGACTAGTCTAGCCCTTATTTCTTGTAATTTTTCCTTGTTCATCCATTTTATTCCTAAACACCCATTTCGTTCCTATTATAGACTTGTTTCCGGGTTTAGGTACTAAGGCCCACACATTGTTCCTTGTAAATTAATTTAATTCCTCATGCATAGCATCTATCCAAGATATATCACCTAAGGCTTCCTTTATATTCTTAGGTTCTAATTGTGAGATTAAGCTATGTCCTTCAAGTTGACTTATATTTCTCCGTGTTCTAACCCCAACACTTGGATCCCCAATGATTAGTTCTCTAGGATGCCACAAATTCCTAGATTGACTAGGTTCACCCTCATCTTGTTCAAGTGTTTCATTAGTATGAACATTATCATATGTAATTGGATCATTAGTTGTATTATCTTCCAATTGCAAAGTTTCTTCATTTATTTCATCTAAGGGTTCATGCATGTCTTGTTCAGGGGGAGTTGGTTCTAGATGATCAAGTACAGGCTCAAGTAATGCATCATCATCAAACATATTTTCAACATTATTCTCAGGTTTATGTTGAGTTTTATCATTAACTTCAAAGCATGTATTTTCATTGAATCTTACATGTATAGATTCAATTATCTTTCTAGATGCAGGATTATAACACATATATGCTCTTGAGTTTGTTGAATACCCAACAAATATGCATTCAATAGACTTTTGTTCAAATTTATCTAGATTATCCTTAGTGCTCAGCACAAAACATTTACATCCAAATACTTTAAGATAATCTATCTTAGGTTGTCTATTGTTTAGCAATTCATAAGGCGTTTTATTTAATTTCTTTCTAATAGTAGTCCTATTTATAATATAGCATGCACAACTAACAACTTCAGCCCATAAATATTTAGGTAATTTATTTTCACAAAGCATTATCCTAGCAATTTCTTGAATTGTTCAATTTTTACGTTCAACAACTCCATTGAGTTGTGGTGTTCTAGGTGGTGAGAATTCATGTTTAATTCCATGTAGTTCACAAAATTTGATTACATCTTTGTTTTTAAATTCTCCACCTCTATCACTTCTAATCCTTTTAACATTTTCTTCGTAAATGTTTTCAAGTTGCTTAATAAAAGTTTTGATTGTTAATGGAGCATCGTCTTTGTGTGTTAAGAACAATGTCCATGTCTAGCGTGAGTAATCATCTACTATGACACACATATAGTAGTGTCCACCTAGACTTCTTGTCCTACTTGGACCAAACAAGTCTAAGTGAAGCAATTCTAGTACATGACTAGTACTCACTTCATGTTTCGGTTTTAATGTTTCTTTAATGTGTTTTCCCTTAATACATGTTTCACGCATTTGAAAATTATCTAAGTCTAACTTAGGCATTCCTCTAATTAACTTCTACTTAGATAATTTCTTAATGGTTGAAATTCCTATATGGCCTAATCTTCTATGCCATAAATTTACATCTAAGTCATGTGATATTAGACACTTAACCTTAGTATCTAACATGTTATCTAAGGTAAGTGTATAAATATTACCATCTCTATTTCCTTTTAAAACCGTTTCTCCTTTTTCATTTATTATATCACAAGAATTGGGAAGAAAAGAGACATTATAACCACAATCTATAAGTTGAGAAATACTAAGTAAATTATAAGAGAGATTGCTTACTAACAACACATTTCGTATTTGAAATGTGTTTGGGTTCCCAATTGTTCCTTTTCCAAAAACTTTTCCTTTGTTGTTGTCACCAAATATCACCTTTCCACCATCAATATGTTCAAGTTCGGTGAATAGTTTGGGGTTTCTCGTCATATGCCTCAAACATCCACTATCTAAAAACCATTTGGTTTTTAGAGTCTTTATCCTTGCCTCCTTCTTGCATTCCTTACGTTTGTCCTATAATGGAGACAAAGTTTTAGGTACCCTTTATTTGGGTCCTTGAATGTTAGGGGCACTATTCTTGTTTAGATATCCCTTAGGTATCCAAACTTGAACATACCTTCTAGGCACATTTTTAGCATGATTATAATTTGAAAAATAAGAAGGATTAGCATATAGATGATCATTCCACATAAGTGAAGATGCATTGTTATAAACGTTACGCCATGGTTGATAATCATTATATGATGGCCTATTTTTATAATGTGTATAAGGCATGAGATTTTGTTTCTTGAATGGCTCTATATAAGTGTGTTCACAGGCATTTCTATAAGACTTATATGAGTGTTGCCTATACTTAGGTTCAAAATAAGTTGGATACATTTTATTCTTTCTACTTGTATTTATATATATATATATGCACAATTTCTAGGTTGTCTAGATGCAAAATTTGGCCTAGATGTATGTTTATGCGTGTGTATGTTTGTGGGTGTGTGTTGTATTTTTGCCTTGATATAAGTAGAAGAAGGTGTAGAAAAAGATGTAGCAGGAAAATTTGATTATGTTGTATTATATGGCAACTTTGTACTAGATGAAACAAACTTAGTCTTTTTATTTACTTTTTTATTTTCTTCTTTATATCCTAAGCCAGTTTTATCATTACCATACTGTTATGATGAGATTAGTGTATCTAACATATTAGCACCCGATTTAAATTGTTCTAACATTTTTTCTAAGTTAAGTTTAGACGACTTAAGTTGTATTATTTCATGTTCACAACTTTCTAACTTAGACTTTAACATATCATTTTCCATTTTTATCTTTTGTTCGTCTTTCCTATATGATTCAATTTTATTCTCTAAAGAATCAAGAGTATTAGTAGACTCTTGTTTAAGATATTCTAATTGATCAGAAAATTCCAAGTTGGACGTCTTCAACTTGTCATTTTCTTCAACTAGTTTCTTTTCTTTAGAGAGCCTCTTATAGTGAGCATACATTCTTAAGAACACTTCATACATTTCGTCAAATGTCATATCACTATTAGAATCACTATCAGAAGAAGAAAATACCTCGTTGGATACGAAGCAGACTTGAGCTTCCTCAGTTTCGGATTCTGAGTCAAATGAGTCGCTCCATGTGCTCACCTTCATTGTTCGTTTCCCTTTTCTTGCCTTAAACTCCTTTGTCTTTGTCATTTGTGCCTCCCTGTCCTTGGCTTGTTTATTATTGTTGTTATTATTATTATTTTTCTTCGTGGGACAATCATATGAAATATGTCCTTTTGGACCGAATTCATAACACTTTAATTCTTTATTATACCATTTGTTTGTGTTATTTTTCATAGTTTGAGAAGAAGAAGAAGAAGAACGTTGTCTATTCCTATTAGGACGTTTGAAAAACTTTCTAAATTTTCTCGCTATTAATATCAAGTCATCATCTAATTCAGTGTCACTATTACTATCATCATTATTCGTATGTGTTATAGTTGTTTTGAACGCTATTGACTGACTTGATGATTTAGATGACCCGGACTTCTGTTGGTTTAGTTTTACCTCATAGACTTTAAGAGACCCGATCAATTCATCCATCTTAGTGATTGACTTTGTCTCCTCGATTGCAGTCACCTTTGGATCCCATTCAGCAGGAAGGTTTTGTAGGACCTTTTGAACTTTTTCATTGTTCGTGAATGATTTGCCTAAAGGTTCAAGGGTATTAAAAATGTTAGTAATCCTCAAATCCATAGATGTTATGGATTCGTTTGACAACATTTTGAAAGACTCTAATTCAATCATAAGCATGTTTACTTTTTATTCTTTAACACCACTAGTACCTTCATGCTTTAATACAAGTGATTTCCACATGTCGTGTGCACTTGTGCAATTTGACACATATCCTGCTTCAGAAGTTGTAAATCCATTCAAAAGTAATTGCATAGCTTTAGCATTCATAGACATTTTCTTTTTATCTTCCGATGACCATTCACTTTTATACTTTTCAACCTCTTCTGTGACTCCACTAACTTGTACAACTTTCATTGGAATGTACGGTCCATCTTCAACTATAGACCATAAATCGATGTCTATAGCCATTAAGAATAGCCTCATTCTTAGTTTCTAATGAACAAAATTATTGCCATCAAAAAGAGGAGGACGTTGAGTAGACATACCTTCCAATTCACCTTTGTGAGAAACTATTGCCATAGTATGCACCTTTAATCTGAGATAAGCAGGCTACAAAGAGTAATTGTTTCTTGGCTTTGTATTGATTGTATGGTGTTGAATCTTGCTTGTTTGGAGTGGTGTTGGCCTGGCTCTGATACCAATTGTTGGACCGTATACCTGCAATAAACACCACTAGAGGGGGGGTGAATAGTGGTTAGTGGAAATTGCACTACAACCCTTTGCAAAAATTCCCTTTGAAAACAGAATCTGAGACCACCTCAGATTCAGAATTTGTTTTTGAAAAATTCAAAACTAATTGTACAGAACTCCAAAAATTATGAAACTTTTCACAATTTAACTTAAATGTGTTAGCAAGACTCTGTCCAAAAATCAGACAAAAATAAGATCGTTGGCCCTTCAAACAAATAAAAATATTCAGATGGTCAATCTGGACAGAATTAGACAGAATGTTGCTGATTTTGCAAAACGTGTTTCTTTTTGAATATTCAACCAAAAAGGTTGATCTTTATGTCAAAACACTCCTTAGTATGTGTAGAGGATGTGTCCAAAAGTCCCTAACCTTAAAATTTCTTGATAAATACAGAATTTAAGTTTTTTCAAAACTGGTCAGATTGTAGCCAGATTGGAGCAGTTATCTTACAAAGACTGAAAGACTAACTTTGCTTTGTTCAAATCAAGTGATTCTTGTTGCAAATGAAAGCTAACTGTCTGAAGTATAACTCGACCAAAAATCACGAATTTGAAAAGTGTTTAGCTATTTTTTCAAATTGTGAGAAGTTGTGTGAAAAGTGCAGTAAAAACGGCCAGAAAACAGAAATGAAGAAACAAGATAAGAACACCGAGGATTTATCATGGTTCGGTCAATGTGACCTACTCCAGTCCCAAGGAACACCTTTCCTTGAATTTCACTATCAAATGAATCACCTTACAACAAGAACCAAGCTTGATCCTTGGGTTATACACCAATCCTACTCAAGACTTGGATGATCACCTTCTAAGCAACACTTAGTTGAAACACCTCAACAACCTATTGATATGGCCTTATAAGAATGGATAATCATTATTACAAATGAAGCTCAAGAGGCTTGTAGCACAACAAAAAGAACAAGAGCACCTTTGCTACAAAGAATGGAACAAGAACAACAACAAGAAGAAGATGATAGCTAGACAATTCAACAAATGCTTGTAAGCTTCAAGTGTGTTTCATCTTCTTCACCATTGCCTCTATTTATAGTGTTATTTGAGCCTTGAAGATAAGAATGCCAATGTGTCACCATCTTCAGCATCAAATCCAAATGTCTTCTCATCATTGGTTGGCCTTGTACACTTGGCAAAATAAGACAAAATGATTGGTCCATCTTGGAAAAATGATGTTGGCCGAAAATACACCTTGGAATTGTCTTGAATTATCCTTAGCAAAAATAGAGATAATTCCCTCAACTTCTTGGCACAAGAATAGGCATGTGGACATTGAAGAATTCAAACACAAAATTCAGCTCCAAATATCAACAAGTAGCCGTTGGCTACCTTTGATTTTTCTTAACAAAATAAAAAAGGATAATACTACCAAAATATCCTCAACTCCAAGCACAATAATAGGACATGTGAGAGATCCATTTTGACTCAAAAAAATCTTCCAAGAATAGCCATATACACCAAGCAGCTATTTGGCTATATTTCAAAAATCCAATTGCCAACTAGCTCCTTTTTGATTGGTCCACTTGTCTCCAACTCACAAAATGAATTACACATCATATTAAACTGTTTATACAAGTTTGGAGGCTGGCAAATATGCATATCAACTCAAATTTTTGAAGTAGAAATTACCAAATAATTGTTGACACGATTATATCAACGTGTAACACCGAAATTCCCAATATTTCTTCTTAACTTTCGTGATCATTTCCGCACCTTTAACACCTTGAAAAACTCTGAATAATGATGATAAATATGCTCTTATACCATATATAAGAGGGTCTTCAAGAAAAAATAGAATGTGACATCTCAAATCGTCACATATTCAACTATAGTCAACAATATCATCATATGAGAGAATAAGATAAAGAATCACCATATTATCTTCAATTTAATAATAAATCAGCTCCAGAATGAAGATAATAATATGCTCAAGAGATTCCTTGAGTGAAAATACCAAAAATACCCTCAGGGGTAAAATGACCAAAATACCCCTGATATATAAAAACTACAGAAATGACCCGGATGGTCATAAATACTCATGATATCACCTTTGTCATGATAAATAGGATGAGAATACATCCTTGAAATATTTTCATCATGTGATGTTCCTACAAAACTCAAAATTCCATTTTTGCCCTTTTTGGTAAGTTGTAGAAACTTCCAAGGCATGTTAGTCACAAGACATTTAAAATCACCAAACACATAATGATCACATAATAAACATGTATAAATCATATACAAATGAAAACAACCATTTTTTCATATTTTAGAAAATTATTTCTAAAAACTCTAGACATCGATCGATCGAAGTGTCTTATCTTCAGAGATCGATGTCTCACAAAAAGGTTCAGGTTTTGTCTCTGACCTATATCGATCAACCGAAGTTAGGGTTCGATGTACATCGATCGATCAATGTGTCTCAGGCTTAGAGATCGATGTCTCACAGTAAGGTCTTGAACTTTCACTGCCTTTACATGGATCGATCGATGTGATAGATCTATGTGCATAGATCGATCGATGTGCAACAACCTGATAGATTGATATTTTTCAACTTTTAACCACATATAACACCATGTGAGAAAATTTTAAGTATTCACCACTTAAAATCATGACTTTGAAAATTATCCAAATATGTTTCTCAACATTTGGTTGGATTTAAATTAGTGTAAGAAGTATTTTTGGTTTTTAAATTTTATTACTTGGCCGAAATTAAAGGGCATGGTGGGGTGGAGGTTTCATTATTTGTCTTGGTTGGAAAGTGAGTTTGTAGGAGGTATATGCCATGCATGTCATTTGGTTGAAAGAATCTTTCAAATGTGTAAGAGTATAATCATGATTGTGGAGAGCGAAGAATTAAAAGGATATAAATAATTGGGGTGTAAGAAAAAGAAACCTTGCATGAAATTCTAGTGGTAGATGTGTTGTTTTGTGTAAGAGTTATCATCATACATGTAATGTGATTGGGAGGTTGTCATGCATATTGTAAGAATGGAAATGATGGAAGGATATAAAAATAAAGTTGAAGAATTTGTAATTGGTGGGATGATATGAAACTTGCATGAATTTTAATTGGTTGTAAGGGAGGTAAGCAATGAAAGGGTAAGAGTGGAGTGTGTAGGATTTTGCATGTAATAGGATTGAGTGGAAAATTGGAAGTGTAAGAAATTTAACTTACTTTTCTTACATGATGGATGATGACCCTATAAAGAGATATTATTTGGAGTGAAGGTGATATGTAAGAATTCATGAAAGGTTATTGGTTGAAAGTAGAAGGTGGAGAGAGTAATTAAAGAAAATAGAATAAACAGATTGCAAGACCATCTTGTCTTACATTAAGGGGTGGGCGATTTTTATAAGTGGTAATGGGGTGAAATTATTATTTTGTCCTTTTCCACTACATGGGTTGTTTTCCTTTTCTTTTAATTTAAGTCCTCATAAAAGTTGTACAGTAATTTAGTAATTCCTAAATCTTTATTTAAGGCTTGTTTACACACTTATTATACTATGTGCGGTTCAATGATCGCACTTAAATTATGTCTTAAATTCCTCCGTTCTGTTTTAAACTAGCCCGGGGGTACGGGTCATAACAGGTATGATGCAACACTATACTTGGAACATGGGATTCATATCGGTATATGCGACTATATGAGAAATCAATCGGTTTGTCGTGTGTATCGTTTGTACATGAAAATCGTTATAGCCACGTATTGGAAACAATCTTGAAAAGAAAGTTACGAAGATCATATGCTTTGTAATACTTATGCAAAAGAGTCATTTTACTATTTATTTGAGCATATACATATCATCCGAGCCACCCTATTGAATACATACTTAGGCTATGGATGAACTTAAGATGAATTTATGGAAATTGTTTCTCGGCATGAACATACTCGATGGGTTTTAGCATAAGGCATTGACTAGAATCATATGAAATAAGTAATGCATGAGATAATATAAAAATGATATAAATTTTTGTGTGACTTTATTTTTCGCACTTGATATGATTATATGATGTTTAAGCTAATTGCTTTACTTGTCACTTTACTTTTAAACAGAGACGTGTTATGTTCATTATTTTACGATATTCATTTTACTACCTCGTCTCTCACGCATGATCCATATGACAAACCCAGACAGAGATACTTGTCGGCCATTCATTATCGCTCACTCTTTATTTTTACCATCTTGCAGAGGCCTGCGATCTTGATTTGGACCTTGTAGATGACAAGCTAAGGGTAAGATACTCGTGAGGAGCTCCATGGGCCCAGCTGCTAGTTTATGTACTTTTGTGATTTTGGATATGTACTTTTTATCTTTTATGTATTGATGACAATGTACTCGAAGTTAGTTATGATATATGTTGCATGTCGGTTATATTTTATTGCGTCTATTTTATGATGCTTCCGCTATTCAATGCATGTTTATGTCAACATGCATATAGATGTTATCGACGCCTTGTAATTCTCGTAGTAGAGTACGACGGGTGCACCATGCCGAGACCCTAGTGCCGGGTGGGGCGCTACAGGTGGTATCAGAGCCTAAGCTCTAAATCCACACTAGACAACATAAGATAAACAACGAAATGTACTTAGGCTATGATCCTAGAGTCTAAGTTATGATTTTAGACTGAGTGTATCAGACATAGAATAGATCCCTTAGAACTGGTTCTGTAAGAATGATTTGAATAACCTTACCTTAGTATAGGATAAACCATTTAAATTGTTCCTTTTAGAATCGGAATGAATAATTTAATTCAAAATTTTATTTATGTTTACATATGGACTAATTGTGTGAAAATGACTGTGCGATAGGATGGCATCACGATCACGAGGTAGACCGGGATCTGATAGACTGGCGTAGTTGCCTCCCCTGGCTCAGGTACCGCCAGCTGTAGACCCGGTACCGCCACCATTGGAGCATGTTCCACCTCCGCAGGCACATGCCCTAGGAGGTGTACCACAGGTAGTTCTTGACGCCCTAATACAGCTTGGTTAGGCAGTCGGGATTACACAGGCTGCACCTGCACCACCACCCCAACAGCCCCAGCAGCAGATGGGTACCTGATTCTTTTTGGGACAGCTCAAGAGGTCTCGCATACCTAGTTTCGAGGGAGGGCCAGATCCAAATGAGACCGAGAAGTTGCTTGATGAGGTGGAGAATTGTTTCGATTTGATACAAGTTTCAGATGATATTAAAGCGTATATCATCCGGCCATTTTTGATTGGCGAGGCCAATCAGTGGCGGACGATGAATATTCAGCCACTGACCAAGCAATTGCATTGGCCAGATTTTCGGAGGAGTTCAGGAAGTTCTACATTCCTCTATATGTGACTATCCGAAAGATCAGGGAGTTTGAGTCTCAGAGACAGGAGGCCGGTGTTACTGTTTCACAGTATGCTAATCGGGTTACTGCATTGGGCTGTCATGTTCCATCAATTATCGCAGATGAGAGGCTCAAGATGATTAAGTTTGAGCATAGGCCTAATTCGAGGATTAGGACCTAGATTGTCAATGCAAATCCAGGCAATTTTGGTCTGCTATTAGGTACCTGCTACAGAATGGAGCACGGCATTATTCGGAGAGATGAGGAGGCCAGAGGCAAGAGGCCTCGTGATGTTGCTAATGACCGGTCTGGGTAGCGGACCAAATTTCAGAGGAGGCCATGCGGATGACCTCAGTTCTAGTATCAGCCACAGCCGCCGCACCAGCAACAGGGCCAGCATCAGTCAGTTCCCCAGCGCCAGCTTCAGCAGCCACACCTACCACAGCATGCTATTCCAAATGTCAGGCTTGTGAGCGATAGTACACTAGTCAGTGCCAGAAGAGGATCGGGGCATGTGTCAGCTGCGGTAAGACCGAAACATGATGAGAGACTGTCCAGAGCGGAGAGTTGAGCTCCAAGGAGGTGCGCAGCAGGGAGGACGTCCATGGGCTAACGCCTGAGTCCATGTTATGACGGATGCTGAGGTTGAGTATGCAGTGGATATCGTGACAGGTACGTCTAGTTACGCAATTTAATTGCAACTGGTGTTATTAGTGTTGGGATTTTTGTCCACTGACCAAGTGGAGATTGTAACTGTTAAGTTACGATTTAGTTGTAGGACGAGAATTTCTAAAGAATGATATATCAATGACAGGAACAATGAAGTCAGTAACATATCAGATAATGAGGGATAACACAAAAATGATATTGAAGATAACATTATTGAAATAGGTCCAAGATATTAGGCTCATTACTGAAATGGATCAGTAGCGAGGAGAGCACACTACTTTGGTAGAGAAAGTGGAATAAGAAAACCGTCACAAATTTTGGATAGGCGAATGTGATACAAGTGCAAATATCGAGATTGTTTTGGTCTGAAACGAATACGCTTGCATTAAAATAGACTAAGTATGAACAGATAGTGATTACTATACAAGTGCGATTTAAAGGAGTTAGAATTAGCGATCGTAGTTACTCAATAAAGAAATGCAATGGACCAGAGTAGCATAGCAGAAGCAGAGGAATTAGAAATACCTTAAGTGTTTAATTTTGATGTACCATATTAAAATTGGGCAATTCAAGTGAAGATTTCACCCCGAGTACCCAAAAAAATAGAAATTTTTAAAATGCATGTTTTAATTTGGAAAGGAAAATATACAAGCGGAAATTATTTCAAAATTTTCCACAAAATTTATGATTACTAGATTTCAAATATTTTAACGTGGTTTCAACCGTAATATTTTGCATATAAAAATATACCAGTATAGTTTGGGTTTTCAACATTACAATGAACATTTTCATAACAAAATAAACCTATATTTCCAGGTAGAGCCACATAAGTTATGATTTTAGAAAAGCATGTCCGAGCACGAATTTAGTGCACCAGGTTATGGTGAAATTCGTGACTTGTGATAAGAAATGATTTAGTAGAACTGCACTAAGCAGCTGATTACGGTTCAATGCACAAGTTTCGAGGACGAGACGTTATATAAGGGGGAGGAAAGTTACAAGCCGCACCCCTATGCTTGTAGGTAAAGAGAACAAAGGAAATCATAGTTGTAAAGATCGGCTTATTGGTTTAAAATCAATTTAAAACATTGTGACACGTTAAGCGGTATAGACCATAAGTATGGTACAAACTAAAATAAAAAGGTAAACCCTAGGTGACCAGATAATTTAGATGAACTAACTAAAAGGAAATAAAATCTAGGACACAAAATTTATTCACTTTCAAATAAATGTAAAAAGAAATTTAGGACATAGAAGAAGTCAGGTAAGCAAAAAAAACATTGTCTTATTCTACCCACCCAAGGACACCTTGAACGACCCCTCCATGTTTGAGTGGAAGATTATTTTATTTTTCTTCTTCGACCATCATTAGTTATCCTACACTATTTTAGAAAAATTACAAGTGTATAATTTCTACCCACATTCTTTCCACTAATTCTTAAAATTCTTCCAAAATACTCCACTTCACCCCCTCACCCCACTTGACCGCCCCCTCCATCTCATACAAGACAAAGCTTACGTTCATTTTACTCGATTTCATTCTTCTTACACACCCTCCATTCCACCACTAATATTTCCTAGAAATTTTACACAACTTTTTCATACACTTCTCTTCCCACATGCAAGAAAACTATTTCTTCCTTTCTTCCATTCTTCTCCCACACTTTATCCTTTCCTTCTTACACCCATCTTGTCCCACCACTCAGCATCCATGCATGTCTTACACAAAACATTTTTCTTTTCCCAACCCCAAGAAAATAATGAAGATTCTCCCCCACCATCCCTTTCATATTTCGGCCAAAACCAAGTGGGAAGGAAGATGAGCATTTCATTTCACCCCACTTTATTTCTCTTCGTCTTCCAACAAACGTTACAACTCTTTGTCCACTCCAACCTTTCTTCTCACTCTCAAGGTACTTTTCTCTCACACACACCCTCCAACTCGTGGCCATTAACAAGGAGGAAGAGAGAAAATTCTTCCATTTCAAGGGAAGAGGACAGCTCTCAAGTGTAGGAATTTTTAAGGTAAGAATATACACTATCTATTCTAGTCATCTCCTATTCTATTTCTCTTCTAAATGTCTCCATTTTCTCCCTCATTTCACCCTAGGCTGTGGGTTTCAACTAGGAAGGAAGGAGGAATTTCTAGGTTGAAGAAGTAGGAAGCATCAAGTCTTTCAAGGTGAGACTTTAGCAAGATTAATGATACACCATTCTAAGTATTCTGCCCTTCAAAATGGCAAATGTTTCTTCCTAAAGTGGCCTTTAGGTTGTTGGTTATCCAAGAAAAAGGGGAAGAAGATATCTTGTCCCATTTAAGGTTTGAGTCCAAGAAAAGACAAGTATTCTTCTTGGTTTTTTCATGCATGTTAAAAGAATACATCATCTATGTTCACTTATAAAATTGTATCATGCATGCATATGTTGAAATGTGTTTTTTACTATGACCATGTAAAGAAATTGTTCTTGTTTGCTAAACATGTGAAAACTTGTGTGATTCTTGAATGCAGACATGTTTAAGATTAAGGTGATATCAAAAAGTGGCATGCAGAAAGTGGCATGCATGTGAGGTTTATGATATTTATAGGCCTCATATGGTTATACATGTCATATTTAAGGAAATATTAGGCATGCATGTTCATTTCATAAAACAGTGTTGGTTGCATGTTGCACTTCCTTGAAAAAGTGTACAAAGAGCCACAATTTACTTCATTTTCTTGTATGTTTTCATATGATCATCACATATGTAATTCTGCATGATTTTTAGCGTTTATGCATATTTGATGGTCATGATTTAACATGATTGTATTTCATCATAATTTATGCTATTTTGCTTGGCCACAAAAGATTTATTATTTGATGATCATCATGCCATTTTGTGTATAACATCCATGGTGGGGGCTCTTTCCGGCCGCCACCTTTACCATGTATCATCTCCATTATTTTGATATATATTCTTGATGATCATGGCCTAAGGATGTGTATTTTCACAGAATTCATAAACATATGCATTTGCACGTACATGCCATCATGATCATCACCATGATCATGGTTCTTATGCTCATGTTTATGATGGAAATTGACATGCATGATTCTAAAAGCTAAAATGAATAGTATAGCACATGATCATGAATAAAGGTGTTTAAGTCATGTATGTCACATGCCATATAACACCATATCGAATTGCATGTTCAAAATTATGGTAGGTTGAGGTGTTGAGTGGTGGAATGGGTGTGGGATGGACTTCCACCTCTCGGCCCACACACATAAAAAAAGTACCGAATCAGTTATTTCCATGTCTACACACATACATGCATAGGAATATGTTTTAAACGATGAAAAATGTGTTATATGTTTAAACATATATTTTTGGTTAAAGCATGCGTGTAGGTACATAAATGAAGTTGTCTTGAAGTTGTTTGATGATGTGTATCTAAAATGTAAGTATGACACAATATATAAATTGTTCAATAGGAACATGTTATATATGTATAATTATGAAAAGGATGATACTTAATAAGACTAAAAAGGGGCTGAATTGGGGGACTATAAAACAATATAAAAATGGGACAAATTGAGCCAACAATGTAAGAGGCGAAAGCCCAAAAAGGGGCTTTTCTGAGGACCCAAAACCGAGGGCTCCAAAGAAGGGTAAAATGAGTATTTCACGTAAGTTTATGACAATATTCATGAGTTAGATGTTGGACTTAGGTGCTGAAATTATTAGAGGATCAAATGAGCCAAAACCAAGCCCACATGTATACATACATGACTTAAAGTTTTGAAATGAAAGGATTTTCTCACGCG
This sequence comes from Eustoma russellianum, assembly GCA_036186865.1. Lineage (NCBI taxonomy): Eukaryota > Viridiplantae > Streptophyta > Magnoliopsida > Gentianales > Gentianaceae > Eustoma > Eustoma russellianum. The sequence goes on from AP025049.1 coordinate 22,702,734, forward strand.
ATATGTTTTGGCGAAAATGATTTTACCACATGATATGTTTTAAAAAGAATTTTAAACGAACCATACAACGAGACGATTGATTCCGATGACACAGTTATGTTATATGATGATATGATTCTCTGTTTTCGCAGCATATGTTATATGATGATATGTTATGATTGGAGGCCACACTGACATCAGGTGGAGAAGAGAGGATGTCAGCGCATACAGTATGTTACAGTTACCGGAGGCTGTCATGACACTAGAACCTAGTAAAGGTTGGTGTAATAGACATACAGTTTCCGTACCCTATTTGGCCGAGTGTAACATCCTGTTCAAGACAAGGGATCTCCGCCCTACAGATGTTATAGTTATTTCAATATACATATGATGTAACACCATGTTTGGAACATGTCATTCATATTGGTATACGGAACTATATGGAGAATCAATCGGTCTGTCGTGTGTATCGTTTGTACATAAAAAGTGTTATAGCCATGTATTTGAAACAATATTGAAAAGAAAGTTATGAAAATGATATTTTTTGAAATGCTTATGAAAAAGAGTCACGATATGGTTTATTTGAGCATATGTATATCCTGTGAGCCACCCTATTGAATACATACTTAGACTATGAATGAACTTAAGATGAACTTATGGAAAGTGTTTCTCGCCATGAACATATTCGATTGGTTTTAGCATAAGACATGGACTAGAAGCATATGAAATAAGTAATGAATGAGATAATATAAAGATGATATAAGTTCTTTTGTGACTTTATTTTTAGCAGTTTATATGATTATATGATGTTTAAGGTAACTGCTTTACTTGACATTTTACTTGTAAACGAAGACGTGTTATGTTCATTACTTTACGGTATTCATTTTGGTATCACATCTCTCATGCATGATCCATATGACGAATTCGGACAGAGATACTTGCTGGCGATTCATTATCCCTCACTCTTTATTTTTACCATCTTGCAGAGGCCCGAGATCTTGATTTGGACCTTGTAGATGATGAGCCGAGGGTAAGATATCCATGAGGAGCTCAGTGGGCCCAGCTGCTAGTATATGTACTCTTTATCTTTTATGTATTGAAGACATTGTACTCGGAGTTAGTTGTGATATGTGTTGCATGTCGGTCAGGTTTTATTCCTTCTATTTTATGATACTTCTGCTATTCGATACATGTTTATGTCGACATGCATATAGATGTTATCGACACCTTGTATTTCTCGTAGTAGAGTACGACGAGTGCCCCGTGCCGAAACCCTAGTCCTGGGAAAGGCGCTACAGCATACGTCCAATAACTCACCAAAATCTCTCGGATTTGCATTCACAATCCACGTGCAAATGCAAGAATTCAGATCCTGCTCAAACTTAATCATCTTGAGACGCTCGTCTCCCATAATCGATGGAACATACCCACTAAGAGGTGTAAACTGATTAGCATAATCAGCTACGGTAATGTCAGGCGCCTGCTTCAAAGAGTAAAACATCCCAGTCTTCTGCAATGTCACTGATGGTGGGATGTAAAACTTGTGAAACTCCTCCACAAAGCGGGTCCAAGTAACTGGCAGTGGCATATGCTGAACATTGATCTTCCACCACTGATTGGACTCACCAATCAGAAAAGGCCGTCTCTCCTGCCCTTTATCTCATCGGGTACATGAATCAGCTCGAAGTTATTCTGTACTTCATCTAACCATTTCTCGGCTACATTCTAATTTGATCCTTCCTCGAAATTTAGCACTTGGACCATCTTCAACTCCCCATAAAAGAAACCAGTATGTGGCAGCAGCGGCGACGACATAGGTGCGGCATGATGATTATTATTATTGTTCCCGATTGCCTGCCCAATCTGTACTATAAAATTTAGTACAACCTGATGAAAATATCCCTGATACTGCTGGTGAGCTTGGGGTACTGGTTCAGCAAATGGTGGTACCGGCTCTGCTGGTGGGTGTAACTATAGTGGAGGAGGAAGTTGTGCGGGTCTATCACCGCGTGGTCTCCCTTGTTGTCATGACGACATCCTACCGGAGACATTTATAGCAATTCAATAATTAATAAATACGTAATGAAAATATTTATTCAACTTATTTTCCATATTCCTTACACAGTATTTCTAGTTATTACAGTTTTCATAATATTCGTATATAACTTAAGTAAGGTTATTTTGTCCGTTAACCCTAAACCGTTATAGTTGACTTAATCTAAGGCTCAAACTCTCAGCCTAAAATCATCACTTAACTGTTAGGAAATCAGCCGAGATCACTGCAAAACGCGCAGCAGAAAACAAAACTTGATCTCTGATTTCCTACCAAGGATCCATGTTGTTCGTTTAATTCGATGAAAGAAACTCGAAAACTACCTTTGTAGATCCGAATTACGCAGATGAAGTAGGTGCAAAAATACGATCACCCTCTGTCGGTTTCCACACGAACGCTTCCGTCCGAAGTGCTAGCTCTTCAAACGGCGCGGCTGAAGAACTCGGTTTTCACAAAAACGGCTCTAGGGTTTCTTTGATGACTCTGTGTATTTTCGTGTGTCTAGTGTATACGAGATACACAAGTATATATACACATACGTAGACATCAAAATCCGAGTCCTAATCGGATTAGTTGATGCCAATCAAAATCCATATCAGATACGGGTTCTATCAGGATATTCAAAATCCATATCAGATATGGATTCTCTCGTTATTATCCGATAACACACATGTATATATAATCACCAAAAAAAAAATAATAATAATAATAATTAATATCCAATATTAATATTATTAATATTAAAAACGATAATAATAATAATAATAATAATAATAATAATAATTAATATCTAATATTAATATTATTAATATTATTAATCTCAGCCTTACGCATTCTTGTGTGTGACCCGATAGGCCCATATTAATTGGCAGTTGATTAAATCTCTATTAAACCAACAAGTCGCAATTGGCCTCTAGCAAGGCATTACAACTACCCAATTAATACGAGTAAAGTCCAACTAGCCTAATAATAGTACATGCATTAATCCCTTTGTCACACGATACCCAATTAATACGAGTAAAGTCCAGCGTCATACTTATATAGTTCAAACATATGATTACTCGATCTCTAAGTAGACTGATAAAACAAATGATATTGATCACACTATCAATTCATTTGAGCACGGCCATGCATTTCACAGTCTCACTAATCGAGGGGCCCAAAGATATCTCTCTCAAAAGAGAGGGACAAATTCTATCTTGATTGTTCAATATCCTCTACATAATTTCTATCACATTCAATCATGACCTTTATTATTATCCAGTTACGGATAACGTTTGATCATGTCAAAATATAATAGTCCTTATGTTGGAAACTATGACAATCTCAAGTCAAAGGATTAAAACATGACTATCATGAGATTTACTTATGACGCTAATCCATGTAGCAATCTCATGATGGGTCTATCCAATACACTGTTCTCTAACAAGTATCTATGAGATTGATTCGTATCACCATACACATAATCATCTCATGATTATCAAATCAATACTCATACTGATTATAAATTATTTTATCTCCATAACAATAATGAATCCGGGACATATATCAAAATTGTGTAACATACTAACCAACAACAATGATAAGAAAACCTCTTTTATTAATAATAAATGCATAACATAAATATCCAAATCATGGCCTAGGGCACATACACTAACATTAAGTTCTAAAATCATCACTTAAATTTCTAAGTCGTTTATTTTACTGTTTCCACGGTGTATCCAGAGGCTTAGGCTCTGATACCACCTGTAGCGCCCCACTTGGAACTAGGGTTTCAACATGGTACACTCGCCATACTCCGCTACAAGAAGTACAACACGTCGATACCATACATCTGCATATCGATATGAATCATGAATCGATATATTAGAAGCAACATAAAGATAAACATACAACATGCATACAATACAAATTGTCATAAGCCCGTATAAATCATAATGTACACTGTCCCCAAAATAATATAAGTACATCATGATCAAAATACCTAGCATATCCAAAAGGTACTCTGACATATTTCTTCGCTCATAGGTAATTTAGCCAGGGTTCGTCCTCTATGAATTGCGTATCAGTGTCTATGTTCTCTACAATGTGATAAGACAAGTATGAGTGATAACATTAATATCCCAATAAATAGTCCGTCTAAATGCATCATGTGGATGTTGCATGGGAGACGGGAAAATAAAATAATAAAGTGTAAATAAGGAACATAACATGTCACATCTCCAACTTTAGTAAATAAATTACATAACATAAATGTAACCAAATAACATGTATAGTTAACAACTTCCTAAAGTAATCATTCTATTCTGTCAAACCTATATAAACGCCATTTCTATACATTTATATACATAAAGTTTCAATCAACGCCTAAGATAGTCATAATACTTAATCTTATCATCTAAATATAACAAGTCTCTATATAAGTCATGTAAATGCGATATGCTTACGATTTGATGTCATAAAACGATGCCATAAAAATTCCATAACGATGAAGTATAAATCATGATATTCATATCCATTTTCCATAAACATGTCCAAAACGTAACATTTCATAAACATGGCATTTTCATATAATCTAGAATTTTACTTTGCATGCGAATGATATCATCATAGTAACGGAATAATCCCCCATATACTCACTTGTACAATATATGAATCCCGATGCTCCAAACATGGTGTTACACATAATGTGCGTAAACTAACGGTGACTCGATATGCTGGAGATCTCTTGTCTTTGACAAGAGGTTACACTCGGGCCGATAAAAAAACATACTATATGCCCATGACATCAATGCCCTTGGGTTCTGATATCATGCCATCCTCAAATCATTGATAACATACTTTATGCCCGTAATACCAACCACATCAGACATGGTATTATCACGGCCTCCAAATGATCATATATATAGATAAGCATGTCATGAGATATCCGACTATACGAATGATTCGACATGCAAGGGTGAACTTTTAAAACACTTCATGAGATGAAAAATAAATGTACATGTCTTGAACTATTTGTCCATCAGCCACATCTATATGTCCTTAAACCTTCTCATATCATCATATCATAAAAACTCCACAAATGTGCACATAAATCATGCCTTAAATCATGAAAACATACCATCTATTCTCTCCCACAACCTCTCGGCCATAAACCCCAAAAACAGCCCACTTTTATCCAATTTTTCTCCATCAATATTTCCTTAAAGTACACATCTTACAATAAGTTAAATTTGCCAAAAACCCTAATTTAATATTAATTTCCACATGCTTTCATATTTCATAAGAATATATGTAAAGTAATCATATTTCCTGTAATATTTTATTTTATTCATATATATATTCATAAACATGTACAAAGCTATTTATTCCACATCAAATATACACTAGGCCGTGTACTCTCTCTGTGTGTGTGTATATATATGTGTGTGTGTGTGTGAGTATAAATGGCATGTTTGGCTGAATATACTTGTATACACATATTTATATTTTTCATTCATGTAACACATTTCTTTATTCTATATTTTGGCCTTATGGCCAAATTCTTTACATGACATACATATCTATATTTATAACATGTCCTAAAATTTATTCTTTCTCTTCATTTTGTAGTATGGCCGAATACACATACCTATGTACATGTCATAAATCTTTTCTTTTTCACATCTCTTACTTATATCTAGGTTTGATATTTATTACAAATATATGCATACTAGTTTCCATCAACGTAATGACTTGCAGTATCATGAATAAAATACATAAACATACAAGATGATGGAAACCATGAAAATATCTTAAGGAGCTAAAACCCCTATTATGGTCATGGGGTGCATATATATGTAATAAACATGGCAAGAAACAACATTTGTGAGCTAGAATCATAGACATGAATATGATTTCCTCATAACATGCTAAATCAAGGACACAAAAGTTCATGAAATTCAAAATCATAAACAAACATGTATGTGATTATCTTCATAGAAAACATGTGAGCACATGCATCAAAATTTTTTTCTTAATGATCTTTTCCTAAAGTATCATATCATTTTCTTTCTTCAGTTTCTACCTATATCACACATGAGTGTTCATTTCATTTCATTTATACATATTAGTCCATTTTTCATATAATGGCCGAATTTATATATGTCATATATCACCCTTTATACATTACTTAGAAACTTAGCTTTTTGCATATTCTTGATGCTAAAACATTGAACATACATCATGAATGATCTAACTATTATATGAACATATATACTTAAATCTTTGAAAAATATGTGAAGGATCTAGGGAGAGTACTTGCCTTTCTTACTTAACCTTAGTATGAAAGTGAAGATTCCTTCACATGGCATAAAGAAAACTTTCTCCTTTACCTTTTTGGAAGCCACGGTTTTGACACCAAGAGTAGGAGAGTTAGTGAGCAACTTATGGAAATGGATAAATCGAAGAAGTTTAAGTCATCTTACATGAAGTTCTTACCTTGCTACTCCTTGGTTCTTGGCTCAACAAAGTTTGGTCTACTTAGTTCTTGGATGAATGGGATGTTGTAGCAATTCTTTTGGATGAGTTTATAAGATGAAGAGAAGAAATTTCATCATTGTTACTTGCTTGTAAACTCTCGGCTAAGACACAAAAATGGAAGCTTGGAAGACTTGTTTCTTTCTTAAGAGAGGAAAGAGGGTTTAAGAGATGATAACTTTGTCTAAGCGTGAAATGGTAAGATGTAGAGAGCCTTCTATATTTTATAAGGAGTGGATGCTTGGGGGATGTTGGGTGTAGCGCCCCGGCCCGATACTGGCATCGGAACCAGTGCACCCGCCGTAGTCTACTAAAAGGACTACGAAGCGTCAAAGCAGATCAAGTGCACGTCATCCATGACGTGAGATAAATCAGCGGAAACATCATAAAATTTAAAACTTCATTAACACCAATGTAACCAAAGAAAAACAGCAGAAATAAAAGTGTTCGGCTAACTGTCTAGCATATCATCCAGTACAACATAATAAAGATCGAGTCTTCCAACTTAGAATGATCAAAAAACTATGTACTTCCATGACCATCATCCCATTGAGCCCACTCGCCATCGTCTTTGACAAATATCATTTCATACTCTGGCTCACCTGAAAGAAAATGAAGTATCTGTTCTTAGCGAAAACATCGCCAGCAAGTAACCCGTATATACACCTTACGGGATCACACATGATGAGTCACCAGTGTATAAGTCATTGCCCAAAATAAGGTACTTATGTTAGCAAATAGTATCTTTATAGCAATTCCTCAAAACAGATAAATCACATAAAAGATACGCGATTACGAGAATAAACATGTAACTAAAATAACATACCACATAAACAGAACATAAGCTAGTCACATTTCTTGCATGTCAAATCTTATGCTTCGTGTATCAAGTTGCATGTACTTCTTCAAAACCACACACAACACCCATGCATATGTCTTCTTTCGTAAACATGTCATGCGTGTCATTTCACAGAATATTTCATAACTCTTCTTATCATATTCTTCGCGTAGCAGAACTTTATACCCTGTGGGTGATCAGTCCACAGCAAACAGAACTTTATACCCCGTGTTGAAAAGTCCATGGCCCCATAACATATAACTTTATACCTCGTGCTGATAGGTCCACGGCCCCATTACATATATCATATATCCGTGCTGATAGGTCTACGGCCCTATAAAATACTTTATACCCTGCTGTTGATTCACAGGTCACGCTTTTATACCATACTTTTGTAGGCGTGACTTTTATACCCTGCGATCAACCAGCAGCCATAGTTTGCTTTTCAAAAACTTTAATCTTCTCTTGTAAACACATGTTCTTTCGCAAAGCAATTCTCATGTCAAATGCAAAGTGTTCATGTCATGATGCAGGATGCTCATGTAACTTCATATCAAACATGTAACATACACACACACACCTTACATATCAAGTACATGATCTTGCACCTCAAACACTCCATGCTCGTACCTTTCAAAGTCCGTTCGTTTCACCAACTCACTAGGGATTCAATCTTATTCTTACTTAATCAAACTTAACATCTATTCCTCAAGTACACCTCAAATACCCTTGCATTTTATGATCAAAGGAAGAGAATAGAGTTATTACACATACATAGGGCACCTAATGGGTCAAAAGTGAAGCGCTGCTATACATCGAACGCCTACATGAAGCGCCTTATGTAACATCGAACGCCTTTGGAGGTGTTCGAAGTGTTCTGGAATGTGTTCTGACACATCGAATGCCTACATGAAGTGCCTTATGTGACATGAAGTGCCTAATGTAGGTGTTCGAATTGTACGGAGATGCACTGGGACATATTGAACGCCTACTTTAGGCGCCTAATGTGACTTGAAGTGCTTAAAGTATGTGTTCGAAGTGTTCTGACGGTACGAGAACTGCAATTTTCTGCAGTAACTTCCTCCCATCACCTTCCTCCTTCAACCCTTTCATGTTTACACTTCAAGATCCATCTTAGCACATAGATTCATCATGCTTAACACACAACTAACATGAGTTTAATCCTTACATCTATCGGTTTGCATCAGCCTTAAGCCTTCTATTATTCATATCTCTAGATGAATCATCAATCTTCTAACCCACACTCAATTTGCATCAAAACACCTTCTACACCTTCAAACCTTTCTCTATTCATCTTAAATCATCTAAGAAAATACATGAAAGACGCAATAAATTATCCTAACGCAATATTTACACCAAAGATCATAGATTGAGGGCATGTTTATCAACAATTAAACACAATATAGATATTCTCAGAATCTGGCCCAAAGAACATGACTTTAATCAACTAACAACAACAAATACGTATAGTAGAGCATTTAACATAAACAAGTCGAGATTACTAATGTGTGATCCACATTTTCTCTTTATAGGAACATAGGGCCTGTTGTATCAAAATTTGCGTAAAGTGTATGGAAAGATTACTTGCCTTGGATTCTAGATAAGCTTACGGTGTATGGTAGAATTTCGGGATGGATTGGACCTAGGTTACCCCTCTTCTTCTCATTTTCTTCTTCTTCTTCTCCCTTCTTCTCCCAGGCGTTTTTTTCGTCCCCTCTTTTTGTGTTATAACCGGCGGCCTTCTCCCTCTCTTGGGGAGTTATACTCAATGTTGTAACTCCCCATCACTCAAGTGGGGAGGGGCATTTTGGGCACTTTAGTCTAGTTTTTCTTATTTTCAGCCTTTTGACTATTTTTCATCTATATTTTATTTAACTAAACCTCATACACTTATACAATTAAATAAATTGTATTTTAAGTTGTCTCTTAATTATTAAATGTCAAACCTAAAAGTTACGGGGTATGACATTCCACCCCCTTACAAAAATTTTCGTCCGCGAAACTTACATACCTTAGTCAAAGAGTTGAGGATACTTTACCCGTATCCGTTCTTCGAGTTCCCAAGTGGCCTCACGTTTCGTATGGTTGCTCAACTGCACCTTCACATAAGGGATTACCCTCTTTCTTAACACTTGGTCTTTTCGATCCACGATCCTCACGAGTATCTCTTCGTATGTAACATCGCCTTTGAGTTCCAACGGTTGGGCTTCAAGTACATGACTTGGATCCGCCACGTACTTTCTTAATTGTGACACGTGAAATACATTGTGGACTTGTGCCAACACTGGAGGTAATGCTAACCCATATGCCAAGGCTCCCACCTTCTCAAGCATTTCGTAAGGACCAATAAAACGGGGGCTTAGCTTGCCTTTTACTCCGAACCTCATAATGCCCTTTGTAGGTGATACCCTCAAGTAAACCTTTTCTCCAACGTTAAACTCTAATGGTCGCCGCTTGGAATCCGCCCAACTTTTGTTGCGGTCCTGAGCTGTTTTGAGTCTATCTCGTATGATTTCACCTTTTCTAACGTTTTCTCGAGTAACTCAGGTCCAGTGATGGTTCTCAAGCCAACTTCATCCCAATAAACCGGGGACCTACACTTCCTTCCATACAAAGCTTCAAAAAGAGCCATATCAATTGCACTGTGGTAACTGTTGTTATAAGAAAAATCCATTAGCTTTACCATTCCATCCTAGCTCCCTTTGAAATCCAAAACACAAGCCCTTAACATATCTTCTAGAGTCAGAATGGTCCGCTCAGACTATCCATCGGTTTGGGGATGATACACTGTACTCAATCTTAATTCTGTACCCATGGCTTTCTGGAATGTTGTCCCGAACTTAGAAGTAAACCTTGGATCCCGATCGGACAATATACTCATTGGAACACCATGCAAAGTGACAATATCATCCACATATAAATTTACCAACTTGTCGAGAGAAGATTCACTTGAAATGGGTAGGAAATGTGCAGATTTGGTTAAACGATCCACAATGACCCAAATCATGTCATATCCACTTCTTGTCTTTGGTAAACCAGCTATAAAATCCATAGTGACATGTTCACATTTCTATTCCAGAATTTCCAATGGCATCAACAATCCACCAGGCCGTTGGTGTTCTGCCTTGACTTGTTGACATACTAAACACCTCTTTATAAACTCTGCAATATGTCTTTTCATTCCAGACCACCAATAATATTGCTTGAGATCTCTGTACATCTTGGTACTATCAGGATGTATTGATAGCCTTGAGCTATGAGCTTCTTGAAAAATTTCCCTTCTCAGTTCATCAACATCAGGTACACACAATTTTCCTCTGAACCATAGGCTCCCGTCTTCTTGGATCTAAAATCCTTCAACCTGCTCATGTTTTATCCTTTCTGTTATCTCACCTAGGATTTTATCACTCTTCTCGGCCTCTTTTACCCGATCAATCAAACTTGGTGTGATGGTCAATGTTGTCAAGACGTTCACCGTGGACTCCACCAAATCCAAACCAAACTCATCTATTTCTCTTTCCAATGGTGATTGTCGTGCATGGCTGGATTTCCATCTTAAAGCGTCCGCTACCTTGTTAGCCCTTCCTGGGTGGTAATGAATTGTTAAGTCGTAGTCTTTCAGCAATTCCAACCATCTCCGCTGCCTCATGTTTAATTCTTTCTGAGATAGTAAATACTTTAAACTCTTATGATCCGTGAATACCACGCACTTTTCTCCATATAAATAATGTCGCCAGATCTTTAAGGAGAATACACCTGCGGCGAGTTCAAGGTCGTGTGTTGGGTAGTTTTGTTCATAAGGCTTTAGCTGTCTTGAGGCATATGCGATGACTCGTTCGTTTTGCATCAAAACACAATCTAAAAACAAGATATTAGACTAAACTTAATTGGTATACAAAATCATAACCTTATACTACAGTTTACGTACCTAAACCATTTTTCGACGCATCGCTATAAATCACAAACCCATCAGTTCGAGAGAGTTGAGCCAATACTGGAGCTGTGGTTAATCTCTTCTTAAGCTCTGTGAAGCTTTGCTCGCATTCCGCCGTCCACTCAAACTTAGACTTCGTTTGAGTAAGGCGACTAAGAGGCACTGCTATCCTTGAGAATCCCTCGACAAACTTTCTGTAATAACCCGCTAGATCCAATAGTAGGTCTAGGCCATTCAGTGATAGCTTGCACCTTCTTCGGATCCACAACAATCCCCTCCTCCAATATCACGTGACCCAGAAAAGCCACACTTCTTAGCCAAAACTCACACTTGCTAAACTTAGCGTATAATTGTTTCTGTCTTAAGATGCCTAGAACAGTTCTCAAACGCTCAGCGTGAGTTTGCTCATCAGGAGAGTATACCAGAATGTCATCTATGAATACCACTACAAACTTGTCCAACTGTTCTCGAAAGACGGTATTCATAAGATCCATAAAGGCTGCAAGGGAATTAGTCAAACCAAATGGCATCACTAAGAACTCATAGTGGCCATATCTCGTATGGAAGGCTGTCTTTGCGATATCCTCGGCCTTCACTCGCAATCGATGATACCCTGATCGGAGGTCAATTTTAGAGAAGATCTTGGCACCCTTGAGCTGGTCAAACAAATCCTCAATTCGTGGAAGGGGATACTTATTCTTGATGGTAACTTTATTCAACTCTCGATAATCGATACAAAGTCTCATGCTACCATCTTTCTTTTTCACAAACAAAACAGGTGCTCCCCAAGGTGATACACTAGGGCAGATAAACTTCTTGTCCAATAACTCCTGCAGTTGTTCCTTCAGCTCTCTCAACTCTGCCGGAGCCATTCTATAAGGGGCTTTAGAAATAGGTTCAGTTCCTGAAGTCAAGTTTATCTCGAACTCAACTTCCCTCGGGGGTGGTACTCCTGGTAAATCTTCCGGTAACACATCCAGAAACTCATTAACCACTGGAATTTGCTCAATAGATGGTACTTCCTGAGTAACATCCATGGCATACACTAGAAATCCCTCAGCACCTTTCCTTAAGGCTTTGCACGCTTGTGCAACGGACATATATACCTTCTTGGGAACTTTCTTTCGTTCCGCATCTCCTTGAAACATTACCTCTTCCATCTTAGCACTCTTGACTGTCACTTGCTTCAATCGACAATCAATATTGGCGTGATACTTGGCCAACCAGTCCATTCCTAATATAACGTCAAAGTCGTACATCTGAATAGGGATCAGTGTGGCGGAGAATGTTTGTCCTTCAAACTCTAATTCGTAATCCCGGTACTGCTGGTATGAAACCATAATTTGATCTCCGGCTGCTTGAACACGATACAGTGTTTCTAACCATTCAAGCAAATTATCAAGGTGCTTAGTGAATCTCTTTGCTACAAAGGAGTGGCTTGCGCCATTATCGAAGAGCACGTTGGCAGGTATCTTATTTACTAAAATCGCACCTAAGGCCATATCAAGTTTACACAGAGTTAAACATGTAAATACTTAATTCGTTAAGGATTTACACTTAATTTAAATGGTACCTGCCACTACATCGGTAGCCTCCTGCACATCAGTGTCCGTCATGATATGTACACGGGCATTTGCTCATGGCTTCACTCTCGGCTGCTGAGCCGCTTCTCCTGGAGTATTTTTCTTCATCTCTGGACAGTCCTTAATCATATGACCCACCTGTCCACACCGGTAACATGCTCCTGCAAGCTTTCTACATTCGCTAACATGATTCCTATTGCAGTGTGCGTAAACTCCCACAGCCTATTGAACCACTGGATTCTACACTGAAGGTCTCTAAAAATTCCCGACCGGACCCCTCTTCGGAATCTTGACCCAACGTCCGGGTCTGCCACTAACTCTAACCTCCTCTCTTGACCTCTTGCCTCTATCAGATGACCCCTCACTAACTGCTCTTTCTGGCACCCTGCGAAAGTCACTCTCAACGCAGAAACACGCATCCAACATGTCCTCGTAAGTTTGCATTCCTGCGTTCACTATTGCCGACTGTATCCTTGAGTCTAAACCCTTCTCGAACTTCGTCATCTTAAGACGATTATCAGACATAATCGTAGGGGCAAACTTACCCAAGGCATGGAAACGATCCGCTTACTCTGACACTGTCATACTCCCTTGCTCCAACCTATCAAATGCCCTTATCTTGTCTAATATCGCAGTCTCTGACACGTAGTACTTCAAGAAAACATCACAAAACTGTGCCCGAGAGATAGGTGGGGTCATTCTCAACACCATTCCAGCCCATCATTCGCCAGCTTTGCCATATAGAAGGGGTGTGGCCACATCTACCTTTATCTCTTCAGGCACTTGCACTAACCCGAAACATTTCTCCACCTCAGCCAACCAGTACTGGTCCTCCTCAGGGTCAGTACATCCTCCAAACTCCAGAACTCTCACCTTCCTCATCTCTCCGTAGAAGAACCGGATATTGTGCTGCAGTGGTGGAGGCAGCGGAGGCTGATGCTGCTGAGCAAACCCTTGTGCGATCACCGTTAGTGCATCAGTGAGCACCTGGGGTAAAACCACTTGTGGTGGCTGATTCTCCTGTTCGTTGCCAGAGTTTCCTGTGTTATCTCTTCTTGGAGGCATTTTCTCTGAAAGGTCGGCGTTCTATTATCAATCAGTTGATACAAGATGTTACTGAAAGCTTGAATGCGTAAGGGCGGATGGGGTATGTAATAAACTATTAAGACAAAATTAGATGATAAACGCGCTCGCACACACCTAACCCAGATCATACTTAAACTCTAGAGAAATCAGCACTTATAACTAAGGATCAACCTTAAGGGAGAATCATATCTTAAATTGCTAAAAGATCATGAACCCAAGTTTCTGAGATAGATCTGAAGCCTAGTCTCTTATACCACCTGTAGCGCCCCAGCCCGATACTAGCATCGGAACCAGTGCACCCGCCGTAGTCTACTACGAGGACTACGAAGCGTCAAAGTAGATCAAGTGCACATCATCCATGACGTAAGATAAATCAGCGAAAACATCGTAAAATTTAAAACTTTATTAACACCAATGTAACCAAAGAAAAACAGCGGAAATAAAAGTGTTCGACTACCTGTCTAGCATATCATCCCAGTACAACATAATAAAGATCGAGTCTTCCAACTTAGAATGATCAAAAAACTATGTACTTCCATGACCATCATCCCATTGAGCCCACTCGCCATCGTCTTTGACAAATATCATTTCATACTCTGGCTCACCTGAAAGAAAATGAAGTATCTGTTCTTAGCGAAAACATCGCCAGCAAGTAACCCGTATATACACCTTACGGGATCACACATGACGAGTCACCAGTGTATAAGTCATTGCCCAAAATAAGGTGCTTAGGTTAGCAAATAGTATCTTTATAGCAATTCCTCAAAACAGATAAATCACATAAAAGATACGCGATTACGAGAATAAACATGTAACTAAAATAACATACCACATAAACAGAACATAAGCTAGTCACATTTTTTGCATGTCAAATCTTATACTTCGTGTATCAAGATGCATGTACTTCTTCAAAACCACACACAACACCCATGCATATGTCTTCTTTCGTAAACATGTCGTGCGTGTCGTTTCACAAAACATTTCATAACTCTTCTTATCATATTCTTCGCGTAGCAGAACTTTGTACCCTGTGGGTGATCAGTCCACAGCAAACAGAACTTCATACCCCGTGCTGAAAGGTCCACGGCCCCATAACATATAACTTTCTAGCCCGTGCGGATAGGTCCACGGCCCCATTAAATATATCATATATCCATTCTGATAGGTCCACGGCCCCATAAAATACTTTATACCCTGCTGTTAATTCACAGGTCATGCTTTTATACCCTGCTTTTGCAGGCGTGACTTTTATACACTGCGATCAACCAGCAGCCATAGTTTGCTTTTCAAAAACTTTAATCTTCTCTTGTAAACACATGTTCTTTCGCAAAGCAATTCTCATGTCAAATGCAAAGTGTTCATGTCATGGTGCAGGATGCTCATGTAACTTCATATCAAACGTGTAACATACACACACACCTTACATATCAAGTACATGATCTCCATGCTCGTACCTTTCTAAGTCCGTTCGTTTCACCAACTCACTAGGGATTCAATCTTATTCTTACTTAATCAAACTTAACATCTATTCCTCAAGTACACCTCAAATACCCTTGAATTTTATGATCAAAGGAAGAGAATAGAGTTATTACACATACATAGGGCGCCTAATGGGTCAAAAGACGTCTAGTATACTTGGAACGCCTACTTAAGGCGCCTAAAGTGACATGAGGCACCTATACTAGGCGTTCGAAGTGTTCGGGAATGTGCTAGTATGCATCGAAAGCCTACATGAAGCGCCTTATGTGACATCGAACGACTTTGGAGGTGTTCAAAGTGTTCTGGAATGTGCTGTGACACATCGAACGCCTACACGAAGCGCCTTATGTGACATGAAGCCCCTAATGTAGGTGTTCGAAGTGTACGAAGATGCACTGGGACACATTGAACGCCTACTTTAGGCGCCTAATGTGACTTGAAGTGCCTAAAGTAGGTGTTCGAAGTGTTCTGACGGTTCCAAAACTGCAATTTTCTGTACAAACTTCCTCCCATCACCTTCCTCCTTCAACCCTTTCATGTTTACACTTCAAGATCCATCTTAGCACCTAGATTCATCATGCTTAACTCACAACTAACGTGAGTTTAATCCTTATATCTATCGGTTTGCATCAACCTTAAGCCTTTATTATTCATATCTCTAGATGAATCATCAATCTTCTAACCCACACTCAATTTGCAGCAAAACACCTTCTACACCTTCAGACCTTTCTCTATTCATCTTAAATCATCTAAGGCAATACGTGAAAGACACAATAAATTATCCTAACGCAATATTTACACCAAAGATCACAGATTGAGGGCATGTTTATCAACAATTAAACACAACATAGATATTCTCAGAATTTGGCCCAAAGAACATGACTTTAATCAGCTAACAACAACAAATACGTATACTAGAGAATTTAACATAAACAAGTCAAGATTACTAATGTGTGATCCACATTTTCTCTTTATAGGAACATAGTGCCTGTTGTATCAAAATTCGCGTAAAGCGTATAAAAAGATTACTTGCCTTGGATTCTAGATAAGCTTACGAGTGTGTGGTAGAATTTCGGGACGGATTGGACCTAGGTTAGCCCTCTTCTTCTTCTCCTTTTCTTCTTCTTCTTCTTCTCCCTTCTTCTCCCAGGCGTTTTTTTCTTCCCCTCTTTTTGTGTTATAACCGGCGGCCTTCTTCCTCTCTTGGGGAGTTATACTCAATGTTGTAACTCCCCATCAATCAAGTGGGGAGGTGCATTTTTGGCACTTTAGTCTAGTTTTTCTTATTTTCAGCCTTTTGACTATTTTCCATCTATATTTTATTTAACTAAACCTCACACACTTATACAATTAAATAAATTACATTTTAAGTTGTCTCTGAATTATTAAATGTCAAACCTAAAAGTTACGGGGTATGACATTGGGAGTGGGAGGAAGACTTCATCATGAGATTGAAGGATTGATAGGAGAAGATAGAATAGTTTGTCTTGAAACTACAAGACAATTGAGTGAAGAAAAGGAAAAACCTTCTCCTCCCTTGGACTAGAGTGGCCGGTTGTGAGGAGGGAAAAGTGGAGTGGGTTGGTTAGGTTGAGAGGCATAAGAAAGTGTAAGAATGTGTAAGGGAGTGGAACGCTTTTTGGTGAATGAAATGATGTGTTTCTTGTGGAAGAAAAATCTTCTTCTCCTTTGTCTATGCATGGCCGAAATTCGAGAGTTGGAGCGGGTAAAATAGGACAAAATTTTATCATTTGGTTTCTACACAATTTTCTGCACTTGGTATTTTGTTGGGATATTAACCTAACCACAATTTCTTCTTACTTTTTCTACCGTTTGACCACCCCAAATATACCTATATATTACATAATTTTTCCACTTATCCATAACATCTAATCATGTCTTGCTTTCTTTTCCCTTTCGTTTCAATAACCATAATTTTTTGTGTCATGTTTTTTGTTTTGATTTAGTTTATCCTAATACTTAAGTTTTTACATATTAGTCTTGTTTTAATTCTTATCATGTAATCGTCACGTTCGATATTGGTTTTTGTTGCATTTTGATATATGGCATGTCTTAATACTCGCAAACAATTTAAACGTATGTAAGTATGATATTAAACACATATCGACGTAATGAAATTTTTCAGAGTGTTACACTATGAGTTGCGAAATACTTAATAAATTATAAGATAAGTTTCTTACTAGAAGGACATTGATGATTTGGAATGTATCGGGGTCCCCAACCATTCCTTTTCCAACAACTTTTCCTTGGTTGTTATCACCAAATGTCACCTTTCCTCCATCTTTTATCTCCTTCAGCTCGGTGAATAGGTTGGGATTCCCTATCATGTGCCTCCAACACCCACTATCTAAACACCATTTGGTTTTTAGATTCTTTGTCTTAATCTTCTTTTTGTCTTCTTTCTTTTCCTACAGAGAAGATAACGTTTTAGGTATCTTTTATATGGGTCCTTGAATGATAGGTAAACATCCTTGTTTATATACCCTTTGAATATCCAAACCTAGATGTACTTTCTAGGCACATATTTGACATTGTTGTAGATTCTAACAATTTCTTGTCTTCAATTAAACATTTCTTCTCTTTTACAAGAGTCTTAGAAAACTTACGTAATTTAATATATTGAACATACAAATCATGATACGATGGTTTAGAATTGAAATTAGGATAGGAATTTACCTCATTATCAAAAGGTGGAGGCCTTTGGCTTGACATACCTTCTTGTTCAGTTTTTCTCCTAGTGGATGCTATCTCACAAAGATTGTTATATCTTCTAGTCATGAGTGTGCCTGCAATCTAATACCACTTGTAGGACCTGTATAGCACCACTAGAAGGGGGGTTGAACAGTGATTGCGGAAAATTTGGTTTTTAAAAGTTTTTGACACAAATTACTCACTTATGAAAACAGTTTCTTTTTTCAGATCCTGTTTTTAATTAACTGAATGATTAAGTTGTAGACCTCCAAAAATCATGTCATTTGGTGACAAAGTACTTTCAGATGTTATGTATGTGTAAAAATTTCAGATCACAATTCAAAGTATAAGACCTTGAAAAAATGTTTTTGCACAGATTGCGTCAATCTGCCAGAAACTGTGATCCAAAAAGAAAAATTTATTCCTATTAATTTACAACTCCAAATGATCTGAAAATTTTATTATATGGCCCTTAGGATATGTATTTTAAAGGGTTGAAACAGTTTTTCCAAATTCCTTTGGCAAGTATGTCAAATACGATGATGTTCTCAACCTTTGCAAGTCTAAAATTCAGATTGCACTAGTCTCAGAACTATTAACGTTTGATTGACTTATAATTATCCAAATGATGTGAAACTTGCGCCAAAAGAAAACTAGGACATGCGGCTATGTTTCTGTAAAATTTTATGATTTTTAAAAATCGTTTACTATTTGTATTGTTGCAATAAAAATGATGCAGAAAACTGGAAACTTAAAGTAAAGTGCTGAAAAGTAAGAACACCAAGAATTTTATACAGTTTCGGTTAAATCAACCTGCTCCAGTCTTCGAGAACACCTTCCTCGGTTATCACTAAATGAAACAAACACCTTACCACAAGGATGACTGGATTTAAACACTAACTCAACCCTTTTGCCATCAAAACAATTAAGCAAATCAATCACGAACACCACCACCGATCGAATGAAGGTTTGATCACACCTTGATCAACCTTTTACAAATACTGAACGTGTATGGATGGTATATTCAAAGCCTATTTAATATGTAGAATATATGAACAATAGACTTGAGACTACGAAGAAGAACAAAGAAAGGAAGAAGAAGAGAGTAGTTTAGCTTTTTGCACATGAGAGAATATGAATTGTTTCTTAGTCTTGTCTTGCACTATCTGCTGAATTCATCCATAATAAACAACATGTGCTGAATTCATCCATAATAAACAACATGTGCTGAAATTTTAGCATGTATTGTATTTTGAATTGTTTCCTTTTGTATTTCCATCTTCAATGTCACCAATCATGTATGACTTATTTTTCACTAATTAAAGTGCCAAATAAGCTCCACCTTGGCTCCAACAAAGATGTAGTAGGTGTGTATGATGAGCTGCACATGTGCTGAAATTTTATTTTGGCAAGCTTTATCAAATGATGCACAATATTTACACATATATGGTAAATAATAACCAGCCCTATTTTGAATATTCTAGAACACTTTAACATGTCTTGAATATGTGAAAAGTGTCTACATACATGTTACACCCATGTCAAAAATGTTCCATGTGTGATATTCGTAGAAAACCGAATTTTGACTTTCGTCAATTACCCGATTTTTCTGCGATTAATTTCAAACTTCTAGAACATGTAATATATATTATGTCACACATAATATACATAAAATGAATTGTATATTCAGCTCCAAGCTGAGTAGAAAACGCCCACGTGCAAAAATGAAATTGAGTTTGAATTCTCCACAAATCTAGGCTAAATTGTGGGTGATTTGTGTGTGACAATATTGTATGACTTAGTGGCTGTGTTTAACATGTGAGCCACGAAAGTTTTAGCTATTTTTGAAGTATATGGGCTGGACAACTTTATATGGCAAGTACGTGACATGTCGGTGAAGTTTCGGCAGTCACCTGATATGACAATTTTCGGTTTATGACCTTGTAACATGTCGTTATATTTTTGACATCACCATGGCTTATATCATATGATATAAGACCTGAATATACTCATAAATATGAGGTGTATATAGTGGTGTGACGTTGATGTACATTATAATATATGTGATGTGTCGGTGGTATGTCGGAATATATGCATATTGTGCCCTTTTTAAAAATATGGATACATATATTCTATATGTATTAGGTGTGTAAATGGAAATGAGAAGAAGACTTTCCATTCTCAAATTTGTTGCCATAAAGCTTTCTCCAAATATGTCTTCATTTAATGAACTACTTAGTTCATTAACATAAGCACTCCACTTAATGAACTAGTTTAGTTCATTAATTGTAGCACCTGAAAATAATACAAAGAAAACAAATGTTTGCCATATAATGTAAGCTTTAAAGCTTCATGGCTTGTTAGCACAGCAACAATATATATAAGCATATAAAAGCATGTTTATAGCATAAACGTGACAAGTAATAATTCATTCATGCATTTTGTAGACATGTAACTTAAATCATGCATTTGTAAATCACTCAAACTTTTTTTCTCAACAGAGTCAGTGAATTGTTGCCAGGATGAAAAGCGTCATTAAGAGACAAATTAGTTTGATTGTTTTTTTATATGTTTTCTGTAAAAAAAATTTTGGGAATCTATAAATTTTTCTAAGATCTTTTCATAAGAAAAATATGCATATCTCTACAAGGTTGAACCAATTTGCGATCACAATGTCTGTTGGGATAGTCTTCAACGCAAACTATGTCAGAAAATCAGTGGGTTCCACATGGGACTTCTAATGTTTAAGTCACCAAAGACTTTGAGAAGATTTAGAATGCAAGAATGCAGGGAGCGTGTAACCATTACCCAGAAAATGAATGGACCTTTTAAAAGGAGAACCGCTAATGGAGGGGACTCTTAAGTCGGTGATTATAAGCTGATTCCTAATAAAATTCGTACTATTTTTCTTGCTAGCTATAGAGGAAAACAACTCTCACTCACAGATGATTATCATGGAGTTACCACCTTTGTCCGTATACCTATAGAGAAAGGATCCACTGATCCTCATCTTTTCAGTTGGAAAAGAAATCGGCGTTTATACTAACATGACTACCATTGTGTACTCAGAAGCTAGGGGATCTTTAGGCAACAACCTCACTTCGGTGATTAAAATCTGTTACTCAAAACGTAATCCCTCTGGAAAATCCGAGTAGACTAACTTACACACTTTCTGCAGGTTTATTTATATCTCATTACTCTTGCACTAAACACTTCACTAAGAACTCGGGTAACTACTTTTTGGGCCTCTGAGTTCATTTGTCTTTACAGTCTATGGTCGTCACTCTTAGTGTATTTTGACCACATCTCAGAGTGATGAAGCCAGATCTTAACCAAGGGTCTAGACGAACTCAAATAAGCTCCATCAGTTAACGTGAAGAGTTGTTAACTGGGATCGAAAGTGTGTATGTAGTTGGAATAGCGCCAAATATCCTGCACAAAGAAGCACAGGCCAGAGGTCCTGGGGGGTTGGCCCTGGGTAAAACCCTCCGACGCTCAAGTCAGTTTGGGCCATATCTCACTGAGATTATAATGCAAAGGGTGAGTTTAGGAATTTCTCACAGTATCTGGCGAGGAGCAGAGTGTACGAATTGGCTTTAGGGTATGAAAGATTGAATTCCAGGTCTCCCTCCCTTTCTTTGTCTCGGTTTGCTTGCCTTTATAGATCTTTTTCCAGCTTTAAGACCTTGGTAGTAGCTTGGAGAAGACGCTTTGTTTAGGGGAGAGAGCCTAAGACACAATAAGTCTGCTGATGTGATCAATAGGCTGACTGATGTGATTAATAGGTCGGCCTGGTTGATGTAACTGATAGACCGGCTGTTGTGACCTTGGCGTGTTCAGGAAAACTAACCAGCTGTAGTCACTATATTTGAAGAGTATCTCCGTTTGAGGGTGCCACGAAGTTTTATCGTAATGGGTTTACTTGCTGTGGTACACAACTGAACTCTGCCGAAGTGCACGACTTGCTGTGGTACACAGCTGAACTCTGCCGAAGTGCATGATTAGGCAGTGCCTAAATGAAGTGGTCCGAAGCGTAGCATTTGAACATATACTGATGTTGATGCTGAGGTGCAACCCTTGGAATATTTTTCAATGTTATAAAGGCGTTGTGTTGTCCTGCTGAGGTGCAACCAAGGATGATCAATCATGCTTGGGTACTGAACCACTAAACTGCGGCACTTGCTGAACTGCAGTACTTTGAGTGCTGAGCTACTGAAGTTGAACCGTTTAACTATTAACGGACGATTAATTATGGTTTATCACTTGCCCCCAGATTTTGTGTGGCTGAGCTGAACTGCGAAGGCGGACAAATCTTGTTTATGAGATGGGGCAGTCCTTCATTGATTGCGTAGTTATCTTTTTACGCGCTCAGTAATTCCAACTTCCAATGTAAGCGCTATTTTAGATACTTTATTGCTTTTTCGGCGGTTTCATTCTCCGAGGGAGGAAAATGCATGAACCTTCGCATTTTCGAATTTTAAATTTCAAACTAAAAGGAGCGCCTTTTCGTCCTCCCCTGCTTATAAATAGAGATGATTTCTCCCCCTCATTCTGCATTCTCCACTTATCTCCTTCGTCTTTGAAGCCTATCTTTGTCTTCTGCAGTGTTCTTTCTTTCAATCCATCCCTTCATCTTTATGTAAACGTTCCAAGTCATGTATACTCCCTCTTACTCAGAGGATCTGGAGGATGACTGTGAGGTCCAATCCTTCTATGAAAAATTTGGCTCTGATGGGGACCACCGTCTTTCAAGGAGATCATGCCTTACTGGCGGATCCTCTTTGGTTACTGCCATTTCCTTCGTTTTAGCACCCGTGCCATCTCTTGGTACGGGTCCTCCTTTAACGTATCCCTTTCCAGCAAAGGATTCATTTTGCTGCACTTCATTGATGGATAGGATAGATAAATCAGTCCTCTTTACTGCAAAATAAGCATCCCCCTCTATGGTTACATGGCAGAGAAAAATGTTTTATGCTTCCATATCTTGAAGATGGCCTGCAGAGAATGTAATCGCAATTGTTTATTGCTTCACTGGAAAAAGAGAGATCTGTGCGACTGACGCCTGTCAAGAAATCTGTCCAGATCTGGATAAGGAGCATTCTGAGCTTGCTGACCTCATAGTCCTAAGACTGCAGTTGAAAACCGAAGTGCTTAGTCCCAAAATGGAATTGATCTCAGAGAAGATGAAAAAGTTGTAAAGTAGAATAGGATTTTCTGTAGTTGTAATAGATTTCATATTTCAATGAAAATCTATTTTTTCCAATTCCTGCTCTTCAGCTTCTGCTTTTGTCTTCAACATGTGAAGTTTTACTTGCTTTGTCTGCAAATATTTGTCTTTGGCTCTGCGAAGTTTTGGCTTTATGCAAATATTTGTTTTCAGCATCACTTGCTCTATTTTAATAGTTTGCAAGTATTTGTCTTCAGCTTTCACTTGCTCTATTTTAATAGTTTGCAAGTATTTGTCTTCAGCTTCACTTGCTCTATTTTAATAGTTTGCAAGTATTTGTCTTCAGCTTTCACTTGCTCTATTTTAATAGTTTACAAGTATTTGTCTTCAGCTTTGCCAAAAGAATATCTTTTGTATGCTGGCTCTTCACTGAAGTAATATCTTCAGCTTTTGTACTTGGCTCTTCAGCTCTGCTGTGCCTTAAATATTTGAGAGGTGGGAAAACCTTTATCCCCTTTTTGCCAGGCCTCTTAGTATTGCTGAGGTATAGATACAGGGATCTTATCATGCTGTTGAGACTTGCTCAACCTCTCAGTTTTGCTGAGGTGAAAATATGGGGAACTGACCCCGCTGTTGAGTCCTGCTCAACCTCCCAGACCTGCTGGGGTAAATATAATGTTGAGACCTGCTCAACCTCTCAGACCTGCTGAGGTGAAAATATGGGGAACTGATCCCGCTGTTGAGTCCTGCTCAACCTCCCAGACCTGCTGGGGGTAAAGATAATGTTGAGGCCTGCTCAACCTATCAGACCTACTAAGGTGAAAATATGGGGAACTGATCCTGCTGTTGAGTCCTGCTCAACCTCCCAGACCTGCTGGGGTTAAGATAATGTTGAGACCTGCTCAACCTCTCAGACCTACTGAGGTGAAAATATGGGAAACTGATCCCGCTGTTGAGTCCTGCTCAACCTCCCAGACCTGCTGGGGTAAAGATAATGTTGAGGCCTGCTCAACCTCTCAGACCTGCTGAGGTGAAAATATGGGGAACTGATCCCGCTGTTGAGTCCTGATCAACCTCCCAGACCTGCTGGGGTAAAGATAATGTTGAGGCCTGCTCAACCTCTCAGACCTGCTGAGGTGAAAATATGGGGAACCGATCCCGCTGTTTAGTCCTGCTCAACCTTCTAGACCTGCTGGAGTAAAGATAATGTTGAGAACTGCTCAACCTCTCAGACCGGTTGAAGTGAAAATATGGGGAACTGATCCCGCTGTTGAGTCCTGGTCAACCACCCAGACCTGCTGGGGTAAGGATAATGTTGAGACCTGCTCAACCTCTCAGACCTGCTGAGATGAAAATATGGGGAACTGATCCCGCTGTTGAGTCCTGCTCAACCTCCCAGACCTGCTGGGGTAAAGATAATGTTGAGACCTGCTCAACCTCCCAGACCTGCTGGGGTAAGAATATCGAGAAACCTGTCCCATCCTACTAAGACCTGCTCAGCCTCCCAGACCTACTAGGGTAAAGATAATGTTGAGACCTGCTCAACCTCCCAGACTCGCTGGGGTAAGAATATCGGGAAACCTGTCCCATCCTGTTGAGTCCTGCTCAACCTCCCAGACCTGCTGGGGTAAAGATAATGTTGAGACCCGCTCAACCTCCCAAACCTGCTGGGGTAAGAATATCGGAAAACCTGTCCCATCCTACTGAGACCTGCTCAGCCTCCCAGACCTGCTGGGGTAAAGATAATGTTGAGACCTACTCAACCTCCCAGACCCGCTGGGGGTAAGAATATCGGGAAACCTGCCCCATCCTGCTGAGACCTGCTTAGCCTCCCAGACCTGCTGGGGTAAAGATAATGTTGAGACCTGCTCAACCTCCTACACCTACTGGGGTAAGAATATCGGGAAACCTGTCCCATCCTGCTGAGACCTGCTCAGCCTTCCAGACCTGCTGGGGTAAAGATAATGTTGAGACCTGCTCAACCTCCCAGACCTGCTGGGGTAAGAATATCGGAAAACCTGTCCCATCCTGCTGAGACCTGCTCAGCCTCCCAGACCTGCTGGGGTAAATATAATGTTGAGACCTGCTCAACCTCCCAGACCTGCTGAGGTAAGAATATCGGAAAACCTGTCCCATCCTGCTGAGACCTGCTCAGCCTCCCAGACCTGCTGGGGTAAAGATAAGTGTGCCCCCACTTTCGTTGTAGGCGCTAGATAGGCATAAATTATTGCTCCATGCACCATAAGGTGACTTAACTTTTCCTGGCTGAATGCCAAATAAGAATATCCAGTTGAATAATAGAAACTGGTCCCTTGATAACATAAGGCTGAGTCGGAGGATACCAGATGAGCGCAAGAAGGGATAAGCCATGATTCGATTGAATCAAGGAATATTGCCGTTATATCAGCCTTATATGCTCAGGAACTCGTAACCCACTATCGTCAGGATCTGAATCCTCATGAGTCCCAGGTTTACAACTTTCATTTGCAGGAGGTCCACCAAAATCTAGCCAGTTATGGAGCCTAGACCTCGGATTATAAAAACGTTGCAGGTGACCCATCTCAATAAGATGCCCAATCTCTTGTTCGAGCTGCCTACAATCCTCTGTATCATGCCCGATATCATGATTGTAAAGGCAGACAGCCGATGGTTTCTTTTGTGAATTGGTCCAGCCAGGGGCTGGGGTTCTTTTGCAGAGACTTCTTCCTCATGTAGGAAAGAATATGGGCTTTTGAAGCCAGCAGAGAGTTTCTTTCCTTTCCTCGGCCTCCTAACCAGACCTTGACAGAGCACCTCTCCTGCAACGGTGCTTTGCCTTTATTGTCAACTTTTCTGCCATGTTTAAATGGCAAAGAGGCTTTCCGAGTACATTTTAAACTCTGGTAGCTGGACTTTTGCTCTAGCCGTCTTGCCTCAGCCATAAATTCGGCCTGACGCCTGGGGGAATAACCAGAGCGAGTGGGGGAATACTCCAGATGTTCCAGTGAATGAGAGTTACCGGAACGGGAGCCACTGGACTTTGCCGCAGAAGCCTTCCCCTTCATCTCCCTCACTACTGCATGGAAGACCTCTAGGTTCTGAGCCACATAGCGAATGGCTCGCCTGTGCTCTTCATATGTGAAGGCAATGGGAGTTGAAGATTCTCCCGGCTCCGTAGAGCATTGATCAGTCTGTTGCTGAGAGGACCTTTGGCTCCTCCTGGATGTCATAGGTTGCTTGGACCCTTGACTATCCTTTTTACTCATTTTTCTCTCAATAGCTTCCAAGGACAGTTAGAATAGCTTTGAGTAACTGTTTTCAGGGTTAAGGGACTAAGGGGCCCTCCTTCTAGCGCCAAATGATGAAGCCGGATCTTCACCAAGGGTCTAGACGACCTCAAATAAGCTCCGTCAGTTAACGTGAAGAGTTGTTAACTGGGATCAAAAGTGTGTATGTAGCTGGAATAGTGCCAAATATCCTGCACAAAGAATCACAGGTCAGAGGTCCTGGGGGGTTGGCCCCGAAAAAACCCTCCGACGCTCAAGTTAGTTTGGGCCATATCTCACTGAGATTATAATGGAAAGGGTGAGTTTAGGAATTTCTCACAGTATCTGCCAAGGAGCAGAGTGTACGAATTGGCTTTAGGGTATGAAAGATTGAATTTCGGGTTTCCCTCCCTTTCTTTGTCTCGGTTGGCTTGCCTTTATAGATCTTTTTCCAGCTTTAAGACCCTGGTAGCAGCTTGGAGAAGGCGCTTTGTTTAGGGCAGAGAGCCTAAGACACAATAGGTCTGCTGACGTGATCAATAGGCTGACTGATGTGATTAATAGGTCGGCCTGGTTGATGTAACTGATAGACCGGCTGCTGTGACCTTGGCGTGTTCAGGAAGACTAACCAGCTGTAGTCACTATATTTGAAGAGTATCTCCGTTTGAGGGTCCCACGAAGTTTTATCGTAATGGGTTTACTTGCTGTGGTACACAGCTGAACTCTGCCAAAGTGCATGACTTGCTGTGGTACACAGCTGAACTCTGCCGAAGTGCACGACTTGCTGTGGTACACAGCTGAACTCTGCCGAAGTGCATGATTAGGCAGTGCCTAAATGAAGTGGTCTGAAGCGTAGCATTTGAACATATACTGAAGTTGATGCTGAGGTGCAACCCTTGGCATATTTTTCAATGTTATAAAGGCGTTGTGTTGTCCTGCTGAAGTGCAACCAAGGATGATCAGTCATGCTTGGGTACTGAACCACTGAACTGCGGCACTTGCTGAACTGCAGTACTTTGAGTGCTGAGCTACTGAAGTTGAACCATTTAACTATTAACGGACGATTAATTATGGTTTATCATAGGGCCTATGAGGTCTCTGAGTTACACATATTGGTCACATAGACCTTTATTTAGGATTTTTTCTTCGAGGTAGCATTACTAGTCAAGGCCCAATTCGGAAGGTATATGGACAGGCCCATCAAATATAAAGGAATACACTTTCAAGAATAGTGCATTATTTTATGTTAAAGTGATTTTTTGTGGTGTGATTGAAAAGTATGAGAAAAAAAATCCGTGCAAAACTTTGGTTGCAACTGTGTTTAGTTCATAATGTTGAGAAAAAGTGTTTGAATGATTTACAAATGCATGATTTAGATGGTACGAGTTTATGAAATGCATAAATAAATTATTACTTGACACGTTTATGTGATATATATGCTTCATATGCTTATATATATATTGTTGCCATACTAACAAGCCATGAAGCGTTAAAGCTTACATCATATGGCAAACATTTGTTGTCTTTGTACTATTTTCAGGTGCCACAATTAATGAACTAAACTAGTTCATTAAGCGGAATGCTTAAGTTAAGTAGTTCATTAAATGGAGACATATTTGGTGGAAGCTACATGGCAACAAATTTCGAAATGGAAAGTCTCCTCCCCATTCATTTTACACGCCATACATATATTTTATATATATATATATATATATATATATATATATATATATATATATATTCTTAAAAAGGCATAATACACATATATTCCGACGTACCACCGACATGTCACATATATTATAAACGTTCATTAATGTCACACAACTATATACAACTCATATTTATGAGTATATTCAGGTCTTATATCATATGATATAAGTCATAGTGACGTCAAAATTATAAAGACATGTTACAAGGTCATAAACTGAAAATTGTCGTATCCGGTGACTA
The DNA here is from genome assembly GCA_036186865.1 of Eustoma russellianum. Classification (NCBI taxonomy): domain Eukaryota; kingdom Viridiplantae; phylum Streptophyta; class Magnoliopsida; order Gentianales; family Gentianaceae; genus Eustoma; species Eustoma russellianum. The sequence goes on from AP025049.1 coordinate 22,731,299, forward strand.
CCTAAACTTCAACGTACTTGCCATATAAAGATGGCCAGTGCATATACATCAAAAATAGCCAAAATGTTTGTGGCTCACATGTTAATATTATCCACTAAATCATTTCATGTTGGCACAAACAAATCACCCACAATTTATGTTAAATTTGTGGAGAATTCAAACTCAACTACATTAGTGCACATGAGACGTTTTCAATTAAGCTATTGAAGCTGAATATATACTTTATTTTATGTATATTATGTGTGACATAATATATATTACATGTGCAAGAAGTTTGAAGTTAATCGGAGAAAAATCGCGTAATCGGCGAAAGTCGAAAATTCGATTTTTACGAACATACACACATGGTATGTTTTTGAGGCACAGATGTAATGTATCTAGACACTTTGTACACATTCTGTAGAGAAAAAGGGGTTTGAGTGATTTCAAAATATGTGATTTAAATGAGCATGACATAAAACGTGTGCATGATATAAACGTTTACAAACGTGTGCATGATATATTGCTTATTACTTGCCTTATTTAGTTCATATATAATGTTGCCGTACTAACGAGCCATGAAGCGTTAAAGCTTACATCATATGGCAAACATTTGTTGTGTTTATACTATTTTCAGGTGCCACCAGTAATGAACTAAACTAGTTCATTAAGTGAAGTACTTAGTTAATTAAACTAAGTAGTTCATTAAAGGAAGCTACATTTGAACAAGGCACAAAGGCAACAAGACCAATAAAGGAAAGTCTTCTCCTCCTCTCCACATTTAATATACATGGCATATACATATATAAATAGATATATTTTCTGATGTTTTTGAACAAGGCACATACACATGTATTCTAACGTACTACCGACACGTTATATACGTACGTTAACGTCATACCATCATAGTTAACTCATATTTATGAGTATATTCATGTCGTATATCATATGATATAAGTCATGGTGATGACAAATTAAATACGACACGTTAAAAGGTTCTAAACCAAAAATTGTCGTATCGGACGAATACCGAAACTTCACCAACGTGTCACGTACTTGCCATAAATAGATGGCCAGCCCCTACACCTAAAAAATCATTATTAATTTCGTGGCTATGATGATATTTTCAGCCATAAAATCATTCCATGTTGGCACAAACAAATCACCCCACATTAAGGCCAAATTGTGGAGATTCCAATTTTAATTTTATCAAATGTTAATGGCGCCACTTTAGACCAGCCAAGAGCTGAGAATTAAAGTTTATATTATATATATTATGTGTAACATAATATATATAACATGTGCAAAAAGTTGGAGTTTAATTAGAGAAAAATCGGGTAATCGATAAATATCGAAAATTCGGTTTTCTACGTACACAACACATGGAACATTTTTGGTACATCATACGACAAGTATCTAGACACTTTTTACATATGTAATACATCTTAAAGTGTTCTAGAAAATTAAATTAAGGGCTGATTGGAATATAACATGTGTGTATTATTAAATATGTATTATTTTACAAAGTTAGCAAAAATAAAATTCAGCACATGCATACACATTTATACACGTCCCTACAGCTGAAATGGAGTATATGTGGAGCCTTGTTGGCATATTGATTGGTCAAGAATTAATCATACAATGTTGGTGATTTAAAGAAAGAAGCTACAAAAGGTAAGGTTTCAAACTTTGTCTCATTTGAAATACATGCTGAAAATTTCAGCATGTAGAATTATAGTTGGCCGATTTTTGGAGATTAATGAGCATATAATTGGTGTCTTGAAACATGTGGTAAATTGGAAGAAGAAATAGAAGTAATTTGAATAAAATACAAAGCCATAAAGTGTGATATCTTGAATATCACACATGCTGAAATTTTTCAACATGTATGGAATGAACCTTGGCCAAAATTTAGGTCATGTTGGTGTCCAAATTTAAATTTCGAATTTTGAATTTATGCATAATTAAAGGGGGAGCGATAGGATTTAAATCATGTGCATAAGTTATTTTGAAAATCATCAAAAGGGGGAGATTGTAGAGAAAAAGGGGTTTGAGTGATTTCAAAATATGTGATTTAAATGAGCATAATAAAACGTGTGCATGATATAAACGTGTACAAACGTATGCATGATATATTGCTTATTACTTGCCTTATTTAGATCATATATAATGTTACCGTACTAACGAGCCATGAAGCGTTAAAGCTTACATCATATGGAAAACATTTGTTGTGTTTATACTATTTCCAGGTGCCACCATTAATGAACTAAACTAGTTCATTAAGTGAAGTACTTAGTTAATTAAACTAAGTAGTTCATTAAAGGAAGCTACATTTGAACAAGGCACAAAGGCAACAAGACCAAGAAAGAAAAGTCTTCTCCTCCTCCCCACATTTAATATACACGGCATATACATATATAAATACATATATTTTCTGATTTTTTTGAAAAAGGCACATACACATGTATACTAACGTACTACTGATACGTTATATACGTACGTTAACGTCACACCATCATACTTAACTCATATTTATGAGTATATTCAGGTCTTATATCATATTATATAAGTCATGGTGATGACAAATTAAATACGATATGTTAAAAGGTTCTAAACCAAAAATTGTCGTATCGGGCGAATACCGAAACTTCGCCAACGTGTCACGTACTTGCCATAAATAGATGGCCAGCCCCTACACCTCAAAAATCATTATTAATTTCGTGGCTGTGATGATATTTTCAGCCATAAAATCATTCTATGTTGGCACACACAAATCACCCCACATTAAGGCCAAATGTGGAGATTCCAATTTTAATTTTGTCACATGTTAATGGTGCCACTTTAGACCAGCCAAGAGCTGAGAATTGAAGTTTATATTATATATATTATGTGTAACATAATATATATAACATGTGCAAAAATTTGGAATTTAATTAGAGAAAATCGGGTAATCGATAAATATCGAAAATTCGGTTTTCTACGTACACAACACATGGAACATTTTTGGCACATCATACGACATGTAACTAGACACTTTTTACATATGTCATACATCTTAAAGCTTTCTAGAAAATTAAATTAAGAGCTGATTGGAATATAACATGTGTGTATTATTAAATTGCACTATTTTACAAAGTTAGCAAAAATAAAATTCAGCACATGCATATACATGTATACACGCCCCTACAACTGAAATGGAGCATATGTGGATCCTTGTTGGCATAATGATTGGTCAAAAACTAATCATACAATGTTGGTGATTTAAAGAAAGAAGCTACAAAAGGTAAGGTTTCCAACTTTGTCTCATTTGAAATACATGCTGAAAATTTCAGCATGTAGAATTATAGCTGGCCGATTTTTGGAGATTAATGAGCATATAATTGGTGTCTTGAAACATGTGGTAAATTGGAAGAAGAAATGGAAGTAATTTGAACAAAATACAAAGCCATAAAGTGTGATATCTTGAATATCACACATGCTGAAATTTTTCAGCATGTGTGGAATGAACCTTGGCCGAAATTTAGGCCATGTTGGTGTCCAAATTTTATTTCCAATTTGACAAGAATATTTGCTACTAATTGTTGATTTATTTTAAAAGAAAAATAAATGAAAATTTGAAAGTATTTTGAATTTTATCACCATGTACCACATGCTGAAATTTCAGCATGCTAACTCCTCATTATGGCCGAAATTCTCACCTTATTTGGAGAAATTTTGTCTTGCTTAATTTATGTGATAATCTTGGATGTTATGGAAATTATTCTATGTTGATTTTGGCACATGCTTTTAGTGAAATATTCAGATTTTCAAAGTCATCAAATGATGACAACATTCAACCAATCATGAAGTTCCAAGTAAGCAAAGGTCAAATGATCATCCAATGAGAAGGTGCCAAGTAAGCAAGATCATGTCACATTGATGACATACATTCTCCCAAGGACTTAGAAGATAATTTTCAAGAGGGGAAGGCACATATAGGGGACGGCATTCAAGCATAAATGGAAAAGAGGAGCAAAACAAAAGACAAGAACAAGCATTGCATTTTCAAGTGACAAAAACGCCTAGCCTTCCCTTCTTCTACACTCTCTTTCTTTCTTCTTCTTGAAAGCCTATTGTACTTATATTCTTATTCTTGAATAGGCTTGTCATATATCACCACATACTCTATATCTTTGTAAAAGATTGATCAAGGTGTGATCAATTTTCAATCTTGCAAGGTGGTGGTGTTCGTATGTATTGTATTGAACATACAAGGTTTGTAAATGGTTGGAGTTGGTGTGTAACTCCATCAACCCTGTGGTAAGGTGTACTTACGTGTGTGACTAGTGTGAACCGAGGAAGGTGTTCCTCGAAGACTGGAGTAGGTTGTTTATAACCGAACCAGTATAAAATTCTCGGTGTCAATTACTTTCAGCACTTATATTCTGTTTCTGCGCTGTTTACTCTTTTTGTTTACGTTCGTAAAAATAGTAAACGATTTTCAAAAATCACGAACATTTCCAGAAACATAGCCATACGTCTTAGGGTTAATTTGGCACATGTTTCAACCCTTTTGGATAAGTATAAGTCACTCAAATATCCAAAGTTCTGAGACTAGTGCAGTCAGACTTTCAGGCTTGCAAAGGTTGAGACTTTGAGTGTATTTGACTAACTTTCCAAAAGAATTTTTTAAAACTGTTTCAAACTATTTAAATATAACACATAAGGGTTTAGTGGTTAAAATTTCAGAGCAATTGGAGTTAAGATAAAATAGGAATAAATTTTTCAAAACAGTCTACCGTTTCTGGCAGATTCGTGCAATCTGACCAGCAACGATTTTTGAAGGGGTTAAAGGTTGAATTTTAATCTGAAATTTTTAGGAGACACACATAACATCTGAGGCTAAGTGCTCTCAAAATTTCAGAATTTTTGAAGACCTATAACCTAGTTTTAAAAACGTTTTAATACTGGTCCTGAAAACAGAATCTGTTTTTAGAAGTTGAGATGTTTGGTTTAAAACAAATTTTAAAAACCACACTTTCCGCACTAACTATTCAACCCCCCCTTCTAGTGGTGCCTTGCAGATCCTACAAGTGGTATCAGAGAGCAGGAACACTCACCACAAAGGATCCAACGATTCAGTGAGATGGCAACCACAAATCACAAAAACAAGCAAGAAGGTATGTCGAGCCAAAGGCCTCCTCTCTTTGACGGTGAGTCTTTCATTCAATAGAAACTAAGAATGATGCTTTTTCTTATGGCAATAGATATTGATCTTTGGTCGATTATAGAAGATGGTCCTTTTGTTCCATCTAAGATATCCACAGTAGACGAAGTCACACTAGAAGTTGTCAAACCTAGACAAGAATATACAAGTGATGATAAAAAGAAACTTAGCATGAATGATAGGGCTATGCAATTGCTCTTGAATGAATTAAGTAAAAGTGAGTCTAGTTATGTCTCAAACTGTTCGAGTGCACATGAAATGTGGAGGATACTAGAAATGAAACACGAAGGCACGAGTCAAGTAAAAGAGTCAAAGATAAACATACCTATGTCCACACTTGAGTCGTTTAAACTATTGCCTAATGAATCTATTGTTGATATGGATCTTCGTTTGACTAACATCTACAATTCTCTTGAGTCTCTTGGTAAAGCTTTTACCATGCAGGAAAAAGTACTGAAAGTCTTACGAAGCCTTCCATCAGAGTGGGACCCTAAAGTAACTGCAATGGAAGAAAGCAAAGAAACGAACTCAATAAAGATGGAAGAGTTAATTCGATCACTTAAGGTGTACGAAAATAAACTCACCATACGGAAATCGGAATCATCTAAACAAGGTAAAACTATTGCTTTTAAATCAAATGAATACGTCTCTACTTCTTCCGATCACATAGATGATAGTGATTCTGAATCGGATAACGATGACCTAATTCTATTGGCTAAAGGCTTAAGAAAATTTATGAGAAGGTCATTTAGAAACAAAAATAAGGGTACTACAACTAAAAGAAATAAGAACAAGTCAAATGATAAAGATGTTAAATGTTATGAATGTGGCAAACTTGGACATTTATCATATGACTGCCCCAATAAAGAAAAGCAAACAAACAAATACCCTGACAAGGAGCGGAACAAGAATAGACTTGTCTCAGAACCCAAGCAAAGGAAACGTGCTCTAAAGGCCTCCACCTGGATTGATACATCGGATTTCGAGACTGTAACCGAAGAAGAGACTGCACAAGTATGTTTTGTGTCCAAAGCATCTAATGAGGTATCATCTGATTCTGACTCTGACTCTGAGCCTTCTTATGATTATTTTTTTAGTTAGTATTTAGAATTGCATAAATTCACTAAGACTCTCGCTAAGGAAAAGAAGCGATTAATTGAAGATAAGAAACTGTTAGAATCTTCTAACGAGAATCTTGTCGATCAATTAAACGATTCAAAGAAAAAGTCATCATGCATCATTACTGCATTAAAGACAGAGATTTCATCATTAACCACTCAAAATAACGAAATGAAATCCGAGATTTCAAATTTGAAATCAAGGAATATAGATCTAGAGAAAATGATGAAACAGTTTGATACGGGATCTAACATGCTGCATCGTATTATCTTATCTCAAAAGCATGACAGTGAAAAAACAGGTTTGGGATACGTTGATACTAATGAAGTATCCACCAAACCAACTAAGTTTGTTGTGTTTAAGAAAGTAGACACCTCAAAGCCTCAAGTGGCGTCTAAGATGACGCAAAAACCGCCTCTTCCCTCATCACGCCCCACTTCCTCTTCATATCATGTGAAATACAATTTTGTACCATATAGGTATGAAAAGAAAAGAGTGATTCATACACGACATTCATATCATCCACGCACTACGCACACATACACAAGGACATATCAAAAACGTCCTTCATTCAATGAGTATAAAGGAGTTCTTGGGCAAAGGCCCAAAGTGTATTCACCACATGTCTACTATATCGCACCTTCATCTACATTCTTGCCATTTGCTAGACCGAGAAGGATCACCCAAGTATGGGTACCGAAAGGTACTTTTACCAAAAGGTGATTAACTAACTTGAAAGGACCCAAAGTTAAAAGGGTACCTAAATCATCTTTGCACATTGCAGGGAGCCCACACAGATACAACTATAAAGTGGTTCGTTGACAGTGGCTGCTCGAGGCACATGACGGGTGACCCGAGCTTGTTCACAAAATTAAAGAAGGTCACAAAAGGCGGATCCGTGACCTTTGGAGACAACAACGAAGGCAAGATCATCAGAAAAGGTACGATAGGAAATCCGAGCACTCTTCAAATCTCCAACGTCTATTTGGTAAGCAACTTATCTTACAATCTTCTTAGCATTTCTCAATTTATTGACAATGGCTTTGATGTGTGCTTCACTCACCCTTACTGCAATATAATAAATAAAAATGGAGAAACCGTTTTAAAAGGAAAACGAGAAGGTAACATTTTTATGCTTTCTATGGATGATGTGGTAGACGCTAAAGTTAAGTGCTTTATGTCAAATGAACCCAATGTGAATTTATGGCATAGACGTTTAGGACACATTGGTATTTCCACACTAGAAAAACTCCAACGAAAGAACTTAATACGAGGATTGCCTACACTTGATTTAGACAACTTTCAATTGTGTGAATCTTGCATAAAACGCAAACAGACACGTGAGTCACTTAAGCCTAAGAATGAAATAAGCACGACTAGAGTCTTAGAACTACTACACGTTGATTTGTTTGGTCCTAGTCGCACTACAAGCCTTGGTGGGTGCCACTATGCATGCGTGATTGTTGATGATTTTTCTCGTTATACTTGGACTTTATTTCTTGCACATAAGGATGATAGTGCCATTGAAATTGCGAAATTAATTAAACAACTTGAAAATCAATGCGGTGTCAATGTGAAAAGGATAAGAAGCGATAGAGGAGGTGAATTTAAAAACAAAGATATGATTTCATTTTGCGAAGAAAAAGGAATCAAGCATGAGTTTTCGCCACCTAAAACTCCACAATTAAATGGAGTAGTAGAAAGAAAGAATCGAACATTACAAGAAATCACTAGGACTATGTTATGCGAAAATAAATTGCCTAGATTTCTGTGGGCGGAAGCCGTAAATTGTACATGCTACATAGTAAATCGCCTATCGATAAGAAAGAAAATAAACAAGACGCCTTATGAGATATTGAATGATCGCATGTCTAAGATTAACTATTTTCGTGTGTTTGGATGCAAATGTTTTGTTCTGAATACAAAAGATAATTTAGATAAATTTGAATCTAAATTAATTGAATGCATCTTTGTTGGTTACTCTATAAATTCAAAAGCATATAGATGTTATGATCCTCTCACTAGACAAATCATAGAATCTATTCATGTGAAGTTTAATGAATTCGGTGAGATTGATAAAGATAACGAATATGATGATGACTTTGAATTGAAACCCGTGTTGAATGAAGATAATGGTACATTTGATATGCATGACATGAATGACACACAAGAAATGCATGATCACATAGAAATGCATGATAACATAGAAAACAATCAACCAAGATGGCATAGAGATCACCCAAATGATCTCATCATAGGCGACATCACTCACGGCATGCAACCACGTAGAAGAATTACTTCGGATGAAATAAATCAATTTCATGCTATGATTTCTGAAATTGAACCCAAAAATGTGCATGATGCTTTGAGTGATTCTTCTTGGATTGATGCTATGTATGATGCGCTTAATCAATTCGTTAGAAATGATGTATGGGATTTAGTGCCTCGACCACAGGATAAGACCATAATAGGCACAAAGTGGGTGTTTAGGAATAAGATGAATGAAGAAGGAAAGGTCGTTAGGAATAAAGCTAGACTTGTAGCACAAGACTATAATCAAGAAGAAGGAATTGACTACGACGAAACATTTGCACCCGTAGCACGTTTAGAAGTCATACGGCTCTTACTTGCTATTGCTTGCATGAAATATTTCAAATTATATCAAATGGACGTAAAAAGTGCATTCCTAAATGGATTTATACAAAAAGAAGTATACGTGAAGCAACCACCCGGTTTTGAAGATTTGAAACATCCCGATCACGTGTACAAACTAAAGAAGGCACTATACGGACTAAAGCAAGCACCGAGAGCATGGTATGATCATTTTGCTACTTTCCTTTTAGAAAATGAATTTAAACGAGGTACTATAGATAGTACACTATTTTTGAAACAAGATAAATCGGATTTACTTATTATTCAATCTACGTTGATGACATTATTTTCGGTTCTACCTCACATAGACTTGTTGAAGATTTTGAAAATTGCATGAAATCCGAATTTGAAATGTCTATGGTTGGTGAACTTAACTACTTTCTTGGCTTGCAGATTAAGCAAACGAGTAAAGGCATTCACATAAGTCAAGCAAAATATGTCAATGACATGATTAAAAAGTTCAACTTTGAAAATTTGAAACCATCCCCCACCCCTATGAGTGTCACTACTAAATTGGACAAAGTGAACATGGTAAAGACTTTGATAATGGCTTATATAGATCTATGATTGGTTCTTTGCTATATTTAACTGCAGTAGGCCTGATATTATGTTCAGTGTATGCATGTGTGCACGTTTTCAAAGTCAACCTAAGGTGTCTCATTATAATGTGGTAAAAAGAATCTTCCGCTACATTAAGCACACGCTCACCTTAGGAATTTGGTACGATAAGGATTCCGAATTTAACTTACATGCTTATACTGATGCAGATTATGGTGGCTGCAAAATAGATAGGCAGAGCACGAGTGGGACTTGCCAATTTATAGGAAATTCACTCATTTCATGGTTTTCCAAAAAGAAAGCAAGTGTTGCTTTGTCCACTACTGAGGCTGAGTACATGGCACTTAGCCTTTGCTGCACACAGTTGTTGTGGATAAAACAACAACTCTCGGACTTTGGAATTACCGTAAATAGAATCCCTATATACTGTGATAGTATGAGTGCCATCAATCTGTCTAAGAACCCCGTGTTACACTCTAAGGCTAAGCATATAGAAGTACGCTACCACATTCTTCGTGATCACGTAAACAATGGTGATATCATCATAGATCACATATGCACAGAAGCACAAGTAGCGGATATCTTTATAAAAGCCTTAAATCAAGCCACCTATGAATCTCTTCGTTCTAAATTAGGCATGATTTCAGTTGATATGATTTGATTTGACGTGTAATTTGATTTTCTTTCCTTATTTACAGGTATCTTTTGATTTACTTTCCAAAATAAAGGGGGGAGAGAAAGCATGATTTAAGGGAGAGAGAGAGAGAGATACTAATTAATTTAAGGGGGAGAGAGAAAGATACTAATTAATACTGATTGCATAAATCAAGGGGGAGCAGATTCGAAATTTAAATTTCGAATTTTGAATTTATGCATAATTAAAGAGGGAGCGATAGGATTTAAATCATGTGCATAAGTTATTTTGAAAATCATCAAAAGGGGGAGATTGTAGAGAAAAAGGGGTTTGAGTGATTTCAAAATATGTGATTTAAATGAGCATAATAAAACGTGTGCATGATATAAACGTGTACAAACGTATGCATGATATATTGCTTATTACTTGCCTTATTTAGATCATATATAATGTTACCGTACTAACGAGCCATGAAGCGTTAAAGCTTACATCATATGGAAAACATTTGTTGTGTTTATACTATTTCCAGGTGCCACCATTAATGAACTAAACTAGTTCATTAAGTGAAGTACTTAGTTAATTAAACTAAGTAGTTCATTAAAGGAAGCTACATTTGAACAAGGCACAAAGGCAACAAGACCAAGAAAGAAAAGTCTTCTCCTCCTCCCCACATTTAATATACACGGCATATACATATATAAATACATATATTTTCTGATTTTTTTGAAAAAGGCACATACACATGTATACTAACGTACTACTGATACGTTATATACGTACGTTAACGTCACACCATCATACTTAACTCATATTTATGAGTATATTCAGGTCTTATATCATATTATATAAGTCATGGTGATGACAAATTAAATACGATACGTTAAAAGGTTCTAAACCAAAAATTGTCGTATCGGGCGAATACCGAAACTTCGCCAACGTGTCACGTACTTGCCATAAATAGATGGCCAGCCCCTACACCTCAAAAATCATTATTAATTTCGTGGCTGTGATGATATTTTCAGCCATAAAATCATTCTATGTTGGCACACACAAATCACCCCACATTAAGGCCAAATGTGGAGATTCCAATTTTAATTTTGTCACATGTTAATGGTGCCACTTTAGACCAGCCAAGAGCTGAGAATTGAAGTTTATATTATATATATTATGTGTAACATAATATATATAACATGTGCAAAAATTTGGAATTTAATTAGAGAAAATCGGGTAATCGATAAATATCGAAAATTCGGTTTTCTACGTACACAACACATGGAACATTTTTGGCACATCATACGACATGTAACTAGACACTTTTTACATATGTCATACATCTTAAAGCTTTCTAGAAAATTAAATTAAGAGCTGATTGGAATATAACATGTGTGTATTATTAAATTGCACTATTTTACAAAGTTAGCAAAAATAAAATTCAGCACATGCATATACATGTATACACGCCCCTACAACTGAAATGGAGCATATGTGGATCCTTGTTGGCATAATGATTGGTCAAAAACTAATCATACAATGTTGGTGATTTAAAGAAAGAAGCTACAAAAGGTAAGGTTTCCAACTTTGTCTCATTTGAAATACATGCTGAAAATTTCAGCATGTAGAATTATAGCTGGCCGATTTTTGGAGATTAATGAGCATATAATTGGTGTCTTGAAACATGTGGTAAATTGGAAGAAGAAATGGAAGTAATTTGAACAAAATACAAAGCCATAAAGTGTGATATCTTGAATATCACACATGCTGAAATTTTTCAGCATGTGTGGAATGAACCTTGGCCGAAATTTAGGCCATGTTGGTGTCCAAATTTTATTTCCAATTTGACAAGAATATTTGCTACTAATTGTTGATTTATTTTAAAAGAAAAATAAATGAAAATTTGAAAGTATTTTGAATTTTATCACCATGTACCACATGCTGAAATTTCAGCATGCTAACTCCTCATTATGGCCGAAATTCTCACCTTATTTGGAGAAATTTTGTCTTGCTTAATTTATGTGATAATATTGGATGTTATGGAAATTATTCTATGCTGATTTTGGCACATGCTTTTAGTGAAATATTCAGATTTTCCAAGTCATCAAATGATGACAACATTCAACCAATCATGAAGTGCCAAGTAAGCAAATGTGAAATGATCATCCAATGAGAAGGTGCCAAGTAAGCAAGATCATGTCACATTGATGCCATACATTCTCCCAAAGACTTAGAAGATAATTTTCAAGAGGGGAAGGCACCTATATGGGACGGCATTCAAGCATAAATGGAAAGGAGAAGAGCAAAACAAAAGACAAGAACAAGCATTGCATTATCAAGTGACAAAAACGCCTAGCCTTCTCTTCTTCTACACTCTTTTTCTTTCTTCTTCTTGAAAGCCTATTGTACTTATATTCTTATTCTTGAATAGGCTTGTCATATATCACCACATACTCTATATCTTTGTAAAAGATTGATCAAGGTGTGATCAATCTTCAATCTTGCAAGGTGGTGGTGTTCGTGTGTATTGTATTGAACATACAAAGTTTGTAAAGGGTTGGAGTTGGTGTGTAACTCCATCAACCCTGTGGTAAGGTGTACTTGCGTGTGTGACTAGTGTGAACCGAGGAAGGTGTTCCTCGAAGACTGGAGTAGGTTGTTTATAACCGAACCAGTATAAACTTCTCGGTATCATTTACTTTCAGCACTTATATTCTGTTTCTGCACTGTTTACTCTTTTTGTTTATGTTCGTAAAAATATTAAACGATTTTCAAAAATCACGAAAACTTTTAGAAACATAGCCATACGTCTTATGGTTAATTTTCCACAAGTTTCAACCTTTTTGGATAAGTACAAGTCACTCAAACATCCAAAGTTCTGAGACTAGTGCAGTCTGACTTTTAGGCTTGCAAAGGTTGAGACTTCGAGTGTATTTGACTAACTTCCCAAAAGAATTTTTCAAAAATGTTTCAACCCATTTAAATACAACACATAAGGGGTTAGTGATTAAAATTTCAAAGCAATTGTAGTTAAGATCAAATAGGAATAAATTTTTCAAAACAGTCTACCGTTTCTGGCAGATTCGTGCAATCTGACCACCAACGATTTTTGAAGGGGTTAAAGGTTGAATTTAAATCTGAAATTTTAAGGAGACACTCATAACATCTGAGGCTAAGTTCTCTCAAAATTTCAGAATTGTTGAAGACCTATAACCTAATTTTAAAAACGTTTTAAAACTGGTCCTGAAAACAGAATCTATTTTCAGAATTTGAGTTGTTTGGTTTAAAACAAATTTTAAAAACCACACTTTCCGCACCAACTATTCACCCCCCCTTCTAGTGGTGCCTTGCAGATCCTACACATTCAAGACATGTTAAAGTGTTCTAGAAGATTCAAAATAGGGCTGATTTTTATTTGCCATATATGTGTAAATATTGTGCTTTATTTGATAGAGTATACTAAAATGAAATTTCAGCACATGTCCATTCATTCCACACGCCTATTTCATCTTGATTGGAGCCTAGGTGGAGCTTATTTGGCATTTCAATTGGTGGAAAATATGACACATGAGATTGGTGACATTGAAGAGAGCACCACACAAGGAAAGAGTTCAAATTAGACACATGCTGAAAATTTCAGCATGTGCTACTATAGGTGGCAATTTTGTTGATGTTAATGCACATCAATTTGTCTCCCAGAATACAATGGATTGAAATGTGATAGTATGGTAATGTTTTGAATTCATTTGAGCACATGTTTTGAAAGTTTTTTTTGCAGAATTTACAGCTCATTAAAGGATGTCAAGGTGGATCAATCAATAAGTGACAAGTAAGCAAGGTCAAGTCATCCTTCCAATCATATTGCGCCAAGTAAGCAAGATGGTGTCATCTCTACACAAAGCAATCTTCCAATGACATTAAAGAGAATTCTCAAGAAGGAAGTAGCCCGAAAGAGGGCGGGCACATAAGGATAAAAAGGGACGAATAGTGCAAACAAGGCTAAGGCTACAACTCGCATTCTCTCAAGTGCAAGAAGCTATACTACTTTCTTCTTCTCCTTTTCTTTCTTCTTCTTCTTCTCTCGAGCCTATTGTTCATATATTCTACATACTGTATAGGCTTTGAATATACTACCACACTCTTTCGTTGTTGTAAAAGGTTGATCAAGGTGTGATCAAACCTTCATTCCATCGGTGGTGGTGTCCGTGATTTGTTTGCTCGATTGTATTTATTGTAAAAGGGTGGAGTTAGTGTTTTACTTCAGTAACCTTTATGGTAAGATGTCTTTGGTGTTTAGTGATAACCAAGAAAGGTGTCCTCGAAGACTGGAGTAGGTTGTTTTAACCGAACCAGTATAAAATCCTTAGTGTTCTTACTTTACTGAACTTTACTTTCAGTTTTCAGTTTTCTGCATCGATTTCATTACAACAGTAAAAATAGTAAACAATTTTCAAAAATTATAAAATTTTTCAGAAACATATCCACATATCCTAGTTTTCCTTTGGCGCAAGTTTCAACTCATGTGGATAAGTATAAGTCAGTCAAACGTGAATAGTTTTGAGACTAGTGCAATCTGATTTTCAGATTTTCAAAGGTTGAGAACATCAACGTGGTTGACATACTTCCCAAAGGAATTTTCAAACTCTGTTTCAACCCACTACAATACTTATCTTAATGGTCTTTTCATAAAAGTTTCAGACCATTTGGAGTCACCAACTAATAGGAATAAATTTTTCAAGTCGGAGTACAGTTTCTGGCAGATTTGCGCAATCTGAACAAAGACGAATTTTCAAGGGGTTAGGAGTGGAGTTTTAATTTGAAATTTTCGTGAGTCTCTTATAACATGTGAGAGTACATTCCAACCAAATGTCACAATTTTTGGAGGTCTACAACTAGGTCGTTTAAATAATTCAAATAATGATCTGGAAACAGAAACTGTTTTAAGAAGTAGGTAATTTGGTCCAAAAATTTTTCAAAACCAATTTCTTCCGCACCTGCTATTCAACCCCTCCCCCCTTCTAGTGGTGCTATACAAGTCCTATAAGTGGTATCAAAGCGCAGGCATACTCACTACAAGGAGATCCAACGATCTTTGTGAGATAGCATATACTAGTTATAAAACCGAGCAAGAAGGAATGTCAACCATAAGGCCTACTCTTTTCGATGGTGAGTCTTTTATACAATGTAAACTTAGAACGAAACTTTTTTTAATGGCTATTGATATAGACTTATGGTCCATCATAGAAGATGGTCCTTTTTTTCCGTCTAAAATAACTACGATTCATGGCGTTACGTTAGAAGTAGTAAAGCCTAAGCAAGAGTATACCGTAGACGATAAAAAGAGATGAATGCCAAGGCTATGCAACTTCTTTTAAATGGCCTAAGTAAAGTGAATAAAATTATGTGTCTAATTGCTCTAGTGCCCAAAGGATGTGGAAAAATTCTCAAAATAAAACATGAAGGGACTAGTCAAGTTAAAGAGTCTAAAATAAATATACTTATGTCTACTCTTGACTCTTTCAAGTTATTACAAAACAAATCTATTGTTGATATGGACTTACGCTTGACTAACATCTACGATTCTCTTGATTCTCTTGGAAAAGCTTTTTCTACACAGGAAAAGGTTCAAAAGGTGCTAAGAAGTCTCCCATCTGAATGGGACCTCAAAGTCAGAACGATTGAATAAAGTAAAGAAAAGAGATCAATAAAAATGGAGGAACTAATCGGATCATTGAAGGTATATGAAAACAAACTCACTCTAAGAAATTCTGAATCTACTTCTAAACAAGATAAGGGTATAGCGTTTAAATCAAATGAATACATCTCTACTTCTTATGATTGCATAGATGATAGTGACACAGATTCCGATGATGAAGATCTAATCACATTGGCTAAAAGATTAAGAAAGATAATGAGAAAATCACTTAAAGACAAACCTAAGTCTACTTCATCTAAGAATCAAATAAATAAAAATAAAAATAATGAGGATATTAAGTGTTATACTTGTGGAAGACTTGGACATATCTCTTATGACTACTCGAACAAGGACAAAATGATGAACAAAAACCATGACAAGGATCGGACAAAAACTAGACTAGTCTCAGAACCTAAACAAAGAAGAAGAGCCCTTAAAGCCTCCACATGGAGTGATTCATCCGATTCCGAAAATGAAGAAGACGGAGAGGAAATGGCTCAGGTATGCCTTGCATCTAAAGCATCAAACAAGGTATCTTCGGATTCTGATTCTGATTCTTAGCCTTTATATGATGATTTATTTTGTAAATATCTTGAGTTGCATAAGTTTTCTAAGGCTCTTGCAAAAGAAAAGAAACGATTAATTGAAGACAAGAAATTGTTAGAATCCTCTAACACGAATCTTATATCTCAATTAAACGATTCAAAAGAAGAGTCGTCTTGCATGATAAATTCATGAAAATCTGAGATTTCCTCCTTAAAATCCAAAAATACTGAGATGAAATTCGAGATTTCAAATTTGAATTCAAGAAACGCGGATTTAGAAAAGACCGTAAAACAATTTGATTCAGGTACGAGCATGCTAGATCGTCTCATTCCCTTCCAAAAACATGAAAATGATAAAACCAGATTATGGTATGTGGAAGCTAATAAAATCCAAAATAAGTCAACGATATTTATTTTATCTTCATCTAAGAAACCGCATGCAACTATACAACCTAGGAAGACGACTAGTACACCACTCATCTCATCTCATCTCATCATGCTTCTTATTCTTCATAACATACAAAATACAATTATGTGCCGTATAGATATGAAAGGAAACCATTGATGCATACGTGATGATCATACAACACAAATGGATTTAGATTACGCACTTTGCACACGAACACAAATGCATATCAAAAATGAAAATCTTATCATGAGCATGATGGCATTCTTGGCCATAGGCCAAACGGATTTGCACCTAGCGTCTATTAAATTTTGTCTTCATCTCTGTTCTCACCTTTTGGAAGACCAAGGAAGGTCATCCAAGTTTGGGTACCAAAAGGTACATTTGCAAAGGGTTGAATAAATAACCCTTAAGAACGCACTTGAAATGCATGGGTTTTGATATACTATAAACTGCTATGTCTTTCAAATTTTTACATGTACTTTTGATGACATTTACGAAATAAAGGGGAAGAGAAAAGTATGATTTAAGAGGGAGAGAGAAGCATGATTTAAGGGGGAGCACGGAAATTCAAATTTTCAAAATTAAAATTTTATGTTTGTGCACAATTGTAGGGGGAGCAACCATATTTAAATCATGAATCAATGTTATTTTGTAAATCATCAAAAGGTGGAGATTGTTGAGAAAAAGTGTTTGAATGATTTACAAATGCATGATTTAAATGGTACGAGTTTACGAAATGCATAAATAAATTATTACTTGACACGTTTATGTGATATACATGCTTCATATGCTTATATATATTGTTGCCGTAATAACAAGCCATGAACCATTAAAGATTACATCATATGACAAACATTTGTTGTCTTTGTACTATTTTCAGGTGCCACAATTAATAAACTAAACTAGTTCATTAAGTGGAATGCTTAAGTTTAGTTCATTAAATGGAGACATATTTGGTGGAAGCTACATGGCAACAAATTTAGAAATGGAAAGTCTCCTTCCCATTCATTTTACACGCCATATATATATACACATATTATATATTCATATTTTTTAAAAAGGCACAATACACATATATTTCGAGGCACCACAGACACGTCACATATATTATAAACGTACATCGACGTCATACCACTATATAAAACTCATATTTATGAGTATATTCAGGTCTTATATCATATGATATAAGTCATGGTGATGTCAATGACATGTTACAAGGTCATAAACCGAAAATTGTCGTATCGGGTGACTATCGAAACTTCACCGACATGTCATGTACTTGCCATATAAAGATGGTCAACCCATATACATCAAAAATAGCCAAAAATGTCGTGGGACGCATGTTAATATCAGCCACTAAATCATTCCATGTTGTTGCACACAAATCACCTAAAATTTATGCTAAATTTGTGGAGAATTTAAACTCAACTACATTAGCGCACATACGGCATTTTTAATTAAGCTATTGGAGCTGAATATACACTTTAGTTTATGCATATTATGTGTGACATAATATATATTACATGTGCAAGAAGTTTGAATTTAATCGGAGAAAAATCGCGTAATCGACGAAAGTCAAAAATTCGGTTTTCTACGAACATACACACATGGTACGTTTTTGAGGCATAGATGTAACATGTATCTAGACACTTTTTACACATTCAAGATATGTTAAAGTTTTCTAAATAATTCAAAATAGGGCTGATTTTCATTTACCATATATGTGTAAATATTGTGCATTATTTGACAAATCTTACTAAAATGAAATTTCAGCACATGTCCATTCATCCTACATGCTTATTTCATCTTGATTGGAGCCTAGGTGGAGCTCACTTGCCATTTCAATTGGTGGAGAATATTCCACAAAAGATTGGTAACATTAAAGAGGGCACCAGACAAGGAAAGAGTTCAAATTAGGCACATGCTGAAAATTTCAGCATGTGTTACTATAGGTGGCGATTTTGTTGATGTTAATCACCTCAATTTGTCTCCCAAATTCAAGGGGTTGAAATGTGATAGTGTGGTAATGTTTTGATTACATTTGAGCACATGTTTTGAAATTTTTCTTGTAGAATTACAGCTCATTAAAGGATGCCAAGGTGGACCAATCAACAAGAGACAAGTAAGCAAGGTCAAGTCATCCTTCCAATCATATTGAGTCAAGTAAGCAAGATGGTGTCATCTCTACACAAGGCAATCTTTCAAGGACATTAAATAGAATTCTCAAGAAGGAAGTATCCCAAAAGGGGGCGGACACATAAGGATAAAAAGCGAAGAATAGTGCAAACAAGGCTAAGGCTACAACTCACATTCTCTCAAGTGCAAGAAGCTATACTACTTTCTTCTTCTCCTTTTCTTTCTTCTTCTTCTTCTCTCAAGCCTATAGTTCATACATTCTACATATTGTATAGGCTTTGAATATACCACCCACACTCTTTCATTGTTGTAAAAGGTTGATCAAGGCGTGATCAAACCTTCATTCGACCGGTGGTGGTGTCCGTGATTCGTTTGCTCGATTCTATTGGTTGTAAAAGGGTGGAGTTAGTGTTTAACTCTAGTCACCTTTGTGGTAAGGTGTTTTTGGTATTTAGTGATAACCGAGGAAGGTGTCCTCGAAGACTGGAGTAGGTTATTTTAACCAAACCAGTATAAAATCCTTAGTGTTCTTACTTTACTGCACTTTACTTTCAGTTTTCAGTTTTATGCATTGATTTCGTTACAACGGTCAAAATAGTAAAACAAATTTCAAAAATTATAAACTTTCGCAAAAACATAGCCACATACCTAGTTTTCCTTTGGCGCAAGTTTCAACTCATTTGGATAAGTATAAGTCAGTCAAACATGAATAATTCTGAGACTAGTGCAATCTGATTTTCAGATTTGCAAAGGTTGAGAACATCAGCATGGTTGACGTACTTTCCAAAGGAATTTTGAAACATTGTTTAAACCCAATGAACTACATATCTTGAAGGTCTTGTCATAAAAGTTTCAGACCATTTGGAGTCATCAATTAATAGGAATAAAATTTTCAAGTCAGAGTACAGTTTTTGGCAGATTTGCACAATCTGACTAAAAACGCATTTTCAAGGGGTTAGGAGTGAAGTTTTAATTTGAAATTTTCGTGAGTCTCTTATAACATCTGAGAGTACATTCATACCAAATTTCACAATTTATGGAGGCCTACAACTAGGTCATTTAAATAATTCAAATTAGGATCTGAAAACAGTAACTGTTTTCAGAAATGGGTAATTTGGTCCTAAAGTTTTTAAAAACCAATTTTTTCTGTACCCACTATTCAGTCCTCCCTCTAGTTGTTCTATACAGGTCCTACACAAATTTTTTTATGTTGTGATTCAAAACCGTAGATTCCTCATGGTAGAATGAAAACTGACCAACATATAATGACAAGTACTATCATCGAACGGTGATAAAAAATAGAGTGATGAACTTTCTTTTCTTTTCTCATCATTAAACATTTCTCCAAATCACAAACCATACATTAAACATTTTTCCAAATCACAATCAACAAGAGACAAGTAAGCAAGGTCAAGTCATCCTTCCAATCATATTGAGTCAAGTAAGCAAGATGGTGTCATCTCTACACAAGGCAATCTTTCAAGGACATTAAATAGATTCTCAAGAAGGAAGTATCCCAAAAGGGGGCGGACACATAAGGATAAAAAGCGAAGAATAGTGCAAACAAGGCTAAGGCTACAACTCACATTCTCTCAAGTGCAAGAAGCTATACTAGTTTCTTCTTCTCCTTTTCTTTCTTCTTCTTCTTCTCTCAAGCCTATAGTTCATACATTCTACATATTTTATAGGCTTTGAATATACCACCCACACTCGTTCATTGTTGTAAAAGGTTGATCAAGGCGTGATCAAACCTTCATTCGACCGGTGGTGGTGTCCGTGATTCGTTTGCTCGATTCTATTGGTTGTAAAAGGGTGGAGTTAGTGTTTAACTCTTGTCACCTTTGTGGTAAGGTGTTTTTGGTATTTAGTGATAACCGAGGAAGGTGTCCTCGAAGACTGGAGTAGGTTGTTTTAACCAAACCAGTATAAAATCCTTAGTGTTCTTACTTTACTGCACTTTACTTTCAGTTTTCAGTTTTCTACATTGATTTCGTTACAACGGTCAAAATAGTAAAAAAAAATTTCCAAAATTATAAACTTTCGCAAAAACATAGCCACATACCTAGTTTTCCTTTGGCGCAAGTTTCAACTCATTTGGATAAGTATAAGTCAGTCAAACATGAATAATTCTGAGACTAGTGCAATCTGATTTTCAGATTTGCAAAGGTTGAGAACATTAGCATGGTTGACGTACTTTCCAAAGGAATTTTGAAACATTGTTTCAACCCAATGAACTACATATCTTGAAGGTCTTATCATAAAAGTTTCAGACCATTTAGAGTCATCAATTAATAGGAATAAAATTTTCAAGTCGGAGTACAGTTTTTGGCAGATTTGCACAATCTGACTAAAAACGCATTTTCAAGGGGTTAGGAGTGAAGTTTTAATTTGAAATTTTCGTGAGTCTCTTATAACATCTGAGAGTACATTCATACCAAATTTCACAATTTATGGAGGCCTACAACTAGGTCATTTAAATAATTCAAATTAGGATCTGAAAACAGTAACTGTTTTCAGAAATGGGTAATTTGGTCCTAAAGTTTTTAAAAACCAATTTTTTCTGTACCCACTATTCAGTCCTCCTTCTAGTTGTTCTATACAGGTCCTACACAAATTTTTTTATGTTGTGATTCAAAACCGTAGATTCCTCATGGTAGAATGAAAACTGACCAACATATGATGACAAGTACTATCATCGAACGGTGATAAAAAATAGAGTGATGAACTTTCTTTTCTTTTCTCATCATTAAACATTTCTCCAAATCACAAACCATACATTTAAATACTCTGACTGCAGTTTCTGCAATCACTTTCACAAAGAAGGTAAGAAAAGGAATTCCCATGCCATTTAGGAAATCCAACCCAAATATTTTATCTATACTCAAATACTGAGGGCATCAATATTGATGTGGACTGTAAACGAGTCGAGCCAAACTATTCGTTTACGTAAATAAATCCAAACAAAAAAACTGTCATAAGAGTTTCAGACTATTTGGAGTCATCAATTAATAGGAATAAAATTTTCAAGCCGGAGTACAGTTTTTGTCAGATTTGCGCAATCTGACTAAAAACGCATTTTCAAGGGGTTAGGAGTGGAGTTTTAATTTGAAATTTTCGTGAGTCTCTTATAACATCTGAGAGTACATTCATACCAAATTTCACAATTTATGGAGGCCTACAACTAGGTCATTTAAATAATTCAAATTAGGATCTGAAAACAGTAACTGTTTTCAGAAATGGGTAATTTGGTCCTAAAGTTTTTAAAAACCAATTTTTTCTGTACCCACTATTCAGTCCTCCCTCTAGTTGTTCTATACAGGTCCTACACAAATTTTTTTATGTTGTGATTCAAAACCGTAGATTCATCATGGTAGAATGAAAACTGACCAACATATGATGACAAGTACTATCATCGAACGGTGATAAAAAAATAGAGTGATGAACTTTCTTTTCTTTTCTCATCATTAAACATTTCTCCAAAGGGAAAGTAGCTTAAATAGCTATAATTCGGAATATAGCTTTAACTGTTTAAAATAATATTCCACTGTACTTATTTTAGTAGTGTTCACTTATCACTATCAATCAATATCTCTAATAGGACTAATATCTTTGGCTTATTTGACATTCTAAAATTCAACCTCTTAATCATGGCTATAAACTCCTTTGTACGGTATTCTTTATTAAACTCTACTGATCATATCGCTTATAAATCGTTACTTAGTCTTTATCATTTTACTACAATCATCCCTTAAGATCTACGATCTTCACTTAGACCTAGTCGCGTTCTGACACTACTGTCGATGTAGAGGTCTTGTTTTATTTATCATAATGATATCGGTTTGCAGGGGTCAGATCCAAGGAATTGTACGAATGGTTATAATCAACACTTAGGTAAGGCAAATAATTCAAAGTCGTATGGAGTGTCCTAGGTATACGTGGGCATATCCCTTATCCGATCATCACTTAGGTCTAATGTCATGACTTATTTCTAGAATCGATACTTTGTGTCATCATTCCTTACGTCTAAAATCATTACTTATTTCTATGTTCAATAGTTAGAATACAATCACAGCTTACGACTAAGATCAGTACTTATGTTCAAATCATCGCTTATGTCTAAGATCACTTCTTAGTTACAATCATACGTAGTATATATAATCATCATTTATGACTAAACTAATGCTTAAGCTGAAGATCAACTCTTAATCAAGATCGTCGCTTATGTCTACAATCGTGACTTACGGTTAGGATCATCACTTGATTCCTAAGGTCACATTTTATTTTCAAGAACATGCCCAATATATAATCAATGTTTACGACTAAAAGTCGACACTTATTTCTAAGATCGTGACTTAAGGGGCAGAATCGTAACTTACTTTCTAAGATCATAGCCTAACCTATTCTTCCATCGTGGATCTAGAACCATGCTCAGAAATATCGCACAGTCGAACACGTAGTACTTCTTCAACTAATTCAGAAATTAGATCCAAGTGGTCGGCGGTGTCAGTTGTGCTGCGACATCACTCCTCCGTATCTCCTTGTCGAAGAATCTCAGGTCCGAGTGAGGTGGTGGTGGAGGCGGCGCATGCCAGTTCAGCAGCTGGTGCTACTGTGCTAAGGTGTAAGTCATGGTGACTATGGCATCTTCACGTGCATGGGATGTTCCCATGATCCTGGTGGTTTTCACCACCATTTTCCAGCTGGCTCACGTCGTAGATGCATTTCTATAATATCAGTTCATGAAAATAAATCAGATTAGTCAATAGCGAGTTAAAAGGGTTGGACCCAGGGTAAAATGGTAATTAAATAGGGAAAGCTCACCATCGGCACACACCTCCCAAGACCCGATCATAACTTAGGTCTAAGATCATTACTTAAGTCTACTTTGTTTATTAGGGGTAAAATCGTAACTTGTGTCTAAGTGATCTAATTAAGCCTGCGTTTCCGAGGCGGATCTGAAGCCTCGGCTCTGATACCACCTATAGCGCCCCGCTCCCGAACCCTAGCAACGGGAACAATGCACCCGCCGTATCTCGCTGAGGAGAATACAAGGCGTCGAATCAATCTCTTACACGTCAGAAATAACGTAGAACTTTTTCTCGCGGAAACGTAAATCATACCTTAAATTAAACTCCAATAATCGTCATTACATTACTGAATAAAACTTTGATAATAAAAGTACTAAGAAGTATGTGAAAATCCCCAAAAGATAACTACAAAAATCATCTGCAGAGTTCCCCTCGTATCCTAGCTGCAGCTATCAACCAGCCCACTCAGCTATGTCAGTCCCGTCCTCAACAAAGATATGCTCGTAGTCCTCATCCGGCTCACCTGGGAAGTAGGGGTGAGTGACAGAAAATCACCCAGTAGATGCCCGCCTCAAACCAATACAAAACGTGCATACCAAAATGATATAGCCACATAGCACATAACGATAAGATAACATGCATAAGATAAAGTAAATGCGGTAAGTAAAGCACTCCACATAAAAATGCGCAAGTACGTGATGCATGCTCAATTAACGTGTCACACGCAACGAGAATCATGTCATGCAATATGCCCCTAGACCTATATGCAATGCATGATCCCGGGATTGACTGGATGCCTGTAACCCGTACACTACAACCCACCCTGACCGATGCCCGTGGCCCGTACACCACGATCCACCTTAACCGATGCCCATGGCCCGTACACCATGATCCACCACACTCGAGCGTTTGAGACCCGTACATCTCAACCCACTCAAAATGCAATGCACGTGCCATGAATGCAACAACAAAATCGCCTGGGGCCCGTACGCCCATCCTCACCATCTCTGGCACTCAATATTTGGCTTCGTAAAATTATCGAATATTGGAAAGTTGTTATTTATCACCCCCTCGTTTTTCTTTAACTTGTATTAATTTACTAGAATTTTCTACTAATTTCTCCTGTGTTTCCCTTATTTAATTCTATTTATTACTATTAATTTTTAATTACTTAAATTTACCAAACTTCAGAAATTAAGTGAAGATAATTTAATTTTAACCTTTTATATTTTCTGGAATCTATTTGAATTTTATTGGTATTTAATTATATTCTCCTGGTCTGATCCGCCAGACCCGATACCTTTTTTTTGAGAGGTTAATAGGCCGCCTTTGGTCCGACCCGCTGGCCAGTCGACCCAGTCCGTTGGCTGGCCTATTCTCCGTCTTACTTTAATATTTATTTATTTGTTTAATGGCTGCTCCACCAGTGACAACCCGCGTTGTGATTTTTTTCGATCCCAGCCCCCATTTTCTCCTATTTCCAGTCTATAGGAACCTATTCTAAGGCCAAAACACAACTTTTTAAAGGATCCTAATGTAAAAGTTCCCCTTTTTTCCCCAATTATTTAAGGGTATTTTGTTTTCGATTCAATCATACCACCAATTTCACACACATACATGCACATAGCAGCCATAAAGAATATATCTCATGCTTTCTAACATATACAAAATTTACAACTTAAACAAATAAAAACAACGAAACAAAATTTACAACTTAAATAATTAAGACAACGAAGCACATTAGTATACCATCAAAGCATGCATGAATCATATCCGTTTGAGGGGGGAAGAGGCACCTACCTTTTTGACGAATTAACTTCCTACGCGGAATCTCTTCTTCCCAACCCCCATTACATCATCTCTTCCCTCAATTTCCTCCTCATCATCTTCCTCAGACCCACCGTCCCCATCATCATCTTCATCAACCTCATCATTGGCCGCCGCAGCAGTCACAGCCGAATAATTCTTCCTAAAATACGAATCATCAACACCAGAAAACTGCCTCTTCTGAGGCTAAACCACAGGCTCCGCCGGAACAGCCACAGGAGGTAGTCACCGGCGGCTTCTTATACAACGGTATCCCCATCGGAGGCAAAACCATCGACCCCAAAGACGAATGCACCAAAGGCGAAACCTTCTGACCCCGATTCTGCAAATTCGATCCAATCAAATCATCAAGCTAATTATAAAACTGTCAGGACGACGTCACCTTCCCATTCGAATCCACAATCCTCGCCTTCTCAACCTTATACTTCTTCTTCAAAGTATCAATCTGATTCTTACACTGCACATCAGTCCTCCTCGTCTTCTTCGTATGACCATGAAGCGCATTAACCGCATCCGCCACCTCCTGCCAGTCCTTCTGCCTTAAATTCCCCTTATTCAGCTCCAAAAGAACCTCCTTCCCCAAGCATCAACCACCGTCGACATGGAATCCTCACTCCAACAATCCTCCCAGAACGACATCGATCCCGGCGGCGTCGAAATCACCATCGCCATACGTGAAATGCGCCTACTTTTACCCTCAGTTATCATCACTGAGAAATGCTCAGTCCAACAGTTGTTGCAGAAACAATGGCCGCATTCCATTGCCGTGGATTCATTAGCAGTCACTTCCTTGAAGCAAATTTTACAAGTTAAGTCATTTGAAGCCTCGCCGGAGGAAATACCTTTGCTTTCCTCTGCTGCCAAACGTGCCTGAGCATATAGCCATTCTTGGCCTCTGTCTACATATAATGCAACAATTTTGTCTATGTCCCAACGGTAAGGAATAAGCAATGTCCGTGCATGATGTTCTCTCAAGGACAGCAAATCCATTACTCTCGACAAACACTCCTTCTGTCGGATGGTAGGCACAACACTTTGAAGAATTAGAGGGAGGTGGCGGCGGCGGCTGAAGAAACAGCAGGGGATTTGGAAAAGGTGGCAGCCGTTTGGGGGAGAAAAGAAGAATAGGGTTTTGAAGTTTTGGTTTAGGTTAGGTAGATATATATAGATGTATAGATAAATCATTAGGTATTAGGTAATTTCCTGAGGTTAATAGGAATTGTATTTACAATAAATAACCTAAGGTTAATATATATTTCACAATTCCTAATGCCATCCAAATAATATTGGTAAGTTTCATCCTAATCCAACGTTTATTTGGTATTTCTTCTTAAATTTTTTTTTTCTACCACACCCTTAAATGCGGGGTGTAACAGTTTGACCCTCTTACTTTTAATTATCCTACAATCAAAAAAGAGACCAGTCTTCTTTAGCAGGTTCTTGGTGGATTCACTTTTTAGCTTTATACATAACATAACTTATACATGAATATATACATAATACATGAACAGTTAGAAGTTTAAACACTGGTTTTAACATGCTTAAATACAATTTATTATGGAAGCATTAGGATAGGTGCATAGCATATAAGTATCTGCTGACAATCACGAATCAACTCCGTTTTTACGTTACTGATCTAGAACATAACTTGACTACGGGTGGCAATTTCAGACACGACACGAAACACGACCCGAACCTGACACGAATTTTTGCGGGTATGGGTATGACCTTGATAGGTTTCGTGTACAAATCGGATAAGACCTGAAAGATACCCGCCAACAGCGGGTCGTGTCCGAGTATAACCATGGGTACCCGTTTATACCCGTTTATACACGAAATATAAAAATATATTTTAAATAAAATTTATAATTAATAAAATAAAAAATAAATTTTCTAAGAAAAAAAAGACTATCGTGCTACTAAGTAACCCTATTCGGTTTCTCCCTTCCTCTATTTCCAAATCCCATTTCTTTAATCTATTATTGCGTAGTCAAGTGATTTGAGTTTAGAGGACCTCACTCATTTCAATCTTTAACCTTTGGTTGTGTACTTATTGTTGTTTCATACATCATATCAGTAGTCATTTAAGTACATGAAACCTGAAAAAACACGAAACCTGAAAAGGCCTAAAAAATATATAAAATGACCTATACACGACTTGAAATATTTGTACTTGTCAAGTTCGTGGGTATACCCGATACACGACATGAAACCTGACATGTACGGGTTTGGGTATCTACATCTATACACGCGAAGCAAACGGGTAAGGTATGGGTACGGCACTTTGATACACGAAACCCGAAAAATACGAAACATGAAATACGATACACGATCTGTTTGACACCCCTAACTGAATCTGAGTTCAAGATCATAAGATATGATCAACACAAAATTGGGTGGTTGTGTTGAGACAATAGAGGGAACGCTCAAATTAACACCGGACGTTTAGAGCGATGTTTGGTCTTACATTCTGATTATTCTGGTCAACTACATTCAACGCTAACTCTACACCTTGGGTTCAGTCTAGTAGGGACATTGAATGTTCAGACTAACCTTCTTAGAAATCGAACTACTAGGTAGCCCAAACGTTTAGTGTGGTTTATTTAAGTCAGTCTTCCTGTACTGTCTCTCTGTTCTAGAAGCCAAGATTCCATGATTTTCACTCCAAAAACATGTGCAATTCAACATTAACGTACCTAAATACACATAGTTCTTACTTGAATCCAAGTTTTGACAACACTAATTTTTTATCAATCAATCAACAAACCCCAAACAATTACACCATAACTCATTCAATTTCATCCATTAGTCCTCGTCCGTACATCTGCAGGGTAAATAATTACTATCTATTGCCTTAAAATAGTAGTTTCTTTACAAAGATTGTTCATAGCAAGTCAAAATCACCTTTTTCAAGATCAATAAATCATAAATCAATAATACAAATATCATTTCTTCGTATTAGATCATTAATTTGATGTAACAGTCTACCCATTAGCATCGTAAGGTTTTCATGCTTTTCTCACCTTGTCGATAAGCTGATTTTAGATTCAGATTTTGATTGGAAAACAATTTTTTGGATTGTAAACGATCGAATCTAGGGAGACCGAGAATTCCTTTCGGCTCCTTTTTGTTGACTTATGGGTTCTTGCATCAAAAAAGGAAATGTTGCATCACAAGAGATAGCTTCGGCTTTGAACCTTTCTTAGTGATATACTATCGGATCCACTCGGCTAATTAGTGACTTGATGCCTTGTACTAGTCGGTCTTTAGTGTGAACTTAGACAACATTACTCACACAATATTTCCTTTAAAATCTTTTTGGTTCTCATGATTATGTTCGTTTTGGCCATGAATCGCCTGGTATCAAAAATTATTTTAGAGAATTCTTGCCTCACAAAACTCTCATAGAAGCGGCCCCACTTCACACTTACATAGGTGTTTCCTATAAAGAATATTCTGCTCATACTCCACCTGATATGCCAAGGTATAGGAAACACTAAAAGCCTCAGCTTACCCTAACTCTTTCTGCAAACAACACTTTTATTTAACCAAATGAGCAAGTGCTGACTGAAACTTCATAACTTAGTTGTCCCATTGAACCAAGATCCTGAGATCTCCAGTCAACAAGGTTGAGTTACCGTTATAAAGGTTCTTGCATTGTAGGCTTTAGTCCCACTCTGTTCGTCAAATTTGACATCTGATTTCTAGTTAAAGCTTTTGTAGGCGGATCCACAAGATTCTTCTTTGATTTTATATAATCAATGGAAATCATGACATTAGAGATCAACTGTTTAATGGTGTTGTGTCTCCGACGTATATGTCGAGACTACCATTGTACATGCTGCTTTAAGCTCGTCTTATAGCTGACTAACTATCACAGTGTATGCTGATAGGAACGATTGACTTAGGCCAGCATGGCACATCTTCAAGGGAATTCTGAAGCCATTCAGCCTCTTTCCTGGCTTTATCTAGTGCTATAAACTCAGCTTCCATAGTGGAACGATCTATGACGTTTGCTTTGTGGATTTCCACGATACAACACCTCCACCAATCATGAATAAATATCCATTGGCGGAGTTAGAATCTTTACTATCAGATATCTAGTTGGTATCACAATATCCTTCCAATACTGCTGGATATCATGTGTAATGTAATCCAAGGTTCATTGTATATTTAAACTATCTCATCACTCTATTCAGATATTTCCAATGATCATCACTTGGATTACTAGTAAACCTGCTCAGTTTGTTTACTAAACACGGTCAGTCTGGTCTTGTACTATTTTTATGTAAGTAAGACTTCCAATCACTTGCGAGTACTCCAATTGAGCTATTGGCTCGCCTCGGTTCTTCCTTAAGTGTATACTTGAGGCATGCGGAGTCTTCACTGGTTTCACATCAAACATATTGAATTGTTTTAGATTAGATTCAATATACTGAGTTTGTGACAGGACGATGCCTTCGGCTACCCTAGAAATTTTAAGTCTTACAATAACGTTGGCAACTCCCATATTCTTCATGTCGAAGTTTCGCATCAATATCTTCTTTGTATTCAAGATGATATCACGAGTATTGCCCATGATTAG
The DNA here is from genome assembly GCA_036186865.1 of Eustoma russellianum. Lineage (NCBI taxonomy): Eukaryota > Viridiplantae > Streptophyta > Magnoliopsida > Gentianales > Gentianaceae > Eustoma > Eustoma russellianum. The sequence goes on from AP025049.1 coordinate 22,761,443, forward strand.
CATGCCGTCTACATAGAGACATATTATCAGATATGCATTCTGTGTGTTCTTGATGTAGACACACTTGTCACACTCGTTGATCTTAAAATCATTAGCTAGCATTGCTTGATCAAATTTCAAGTGCCACTGTTTAGGTGTTTGCTTAAGTCTGTACAAGGACTTTACAAGTTTACAGACTTTCGATTCTTGTCTTGGAACAACGAACCCTTAGGGTTTTTCCATATAAATTTCTTCCTCCAACTCACTATTCAAAAAGGCAGTACTCACATCCATTTGATATATTTTTAAGTTATAGACTGCTGCAATAGCAACCAACACCCTTATAAAAGTGATTCTAGTTACTGGTGAATAGATATCAAAAAGGTCAAAGCCTTCCTTTTGCCAATAGCCTTGACCTATCAAACGGGCCTTGTACTTTTCGATAGACCCATCCTTTTTCAACTTCTTCTTGAAAATCCACTTGTACCCGAATGGTTTATTTCCTGGTAGAAGATCAACCAGCTCCCAAGTGTGATTTAGAAGAATAGAATCTATCTCATTAGTTATTGCTTCTTTACACAAAGGAGCTTCTAGAGTTGATATTGCCTCAGAGAAAGTTCTCGGTTCGTTTTATACCATATAGTTTAGAAAATCCAGTCCAAACATTGTTGGAATTCTGGCTCGCTTGCTTTGACAAAGTTCCTCATTCCTTGAGGGGTCGTCTCATGCATTCGCTTACCAATACTTGTTCCTTCATTGTTTTTGTCTTTCTTTAGAAAGACAACTCTGAAGAACACTGCATTCTTTGACTCCATGACAACATTTTCATGTATGTCAGGAATGTCAGATTTGTGTACCAAGAATCAATATGTACTACCTTTAGTCGCATATCCTATGAATATGCAGTCAATCATTTTAGACCCAATTTTTACTTGTCTTGGTTTGGGTATAACAATCTTTGCCAGACATCCTCACACTTTCAAGTATTTGTATCTAGGCTTATGACCCTTCCAAAGTTTGTATGGGGTTTCGTTCATCCCTTTTGACATAATTCTATTTAAAATGCCGTTGACTGAGAGAATTGCTTCCCTCCACAAGTTCTAAGGTAAACCCAAACTTATCAACATAGCATTCATCATCTCTTTTAGAGTACGGTTTTTGCATTCAGCAATACCATTCGATTGAGGTGAATATGGTGCATTCATTTGATGAATAATCCCATGTTCTGAACAGAATTCATTAAACGATGTATTGTAGAGATAAAGGGGTTTCAGTGATTTCAAAATACATGATTTAAACGTGCATGACATATTGCATAAAAACGTGCATGATAGGCCGGGTCGGTCTGACATGTCAAAACGATCCAAGTAGCGCAATTAAGTTTGCATTCTGGATAGTCAGGCGACTTACCGACCATAGCACAGCAGCACTGCAGAACAGAAGTGTTGTGCTATCATCGTCCAGCCGAGCTCAACACAGCAGTGCTATAGAACAACAGATGCTCTAATAGCCAAACAGCCGAGCTCAGCACAACAATTGAGCTCAGCATAGCAATAGCTCGGTAGACCAATTGAGCTCAGGACAGCAGTATTGCAGATCAGCAGTACTGCGCTAACAGCAGCTCAGCAGTTCAACCCAGCAAACAAACCGAGGTGACTCCAAGACTCTGTCCTGAAGACGTATTGCTCCGTTATACTGTGCCCAAATAGATGAAGCAACCATCTCCCAGGATACAACAGAATCAGTTCAGACAAGTGGCACTGCAGCATATGAACTCAACGAACCTGTAAAGTTTTCCTGGCTTCTCGGATGACTTAAAAAATGCAGAGATGCAGGCAGGAGGAGATAATTTGCAGAGAGAGATTGCATAGAGAAAAGAAAGAAACTGATTGATTTCCGATTGATTATTGACGACCACAGAGGTCAGCTCGGCCTATCATTTATAGGAGAAAACTGAGGTCAGTTTGTTAACACCAGTTGAACTACAGTCGTAGGATCAGATATCTGCTCGTCCTTAACCCTTGGATCAGATAACCGCATCAGGTCTGCCTACAACCGTTAGATCAAATAACTATTCAACCTGAGCCCTCAGATCATAACAGCTACAGGTCAGCTCAGCACAGTTAGACTTTACCATTTTTTAAAATTTCAATTTTATCCGATCATAACCACCTTAGAGAAATTTAAATTTAAACAAACTTCTCCAACAGATAGGATGCAGCATGCAAGATCCGGCCTACAGCCTGCAGCCTGTAGTCCGCAACCCAAGCCTGAGCACGAGCCTATCAGGCCCGCAGCCCGCAGCTTGCAACCCAAGCCTAAGCGTAGCCCATCAGGCCGCAGCCTGTAGCCCGCAACCCAAGGCTGAGCACGTGCCCATCAGGCCCGTAGCCCGCACTTGAGCATGAGTCGAGCTGAGTTGATTTCTATTTTTTCTCCTACATTGATCATTAATTTCTTATTCACCCGATATCGTAATTGAGTTCTTCAAAAGCCTAAAATTATCTACTCGTTACGTAGAAAGCTAATTATAATTAGGCTCAAAGTAAGTGTTAACCACGGTTTGCAACTTAGCCATATTCAATTTTTTAAAATTTTCTCCAACAGGATCTCTATCTAATACAATACTAACAAGTACACCATACAGTCGTACTATTGAGTTGATGTAAAAGTCCGCCAACTGATCAATTTTCACTGTCATTTTGTTGGAAAAAATTTAGCCACTAATTTTTCCTGATGAGCTGGAAAACCATGCTGTTGTGCCTAATTCAAAACCATCTTCTTGATAGTGGGTTCCTTTCGCACACACAAATGGTTTCTGAACCATAAAGAACCATTTGTCTGATATGAAATGACAATGTAACCTCATTTTACCTTCTGCTTAATAGTTGCCAGTGCCAGAGCATCTTCTTGCTTAGCCTTAATTGCATCTATTAAAGTTGGTTGTGTAATCAATACTTACAAGGAATCTCCCGCAGCAGGTGTAATATCTTCAAGTGGTAGCCGTTCAAAATCTTTAATTAACTTCGGCACTGTCAAAAAATAGACAAGGACTTTTCACGGTTCACCTTTCATGCAAGGTATTGAACATCGGGATCTTAGTCATTATTTAACTCAAGTCATCTCTATTTTCTCAGATTTAGCTCCCTTTGGGTGAGATATACTTGAGGCTTTGATGGTTAGTGAGTATCTGGCATGGCTCATCATATAAATAATGATGTCATCCTGTCATCTTGCATCAACAGAAGTCATAATCCCATGTTAGAAAAACCACTGTAAATTTCATATGGCTTCCCTAAAGTAGGCAATATCAGGGCAGTCATAAGCCACTACTTCTGCTCATGAATGGATTTATCACATTCCTCAGCCCACACAAACTTTTCTCTTTCTCTGGTCAACTTAGTAAGTGGATTTGTTCATAAGGAGAAGCCCTTAAGAAAGTTTGTCTAGTGGCCTACCAACCCCAAAAATCTTCTACAGCTAAGACCCTGGCACCCCGTTCATTAGTTTCTACTGCTTGGGCTCCTCTGGTGGCCAATTTTGGGCAATCACAAACTAAGTGCCCTGGTTGTCTGCATCTGTAGCACACCCCTGATCCAAGCTTGCATTGCATCTCCCTTGTGCTGCTTCCCACATTTTGGGCATGTCAAATAGTTAGCCACCTTTTGCTATTGATGCTTCTCCTGAGTGTCAAACATCTACAACGGCCTTTTTCCTGAATTGGAAGGTCCTCTTGTTAGATTTAATTTAATAAATCCCTGAGGAGAACCGTTTAATCGTAATCGAATCAATGGACAAAGAAACAAAATGCGGAAAATATACCATGTTCCATTGCTGATGTTAATTTGATCACGTGCGCTGCAACTGCTCTGATGAAAAATCTGGCATGATCCAAGGATTCATGACCTCCCACCAAATGTTGATGTACCCCTTGACCGGTTTGAACAATTTACTGCTTTACCCGATGGAGAGGCTAGGCAGTGTGGGCTTTATAGAAAATTTGGCACAACCCTCCCTTTATTACAGTATATGCCGCTGGTTTTTTACTGTATGAGGAGGTGAAGGGCCTCCTCCTATATATAGAGGGAGAAAGGAAGAATCGTGATAGGTATAGAATCTAAATTTAAATTTGAAACCAAACATATCTTCCTTTATGGATAGAGATTTCCTTATCCCAGATACCTGGGGATATACTTGATATTATCATCAATGTTATCTTTATCCATTATCAAATATTATCTAATATTTAATAATACATATTATTATTAAAAATTATTTACTATTTAATTATTGTACCAACAATTATCTACTAGCCACACGTGGGTTGTCGCTCTTCGGGGACCAGACGTCGTACACATTACGGTTGTTGTACTTTGAGCCCATTCTTCGCGGTCTCTGACCATATGACTGTCTACATATTCAAAGTTTTCATTTTAGACCACACTATACATCCACAAACTACCCGATGATCACTTAACGTGTGGATGTTTTACGTAATAATTAATATTATTACGTGACGTATGTGACATATAATATTATCATACATAACGTCCACCTTATGATTAATTCTTATAAACTTTATCGACGTGCTGCGTATTACATGTATCTCGAATTAATTCTAACAATCTCCCACTTGGACTATGTATGTATCTTAAATATTATATGTCACCCTTTTGAGCTTATATATTGTATGTCCCTTAGTGTGTCTTACTTTTTTCCGGTCCATCAGCAAATGTTAGCAAAAGATTTAAGCCGCACGCTGCCTCATTGATTTAGTGACTTGTTCTTCTTAAATCATGATACTAACATTCAACTGAATGACATGGACACTGAAATGGATATGTAGTGTGGAATTAATATGGTAGGTGATCGTACATATTATATCCAACTTGGCCCTACTTTAGCGAGATCAATTGAATTCAGAGTGTATCCCGTAACTGCTTAATGTACATTACTTCTGCAAAAAACTTTAATATAACCGGAATGTACATTATACTATTTGTGTGAAATAAACAACTTTATTGAGCACAAGAAAAACCTCACAGACTCCCACTAAGATAAAACATCCTCAACCGGACTAAGACTCATACGCCTAACATGCTTGTGAAACACTACCGGTTCCACGGCCTTAGTCAAAGGGTCAGCCACCATGGAGTCTGTACTAATAAGCTCAATACTGATCAGACCACTCTGAATTCTTTCTTTAACAGCCAGATACTTCATCTCTATATATTTTGCTTTAGATGAACTCCGGTTATTATTTGAATATAGCACCGCAATATTATTGTCACAGTAAATCCTCATTGTGGACATGATAGTCTCCAATACCCGCAGCCCTATGACAAAATTGCAAAGACATATCGCCTGATTGGATGCATGGAATTATGCTACGAATTCCGCTTCCATAGTGGAAGATGCCAATAAGGTCTGTTTCGCACTTTTCCACAAGATCGCAACCCCCGGCTAGAGTAAACACATAGCCTGAGGTCGATTTCATGCTATCCTGGCATCCAGCAAAATCGGAATATGTATATCCAGTGATCTCTAAGTCATCAGATCTCCGATACGTATGTACGTGTTGCTTCGTTCCTTGTAAGTATCTCAACACCCTCTTTGTTGTGGTCCAATGATCCTTACCCAGATCAGAGAGGTATCTACCTAACATTCCTGTAATAAATGCTAAGTCCGGTCATGTACGTCCTTGGGCATGTATTATACTCCCTACTACCGAAGCATAGGGAGTATTCCTCATTTCTGAACATTCAAACTCTGTTTGGGGACATTGCTTCAGACTGAACTTGTCTCCTCTTGCCATAGGGGTATTAATTGGTTTACACTTATGCTATACTACTTCAACACGTTTTCGATGTATGCCTATTGCGAGAGACCTAAGATATGTTGGGTACGATTCCTTCGTATCTCAAGTCTCAACACATATGAGGCTTCTCCAATGTCTTTCATCTTGAAATGTTTTCTCAGAAAAGCTTTGGTGCTGCTCAACATGTTTACATCGTTTGTTGCAAGCAGTATATCATCTACGTATAAGATCATAAATATGAACTTGCTCCCACTGAACTTGTGATATACGTATTCGTCAATTTGGTTTGCCTCAAAACCGAAGGAGGCAACCACTTTGGCGAATTTGAAGTACCACCGTTGATAAGCTTGCTTGAGCCCATAGATGTATTTCTCTAGTCGACATACTATGCCTTTTGGATCTCCAAACCTCAGATTGAGGCGGTCGAACTATGTAAATGGTTTCGTCGAGTTATCCGTTTAAAAACACAGTCTTAACATCCATCTGATGTAGCTCAAGATCTAAGTATGCCATTAAAGCGATGACTATCCGGAAAGAATCCTTCGTGGATACTGTAGAGAATGTTTCCGCATAATCTATGCCATGCTTTTGGGTAAGCCCTATAGCAACATGTCAGGCCCTATATCATTCTACGTTGTCTTTTGAATCTCGTTTGGTTTTAAATATCCATTTACAACCAACGGATTTTGAACCTTTAGGCAACGAGACGACCTCCCAAACCTTGTTCTTGTGCATAGACTTAATTTGTTCTTCCATGGCTTTTATCCACCTTTCTGAATTTCAACATTGTAATGCTTGTTGGACGTTTTTGAGGTCATCGTCCAATATGCCAACATCGAATTTGTGTTCTTGGAGATACACCACATAGCCGCTAGGTATGAGGTTTCTTCGTTCACGAGTGGATCTCCTTAGGGGCAATTGTTCTTGGGATACTGTAGGTTCCTAAACTGCATCAGCAGGCAATTCTTCGAGTTCTTCAATAACTTCCTCAGGAACATGAACTTGTTCCTATGGAGTGTCACTACTAGGATAAGGTACTTCAGGTGCAGGTATTGCTGATGCTATCTCCATAAAAGTTGGTTCGATTTGCATTTCTATCGCATCTGAGTGACCCTCATCTAAACCGATGATCTGCTGATGCAAATCATTCCCCCCAAAACCAAAGTATCCTCAAAGAACTTTATCGAATTTGTCTCAAAAAACACTTTACTTGTGGGATCGTAGAATTAATACCCTCGTGCCTTTTCGAATAACCAACGAAATAGCAACTAACTGTTTTGGTATCCAGCTTTCTTTCATTTGATTTGTAAAGCTTCGTCTCTGCTGGACAACCCCAAACCCTTATGTGGTTAAGGCTAGGCTTACGCTTAGTCCATAACTCATATAGGGTCCTTATCGTTGCTTTAGTTGGTACTCGATTGAGGATGTAAGCTGAGGTTTTAAGTGCTTCTCTCTAGAGGAAAAATGGTAGCGTAGTTTGACTCATCATACTACACACCATATCCATAAGCGTGCGGTTTCATCTTTCAGCTGGACTCAGGCATAGTGTACTGAGGGACGATTTTGTTTTCTTCTAGGTATTTAGCAAATGGTCCTGGACACTGTTCTCCTGATCCATCATATCGACCATAATACTCACCCCCACGGTCCAATCTGACAGCTTTAATCCTTTTATTGAGTTGTAAATCCACTTCAGCTTTAAAGGATTTGAACATGTCTAGTGTTTACGCTTTTTCTTTAATCAAGAATATGTAGCCATATCGCGAATAGTCATCAATAAAGATGATATAATAAAAGTAGACATTTCGAGTAACCAGATGAAATGTGCCACTAATATCGGTATGAACAGACTCTAATGGACTATTTGCACGATTTTCTTCGTATCTTCGGACTTTAGTTTTTTCCTTTAGCACAAAATACACATGGCTCTAAGTCGGTCAAGTCTAAAGGATTGAGAATTTACGTTTTGACAAGACGTTCTATGCTGTTTTTGGACACGTGTCCTAAACGTCGATGCCATAATGATCCTGAATTCTCATGAGTTAATTTTGCTTTAACGTTTTGCTTTCAACATGCAAGGTTTCCTTATTTGAAGCGACATTTATTGAATAAAATTTATCAATTTCAGGCATTATACCGTGTATCCAATTAATATAGATTCATGATAAAGTTGGAAATTTCCATTTCAAAAATAATTGTAATATCCACTTTTATCCAATCGATAAAACAAAATAAGGTTTCATTTAAACGATGGTACCACAAAAGTGTCATGCAAATCTAGATAAAATCCGGATGTCAACAGCAATTTGAAATGCCGATGGCTTCAACCTTTATGCCGTAGACGTATCTTTCATCATCTCTTGGTTTTTTGTGGCTTAGGCAACCTTGCATAGTAAAGGATAGGTGAGTTGTGGCTCTTGTATCGACTCACCAAGTGGCTAATTAATTTCAGAACAAACTAAGAACGTACCCTTTTTCTTGAGCCAAGAAATATAACCGGTACAGTACTTCTTTACATGTCCTTCCTTATTGCAAAAGAAACAAGTCATGTTGTTGGGTGTGTCAGCAGTAGACGCCCCCCTTTTTCATTTTTACTTGCCTTTTGCATATCTTTAACCGCAGCCTTTTGTTTCTTTTCAACGGACTTGTTGGCGACAGCATTCACAACCTCATGCCCCTTATTATTGAGCCTTTCCTCCTCTTTCATGCAATGCGCGATATGTTTATTCACTATCCATTTTTACTTTTGGAAATTATAATAAACTAGGAAGTGTTTGAACTTTGGAGGCAATGAGTTGATAATCATGACAACTAGCATATCATTAGAGACATCCAGTTTCATGTTTCTCAATTGAGAAGTGATGTGAGTCATCTCTAGGATGTACGCTCTTATGCTGTCGTTTCTACGGTACCTTTCGAGCAAAATTTCTTAAGAGATTGCCTACTTCGAATTTCTTATTCTTTTCATATCTTTGCTTGAGATCGGCTAAAAATTCTTTAGCTGTTGTGGATTCAAAAACGTGTCTCCTGCAGTATTCGGACATAGTCTTTTGCATGATCATAAGACCCACGCAATTTAATCGTAGCCAGCGTGCCATGTGAAATTTTTCTTCACTGGTACTTTCATCTGTTAGCACAGCTGGACGATCTGTCAATAACGCAGTGTCTAGATCAGTAATCCCTAGAAAGATCTCGAGTTGATCTTTCCATTGCTTATAGTTTATACCGCTCAATGTAGGAATATCCTTAATCTTAGACATTATTGCTGAAAAGCAAACAAGAAACGGACGTAAATACACAACATGTATAACCTTTAAACTGCATAAAATCCAAATATCAAAATGGAACCTTAATTCCGTCTACCAATTGTCTTTCAGCATTAGAGCTCTTTGGAGTCATCCCAATACCTTCAAACAATTGGGTACAGTGGTCAATGTGACGGCTCTCCGAGCACGGGTTAACCACCTTTCTTTAGGCCGATGAGTTAACGTATGCATTTAAAGCTTTGCTGCTGGGGCCATTTGAGTCAACTACCATGCTCATATGTGTTTTGACAATCGCACCTTTCTTTCGGCCGGTCAATGACTGCTTCCAACACATACGTGCCTTTCACGATCATAACAAATATAGTGAAGATAATATGATTTCCGCACTTTAAGGGAATCATATTAAGGCCCTACATTTGCTAAGTCGCGTAACTTTATGGTTCTAAAGTGACCTTTTTTGCACATACCGTGCATGCTTTGACCTCAATATACCTTTTTGTTTTGTTTAAACCAATTTGAACTAGCTTGATTCCCTTTACGGCTCAAAGAAGAACCACCTCAAACCAAGCTTGGTTCTCTTACAGTTTAAGAAAATAATATTTATCAATTAATTTAACAAGTGATATAACCTTATGATGAATCATATTGATTTGTGAAATAAGCCGATTCGGTAATACCCACTTGCCATAAACGTATATTGCCATTCCACATAATTCTCAGGCCACTGGTGGAGTCACAATGGTCTTGCTTAAGTACCGGCTTTCTAGACAGAATTATGTGTACGTTGTTTTTATCACAATTCAATCAGTCATCTATCACGAGTTTTCAACCGCATTGATTAATAAGTCCAAATATTATTGGTCAACACAGTCAACTTAGCCCATCGAATTACTTGTTTGAACTCGGTCAAACCGGGTCAAATAAGATTCAGATCCTTATAGGATTAAGTTCCTTAACTTTATTTTATTTATTAACATGGATGAACATGAGGCATAAATAAATGAATAAACAATTAATTGCATGCATATAAACATAACGTAATAACCGAAAATTAAACTTAACACTTGATTATTATTATTTTGGATTTCTTTAATGTAATAATAATAACAAAAAATTTATTATTATTATTATTATTTTCCTTAATACATTTTAAATAGTGACAGTAATAATGGAAATATTAACATTATTATTTACTTTATTTTCCTTTAAAAAGAACTTTAAAATAACAATAACAATAATTAATTATTATTATTACTATTTTCATTTAATAATAATAACAATAACAATTAAATTATTATCATTATTATTATTATTTTATTTAAAAAGGAAAATTTAACATAATAATAATAATAACAATTTATTATTGTTACTATTTTCCTTAAAAGAAGCTTTAAATTATTATTATTATTATTATTATTATTATTATTATTATTATTTACTTTATCAAAAATAATAATAATAAACAAAAAGATTGAAAATAAAATAAATAAAGGGGGTAGGGATGCGGGTCGGGTCGGGTAGAAACCACATGCCCCAATTGAAATAACCAGCCTTTTTTTATTCTGTAATTGCATTGGACCAAAAGCCCTTCTGAAACAAATTAGGGTCGGGTGAGCTCGCCAGCCTTTTCCCTTTTTTATTCATTTAACCTTTGGGCCGAAGCCCTATTGTGAAACAGGGCTGGACCGGATTGAAACCGGATCCAGCCCAGAACCCGAAACCGCCAGAACTCTAGCCTGCCTGGAAGCCCCAAAAAACATTCCCAGAATTCGGCAGCCTTTTTGATTATATTGAGGGGCTGCTTTACTTTTAAATTAATGGAAACCGAAATTCTAGAAAAAAGGCCAAAACTTTCCACAGCATGAATTTAACACGGTACCTTTGGTTTTCTGATATAGGCGCTGACCACCATGCCAGTGTACCTGATTTTCGTCAAAATTCATGGGAGGTCTATTTTATTAAAAAAACAGAAACTTTTCCTTCCACCAAAATTTGTTCCGAAAAAAACATTTTTGACCAAAGAAAATTCCGTTTTTTCGAACATGAACAGATGAACATATTAACATAATTGATTCTATTAGGCCTGCTCTGACACCACTTGTTGGATTTAATTTAATAAATCCCCGAATAAGACCGTTTAATCAAATCAATGGACAAACTAACAAAATGCAGAAAATATGCCTTGCTCCATTGCTGATGTTAATTTGATCACGTACGTTGCAACTGCTCTGATGAAGAATCTGGCGTGATCAAGGATTCACGACCTCCCACCAATTGTTGATGCACCCTTTGACTGGTTTCAACAATTCACTGCTTTACCCGATGAAGAGGTTAGACAGTGTGTGATTTATAGAAAATTTGGCACAACCCTCCCTGTATTACTTTTTAGGCCGCCTAGTTTTCACTGTATGAGGAGGTGAAGGGCCTCCTCCTTTTGTATAGAGGGAGAAAGGAAGAATCCTGACAGGTACAGAATCCAAATCTAAATTTGAAACCAAACCTATCTTCCTTTATGGATAGAGATTTCCTTATCCCAGATACCTGGAGATATACTTGATATTATCATCAAGTTATCTTTATCCATTATCAGATATTATCTAATATTTAATAATAAATATTATTTAATATTTAATTACTGTACCAACAATTATCTACTAGCCACACGAGGGTTGTCGCCCCTCAGGGACTAGACGTCGTACGCTTTATGGCCGTTACACTTTAAGCCCATCCATCTTGGTCTCTGATCATATGACAGTCTACATATTCGGGGTTTCTATTTTAGACCACACTATACATCCACGAACATACCCGATAATCACTTAATATGTGGATGTTTTACGTAACAATTAATATTAATACGTGACATATGTGATATACAATATTATCATACATTACGTCTACCTTATGATTAATTCGTCTAAACTTTATCAACGTGCTGCGCATTACACGTATCTCGAATTAATCCCAACACCTCTTTCACAACCTCTTCTCTGTCCTGGTTTAGGCCTCCTATACGAATTGCCTCCTTTACCAATGCCTGTTCCCTTAGGGCCCTGTTTACCACATTCTGGAATGTGGCCAGTGATACGGTTCCCATATAAGATCTTACTTCAAAGTTAAGGCCCATCTCAAACTTCAAAGCGTAGGCGTGCTTTGACCATATTGTGTTAGGACAGAAACAGCCCTCTGTGTTGAATCGATCTATATAGTCAACCACTAATATATTTCATAGCTTCAACGTAATAATCTCCCTTTCTCTTTCTAGCCTAACAGGCTCAAGAAAGTAAGTAGTGTCAAAATCCATTTAAAAGCACTCCCAAGTCACTACTTGCTCTTCGACAATGATAGATGCAAGCTTAGATCTCTTCAAGGCCTGTGCATTGCCTGTCAGAAAAGTACCAAGGATTTTGGCCCATATTGCTACAGGTGTGTCCATTGTCCTTAAATAAGTCTTTACGTCTTTGAGCCAGCTTTCATCTTCAAGAGGGCCAGTAGTTCCTCAAAGTATTTGATGCCTGCATGTCTCGTCCTCTGATAATAGTCAACAGGTCTGTTATTCATTTTCTACATTAAGGTAGCCAACTGTTGTTAATCTTAAAGCATGCATATTGGGATTAATTCGAGATACGTGTAATGCGCAGCAGGTTGATTAATTTTATACTAATTAATCAAAAGGTGGACGTTATGTATGATAATGTTATATGTCAAATATCTCACGTAATAATATTATTTGTTTCGTATAACATCCACACGATAAGTGATCATCGGGTATGTTCGTGGATGTATAGCGTGATCTAAAATGGAAACCTCGAATATGTAGAAAGTCATATAGTCAGAGACCACGATGGATGGGCTCAAAGTGTAACGACCATAAAGTATACGACGTCTGGTCCCCGAGAGGCGACAACCCACATGTGGCTAGTAGAAAATTGTTGGTAAGTAATAATTAAATATTAAACAATATTTAATATTAAATATTAAGTAATAATTTTTATTACTAAATATAAAATAATATTTAATAATGGATAAAGATAACTTGATGATAATATCAAATATATCCCCAGGTCTTTGGGATAAGGAAATCTTTATCCATAAAGGAAGAATGTTTGGTTTCAGATACAACTCTGAACCCTAAACCCATCAGGATTCTTCCTTTCTCACTCTATATAAAGGAGTTGGCTGTACACCTCCTCATATAAGATAGAAAACCGCCGGCCTATACAGTCTAAAGAGGAGGGAGTGCCAAATTTTCTATAAAACCCAAACTGCCTAACCTCTCCGTTAGGTAAAGCAGTGAATTGTTGAATCCGTTCAAGGGGCGAGGGTAAAGCAGTGTATTGTTGAATCCGTTCAAAGGGTGCATCAACAATTGGTGAGAGGTCGTGAATCCTTGGATCACGCTAGATTCATCAGCAGGAGCATTACGTGGTGGGTAGATTAACATCAGCAATGGTTCAAGGTATAATTTCCGACATTTTGTTACTTTGTCTATTCATTCGATCAAAGGGTCCTATTCAATGTTTGATTAAATTAAATATAAACAAGTGGTATCAAAACATGCCTAATCGAATCATTTTGTTAATCTGTTCATGTTTGAAAAACGAAATTTTTTTGGGTCAAAACCGTTTTTTTATTTCCACCATAATAAAATTCTGGTGGAATTTCTTGTTAGAAATATATTCTGGCCACCCTTTAAGACTGACGAAAAGGCCCTCTACGCTAACGGTCGGCGCGTTTGACAGCCTGCTGAGGTCTCTGGTTCAATTCCTTTTGTTTGCGAAAAATTCCTTTTATTTTCCGAAATTCCTGGCTTAATATAATTTTAAGCTGCACTCGTTTAGAAACCAAAAAAGCTGCTGTTCCAGTGGTAGCAGTGCCATTCTACAACCGAGAGCGCAGGAGTTCTTAACCTAGGAGGCAAAAGTCTCTCTTTTTTCTCGACAAGAATTCTGGCGGGTTGGTCCCTGCAAATCCTGGTTAAATCGGCTTTGGATTGGGCTTCGGCCCGAATCTCATTCACATAAAAAAAGAGGCTAGCAAGCTGGGCTTTCAAATACAAGTGCGACCCGGTTCAGTAACTGAGCTCGGCTCAATTGCAGAATCAAATAAAAAAATAAAAGGGAATGAAATTGGGCCGGGTGGGTTCTGACCCGACCCGACTTGCTGCCCCGTTCCTCTTTCCCTTTTAATTTTAGTTTTTTATTTATTTTGGTTTATTATTATTATTATGGATAAAGTAAATAATAATAATTATTATTATTATTTAAAGTTTATTTTAATGAAAATAGTAATAATAATAAATTTATTATTATTATTTTAAAGTTTCATTTTTAAAGAAAATAATAATAATGGTGATAATAATTCATTTATTAATGTTATTATTATTAAGGAAAATAGTAGTAATAATAAGTGATTATTATTATTATTATTATTTGAAAGTTTTTCAAAGGAAAATAAAGTAATAATAATGATAATAATCTAATTATTATTGTTATTATTTAAATTTTATTAAGGAAAATAGTAGTAATAATAATAAATTCTTATTATTATTATTTTAAAGAAATTCAAAATAATAATAATAATCAAGTATCAATTTTAATTTCTGGTTATTACATTATTTGTTTACATGCATGCAGTTAATTGTTTATTATTTATTTATGTCGTTTATGCTTATGCATGTTAATAAATAAATGAAACAAGTTAAGGAACTTAACCCAATAAAGATGCGAATCTTGTTTGACCCGTTTTGACCGAGTTCAACCAAGTTAATTCGATAGGCTAAGTTGACTCATCATCATCGTCATCATCCGTACCCAGTGTATCCCAGCGACAGCAAAAGCTATCGTTAGGGTCTGGAGAAGGTAAGTGGTAGGCATACAATACCTCTGTCCCAAGGGATAGAGAGTCTGCTTCTAGTGAGACCCCCGCTCTAATGTACCTGCATAAATGACATAATAATAGAGATATGAGATGCTAGTATGTTAGTGAGGGAATTCAGGAAATATAAAGAAGAGGCTTTCGATATTAAAATGCACATAACGTGTATATGTACATGTAATGCAAAACATCGGTAAAACATAAGCAAACAAGTTCACAGTCAACCTGAGGCGTAGCCCATCTATGTCCCTAAATATACTCTAAGGTGTCCCTATATATGACATATACCTCGTTAACCTTAATCTCATGTCTCCATGAACTCCTATCCTGGACCATGTCCTCAGAGAGGTGCAAATCTAGTAGGTCGTGCCTCATTTGCTCATCCCTAGTCAGTTTGGGCCTGTCTTTACTCCTGTTCCCCTCTACAATGAGGCTTTCAATTGCTCTGATCGTACACATACTTCTGTCTAAGAAAGCTGGTTCTTAAGCGAGACCATTGTGACTCCATTTGTGGCATGGGAATTATGTGGAATGGCAATACACGCTTATGGCAAGTGGGTATTACCGAATCAGTTTATTTCACAACTCAATATGATTCATCATAAGGTTATATCTCTTGTTAATGTGATTGATAAGATATTATTTTTTAAAACAATAAGGAGAACCAAGCTTGGTACAAGATGAAGGACCTGCAAGGCACCACTAGAAGGGGGGTTGAATAGTGGGTGTGGAAAATTTGGTTTTTTAAAATTGTTTTAATCCAAAAAGTCAATTTCTGAAAACAGTTTCTATTTTCAGGACCTGTTTTGTGACGTTTGAAAAACTAGGTTACAGGTCTTCAAAAATTCTGAAATTTGGAGATAGTGTAGTCTCAGATGTTTTAAGTATCTCCTAAAAATTTCAGATCAACATTCCATCTTTAACCCCTTTACAAATTGTTGGTGGTCAGATTTCGTAAATCTGTCAGAAACGGTAGTCTGATTTAAACAATTTATTCTGATTAAACCGTAGCTCCAAATGATGTGAAAATTTAATGACAAACCCCTTTCTATATGTATTTAATTGGGTTGAAACAGTTTTGAAAAATTTCTTTGGGAAGTAAGTCAAATACGTTCAAAGTCTCAACCTTTGCAAGTCTGAAAATCAGACTGCACTAGTCTCAGAACTATTGACGTTTGAATGACTTATACTTGTCCAAATGAGTTGAAACTTGTTTCAAATGAAACTTAAAACGTGTGGATATGTTTCTGGAAATCTTCGTGATTTTTGAAATTCGTTTGATATTTTTACGATCACGATGAAAATGATGCACGGTGCAAGAAACTGAAAGTAAAGTGTTGAAAAGTAGAGGACACAAGGAATTTTATACTGGTTCGGTTAAATCAACCTACTCCAGTCTTCGAGGATACCTTCCTTGGTTATCACTAAACAAAATAACACCTTACCACACAGTGTTAATAGAGTAATACACCAACTCCAACCCTTTACAAACCTTACAAGCAATCACAATAATCACAAACACCACCACCGAATGGATGAAGGTTTGATCACACCATGATCAACCTTTTGCAATGATATGGCGTGTATGGTGGTTTATATGAAGCCTATACAATATGTATGAATATGAATACAATAGTATTTGAGAGAGAAAGAAGAAAGAAAGGAAGAAGAAGAAGACGTGGAACACGTTTTTCACTCTTGGATTTGTAAGACTTGTCTTGTATTTGATTTGCTCTTCTTCTCCTCTTTTTATCAAGATGTGGCCGCCCCATCTTGCCTTTTATTCCCCTTGGAAATTATCTTTTAAGTCCTTGGAAGAATACCTTGTTTAATTGTGACATCAACTTGCTTACTTGTCAACAATTCATGGGATGATCATCTTGGCCTTGCTTACTTGACACTCATTGATTGGATGAGATGTGTCATCATTTGATGACTGTATAAATCTGAAAATTACACTTAAAGCATGTGCCACATTAGTGTTTAAAATATTGTCAAAAGTCACATAATCAATCCCATAAAATTTTCAAGACAAATTGATCTCCATTTACATTAAAAAATGGGCCAACTGACTTAACACATGCTGAAATTTTCAGCATGTGTGATATTTCAAATATCTTCAAATTGTTTCCATAATATCATTAAATCAATCCATTGAAATTGAAGAGGTAACTATGTCATAGTTAATCACTAAAAATCAGCCAGCCTTATTTACACATTGTGGATTTTCAGCATGTGTGAATACGTGACATTGTTTGAAACATTACCTTGTGTAGCTCCTTTCTTAATGTCACCAACCTTGTATACTTCATTATTGACCAATCAAGATGCCAACTAAGCTCCACATATGCTCCATCAAGTTTGAGCTAGGCGTGTGACTAGGCTTGAACATGTGCTGAATTTATTTTTGCAAACTTTGTAAAATAGTGCACAATAATTATACACATATGGTATATTCCAATCAGCCCTAAATTTTTTTTCTAGAACACTTTAGAATGTATTGAATATGTAAAAAGTGTCTAGATACATGTTATATGTCATGCCAAAAACGTTCCATGTGTCGTGTTCGTAGAAAACCGAATTTTCGACTTTTGTCGATTACGTGATTTTTCTCCGACTGAATTCAAACTTTTTGCACATGTTATATATATTATGTCACACATAATACACATAGAATAACTTGAATATTCAGCTCTAAAGAAGTGGCTCCCCATGTGCTGAAAATGTTGAATTTGAAATCTTCACAATTTGGCCTTAATTGGGGGTGATTTGTGTGTGCCAACATGGAATGATTTTATGGCTGAATATACCATGTAAGCAATGAAATTTGTGGCCATTTTTGAAGTGTAGGGGCTGGCCATCTATATATGGCAAGTACGTGACACGTTGGCGAAGTTTCGGTTGTCACCCGACACGACAATCTTTGGTTTAGAACCTTGTAAGAATATACTCATAAATATGAGGTAAGTATAGTGGTGTGACATTAACGTACGTTCGTAAAATATATAATGTGTCGGCAGTACGTCGGAATATATGTGTATAGTGCCTTTTTTTAAAAAAATCTGAATATATATATATATATATATATATGTATGTATATATATATATATATATATATATATATATATGACTAAGAAAAAAATGCGTATCCGTGCTCTGGCGACAAAAGGCGGCGGCTTTTAGCCGTCGCCGATCTTCTCTGGCATTCAATTTGCTTTGATTTCACATCCTGCTAAGTCTTTCGATTCTTTTGCTTCCTTTTCTATTTTCTGTTGTCTTTTTTACGTTACTTTTGCCGGAAACCGCAGCAATGGCGGATCTGCCATTGCCACTGTCATAAAAACAACAAACTTTTGCCCCTCTTTTCAAGACATCTTCTAATCCTACAATCGTTGATAAAACAGTACTACGATATAAGGGCAGTCCTATGATTTCTTTCACAGATGATGAAGTTGCTGCAATGGCTGAACCATACAAATTTTCATTGGTTGGATCATTCTGGCATGGCAGGCCACCATTGGCTACCATTCGCGCCACCATTGATCGCATAGGCTTTAATGGCATGGTACATATTGGGTTGCTAGATTCAAATCATATATTGCTAGACTTTACGCCGGAATCAGACTACTTGAGATGTTTTGCTCGTCAAAGTTGGATGATCGCAGGAAAATATATGCGCGTTACCAAGTGGACACCAGATTATGATCCTAAATTTGATGTGCCAATAGTTCCAGTGTGGATCTCTCTTCCTGGCTTGCCAGTTCACTTTCATCAAAAGGATGCACTATTCCAAATAGCCAAGATGGTTGGAACGCCTATGAAGCTTGATAATGCTACTACCGAACGTTTGCGTCCATTAGTAGCAAGAATGTGTGTTGAAGTTGATATCTCAAAAGAATTGCCATCACGTGTATATATTCAATTGTCCTCTCGAACTATAGCACAAACTGTGACATATGAAGATATTCCTTAATATTGTTCTTTCTGCATGCGTCTAGGGCATACAACTAAAAACTGTGGGAAAGAGATTGATGCGGCTGATTTAGTACAGAAAAAGCCACCAAAGAACACTGCAAAACAAAAAGATAAAGACATAAGATGGACGCCAAAAAAATTTCCTTCAGTCATGGCCAAAGCGTCCCATACTGCAGAAACTCATTTAATTGATGAAAACACTCGTCCGCCTCGTTCACCTCCGCCCATTCATATTAATCTGCTATCTCCTGATCTGCTGCCAAAGGATCAGATTACTACATCGTAGGATTTAACACGTTTGCAGAGTATTGATGATATCATAATAGGTGAATGTCTGGCTAGCCATCAGTATTTGACAACATCAAAGGATGATTCACAACTAACAAAAGACTACTGCTCAACAATCTCAACAGATGATGAATTTGTAAATTATGTCACAAATGTGGTGCATTCGGTGGTTATTATGCACATAGACGGTTACAGGCTCACCCATCTTCATGTTCATCTCTGACAGAAACTGCTCCAGAGGGACAATTTCAAGTGCCACCTAGACTCCTTCGTTGTCATGCTCGCAATATGGATCCAACGTCACCAACCACTACAAGATCAGGTGCGTCACTCTAAAACTCATTTGATATTCTATCTAATCAATGAATATGCTGATTTAGAATGTTCGAGGTATTCGTACCTCTCTGCCTAGATTAATTTCATTGAATC
Organism: Eustoma russellianum; assembly: GCA_036186865.1. Lineage (NCBI taxonomy): Eukaryota > Viridiplantae > Streptophyta > Magnoliopsida > Gentianales > Gentianaceae > Eustoma > Eustoma russellianum. Next base: position 22,781,075 of record AP025049.1, read on the forward strand.
GTCGTCATCATTTTTATATATTAGTTGTTATTGAGCCAAAGAAATGATCTACGGATCTACTTTCATATCGGCCACAGCTGGGTTTTTCCAATGCTATGTCAGTTATTGATGCTAAAACTTGGATTTTCTGGAGGCATTCTATAGTTCAATTGGAAGCTCAATGTGCAGGAGTCCAAAATCATTCACTGCAATTTAATTTCTTGCCCACGGGAGAGTCTTTTTGGTGTACAATAGTATATGCGCTTCATACAATCATTGCTCGTCGCCCACTGTGGGCTGATCTTACATTGTTTCAAACAACAATAGACAAGCCATGGATTATTGGTGGAGACTTCAATACGTACCTATCATTAGAGGAACATCAAGGTAGATCCGTCCCTGTCTTACGAACACTGCAAGACTTCAATGATTTCGTTGCTGCTGCTACATTGCAAAATATTGCGTTTCAAGGTTCCCCTTTTACTTGGTCAGATGGTAGACGTTTGGGACGCGTCAGTAGAAGGTTGGATCGTTACTTGTGTTCTACAAATTTTTTTGATCTCTTTGCGATGGTGCAATATCAACATTTGAACCGTACATCCTCAGACCATGCACATATATTTCTACAATGCAAGCTTGAAACACGTCGTTCTTCGTCAGCCTTCAAGTACTTGGACGTCTGGACAACACATACAGACTTTGATAATATGTGAAGCACCACTGGTAATCTTTTCCCACGGTCGGCCGAATGTGGGGATTCTATAAAAAGTTGCAAAAATTGAAGAAATGTCTGACACGGTGGAATAAAGAAGTCTTTGGTAATATCTTTGATGTTGTTGTTGCAGGTGAAGAGGAGGTAATGAAATGTGAGAGATTATATGATGCACAACACTTGGATGAGGCAAGAACGACATATCATTTCGCTATGGGTCAACTGCTCCTGGCACAAAAGCGTGCCATGCTATTTTAGAAACAAAAAGCTAATGTAAAGTGGCTGAATGAAGGGGATGCGAACACAAAATTTTTCCATCAGAAGGTAAAGGAGAAGCGGCAAAGGCAGTGCATCCAGCGTATTAGACGACATGATGGGGTGGAATTGGATTCCCAGCATGATATTGAGAATGAGGCAGTTAGATATTTTCAGCAATTATTAACATCTGAGGCAACCAATAATTATGAGGAGATATTACAGTATGTGCCATAGCTGGTTTCAGATGAGGACAACGCGGAATTGCTACGAATGCCAGAATTTTCTGAAGTTAAACAAGCAATATGGGACTTGAGTCCAACTAGTGCAGCTGGTCCGGATGGCTTTCCTGAGTCCTTCTATAGACACTTTTGGAACTTTATATCCATGGATGTTTACAAAGCAGTGCAGGAATTCTTTATAGGGATTTGTCCGCCTGTGAAACTGGCAGCTGCGCTCATTACATTGATACCAAAGGTGGCCAATCCTATATCATATGCTGAATATCGCCCTACATGCTTGACAAAATTTATGGCTAAGGCTATAACCCGATTAATAGCCACACGTCTTTCAATTTTATTGCCTAAAATTATATCTCCAGAACAGGCAGGATTCATGAAAGGTAGGGATATCACGGAACAAATACTCTTGGCCCAAGAAATGGTGCACATTATGGATAGACCATCGCGTGGAGGTCACATACTTATTAAGCTGGATATGGGAAAGGCGTTTGACAGGGTTTGTTGGACCTTCTTAAGTCTAATACTGGCAAGGATGGGATTTCATGCACGTCTAATTCGACTGATCATTAACAATTTGTCGGCCACACGGTGTTCAGTTCTAATTAATGGGAATCCAGCAGTTTTTTTTTCCAATCACACATGGAGTTAAACAGGGCGATCCGCTTTCTCCTTTATTGTTTATACTTGCCTCCGAAGGCTTTTCACGTGGGCTTAATGTGTTAATGGGTAATGGTATTATACAAGGTTTTCAATCGGGCAGAGTACCTCAAGTAACCCATCTGGGGTTTGCTGATGACTTAGTGATATTTTTGAATGGCAGCTTCAGAAATTTGCAACGCTTCCGGGACTTCTTGGATACTTATCAACTGCTTCGGGTCAGTTGGTTAATTTGCATAAGAGTCAAGTAGTAGTGAGCGCAGGAGTGCAAGCTACGAGAGTTTCAAAATCTCTTGGCATGAGATTATCTAATTTTCCAATTAAGTATCTTGTATCATCCTTACATAAGGGCATCAATCGTGCTACGTATTGCTCTACGTTAATACAACATTTTGACCGTGCTCTTAACTCTTGGTCATCGAAGCTCTTATCCATGGCAGAAAGATTAATTTTGGTGCGGCATGTTCTGTGTTCAATACCTTCACATATACTGGCAAGTTCTAAGCTTCCAAAGAGTGTAATCACTGCTCTATCACGCAGAATGGCAAGCTTTTTATGGCAAGGTGGACACCATTTGCAATCATGGGAAACTATATGCAATCCAAAGGAATATGGTGGGTTAGACATAAGGTACTTAAATACCTTGCAGCAGGCTTATAATTGTCGATTATGGTGGAGATATCATCACTCTTCCACTTTATGGGCTCAATTTAGCCGAGCAAAATATGGAAGAAGATCTACATTGTATGCTCATATTTACGACTCCCCTACTTGGAAGCGAATATGTATCATTGATTCTTATATGATACAGCACGTCCAAAACTCGCCGGATGGCTACATATGGTTTGCGGACACCAACGGTTAGTTTTCGCTTAAATTTGCATGCAATATTTTATCTACACCGTTAACTGCTTCATATCCGGAACAAATCTGGTGGAAGAGCTTGCCTCTAGGGTGCCGTTTATTTTTATGGAGATTATAGATACGTTCACTGCCAATACCAGATAATTTGCGGATTTGGCAAACTATATTTCCTACCCAATGTGTTTTTTGCAAGAAACAAGCTGAGGATATGCATCATTTATTTTTAACATGCGCCAATATTTATCCATTGTGGCAAGAAATTTCAATCATTTTTTCTGGTCCCATCCCATCTTCTGAATCCATACGGGTGTACTTGAAGAGATGGTGGAGTGCGTCATCTTTGCATACCATGTTGGGCCAATTGCGAGCCGTAGTGCCATCTTTCATGGTTTGGGCCATTTGGAAAGAATATGCATGTATCAAGTTTGGTGATGATGTTTTCTCTAATCATCGATTATTTCAAAGAGCACGGGATCATATATACACTTGGTGTGATGCAACACAACATCGTAAATTTTCGCAACATATTCCACACTTGGTGATGAGACACTTTTCTCCAAAGATAGCGAGGAGGCTGCCCAAACTTGTACATTGGGAAAATCCACCAACAGGAAAATTAAAGCTTAATGTAGATGCGGCAGTATCTAATACATTGGCAGCTGGAGGAGCGATTTTGCAGGATCATCAAGGTCATCTGGTATCTGCGATATGTTTTGGATTACCAGTGGTACCGCCGCTCCGTGCAGAACTAATGGCACTGCAATACTCCATTATATATTACGCGATGCACTATAGGCAAATATTGGTTGAAACAGATTGTAGACAACTGATTCTGAATCTCTCATCCCAATCCATCTTTACGGGGTCATATGTTGCAAATTTACATTGTACTACCATATTTCTCAGGCTAAATGGTGCTACAGTTCAGCATTGTTTTCGGGAAAGCAACACGACAGCTCATAAGTTAGCCACATACGGATTTCGATACTCAGGAATCACGCTTTATTCCTCGTTAGCATCCTTGCCTGCTGAGGTCAGAGGTGCTATCTTGTTGGACACTATGTTGCCATCCTTTAGATTTTGATCATTAAGTCTCCCAATGGGTTGACGCGACATGCATATGGTTGCCTATGTCTTTGCCAGACATAGGCAACGTTGGTACGACTTGACACTGATAATTTATTCATTATTTCCGCTTCTTTTCATACTGATATCTACTTCTTACGATAATCTTTTGCGTGTTTTTGCTGAGGGGACTGCTGTGTATATGGACAAATTTCAGCAACATGGGCATCACCTGCTTTCTCATCTTCTGTTGCCTGTATTCTGGATGAATACATGCAATATTGGTATGTATCAAATTTGCAACACTTTCATCATATTAGTTTCGTATAAGCTCCAGTTTACTTATTGGTTATTCTATGTTATTTGGGAGTCACACTGGGATTTGCTATCAACATGGCATCACTGGCGGTACTTCGATGATTTTGCATGCAGCATAAATGACAGGCGGTGGTGGAAACGACGGCAGAGTTCGTTGCAACATTTACGTCTTCAAGGATTTAAATAACTTATAGCCCATTTTCATTTCATTAACCCTGTTATTTCATTAGATAATTTTTTGCGTAGCATGTACAATTTTATAATGCTATTTTGTCTACTTTGGGAGAGTTTCCCGCTATAGAAAGGATGACAATGTAACCACGGTATTCCTCCGTCACAAGTGAGGGTTCTATTTATTAATAAAACGCCAGGACGGTACCGTCCATCTTTCATCAAATATATATATATATACACACACACATATATATATATATGAAAAAACGTGTAATAAGAGGTGGAGAAGACTTTCCATTCTTCAATTTTTTGCCTTTGTGCCTTTCCCAAATATATCTTCATTTAATGAAATACTTAGTTCATTTAACTAAGTACTTCACTTAATGAACTGATTTAGTTCATTAATGGTGGCATCTGAAAATAGTTCAAACACAACAAATGTTCGCCATTTGATGTAAGCTTTAAATCTTTATGGCTTGTTAGTACGGCAACATTATATATAAACTATATAAGGCATGTTTCATGCAAAAACATGTCAAGTCATAAAACGTGTCATGCATTTCTTTAGTACACGTTATTTAAATCATGCATTTTGTGAATCACTCAAACTCCTTTTTCTCAACAATCTCCCCCTTTTGATGATTTACAAAATAACCTAAGTTCATGATTTAAATTTTGTCGCTCCCCCTCCAATCGTGCACAAATTCAAATTTTGAATTTTGAATTTTGAATTCTCTCCCCCTTGATTTGTGAAATCAATCTCTCTCTCCCCTTAATTCATGCATTCTCTCCACCTTTATTTTGGAAAGACAATCAAAAGTGCATGCAAGTACGGAAAGAAATATCAAATCAAATCAGCAGAAGTCATGCCTAATTTAGAACGAAGATTTTCATACATGGCTTGATTTAGTGCCTTAGTGAAGATGTCGGCTACTTGTGCCTCAGTGCGTACATGATCTATGATAATATCACCATTATTTACGTGATCACGAAGGAAGTGATATCGTACTTCTATATGCTTGCCCTTAGAGTGTAGTACGGGGTTTTTAGACAAGTTTATGGCACTCATACTATCACAATAGATAGGAATACGATTTACCGTGATACCGAAGTCAGAAAGTTGTTGTATTAACCATATTAATTGTGTACAACAAAGACTAAGTACCATGTATTTAGCTTTGGTAGTGGATAAGGCTACACTTGCTTGCTTTTTAGAAAACCATGAAATTAGCAAATTTCCTATAAATTGACAAGTGCCACTTGTGCTTTTTCTATCTATTTTACATCCACCATAATCCGCATCGGTATAAGCACGCAAGTTAAATTCACAATCTTTATCATACCAAATGCCTAAAGTGGGGGTGTGCTTAATATATCGAAATACTCTGTTCACAGCATTATAATGAGACACTTTAGGTTGACTTTGAAAACATGCACACATACATACACTGAACATGATATCAGGTCTACTAGTAGTAAGATAGAGCAAAGAACCAATCATAGACCTATATAAAGCATTATCAAAGTCCTTTCCATGTTAATCTTTTTCTAGTTTAGTGGTTATGCTCATAGGGGTGGGGGACGGTTTTAGGTTCTCAAAATTGAACTTTTTAATCATGTCATTTACATATTTAACTTGGCTTATATGTATAGCTTTACTCGTTTGTTTATTTGCAAGCCAAGAAAGTAATTCAATTCACCAAACAAAGACATTTCAAATTCAGATTTCATGCAAGTTTTGAAATCTTCAACAAGTTTATGAGATGTAGATCCAAAAATGATGTCATCAACATAAATTTGAATGATTAGTAAATCCGATTTATCATGTTTCAAGAATAGAGTGCTATCAATCGTGCCTCTTTTAAAACCGTTTTCTAAAAGAAAAGTAGCAAAACGATCATACCCCGTCCTATGTGCTTGCTTTAAACCGTATAGCGCCTTCTTTAATTTGTACACATGATCGGGGTATTTCAAATCTTCATGGGTGGTTGTTTTACGTATACTTCTTCTTGTATAATGGCATTTAAAAATACACTTTTCACGTCCATTTGATAGAGTTTAAAACCTTCCATACAACCAATAGCAAGTAAAAGTCGTATGGCTTCTAAACGTGCCACGGGTGCAAATGTTTCATCATAGTCTATTCCTTCTTCTTGATTATATCCTTGTGCTACAAGTCTAGCCTTGTTTCTAACAACTTTTCCTTCTTCATTCATTTTATTTCTAAATACCCACTTTGTGTCTATTATAGTCTTATCTTGTGATCGTGACACTAAATCCCATATATCATTTCTTACGAATTGATTATGTTCATCATGCATAGCATCAATCCAGGAAGAGTCACTCAAAGCATCAAACACATTTTTAGGTTCAATTTCGGATATCATAGCATGAAATTGGTTTATTTCATCCGGATTTATTCTTCTACGTGGTCGCACACCGTGAGTAATGTCACCTATAATGAGATCGTGTGGGCGATCCCTATGCAATCTTGGTTGATTATTCTCTACGTTCTTATGCATTTCTAAGTGATCATGCATTTCTAGTGTATTTACTTCATCATGCGTGCCATCATCATCATCTAACACGGGTTTTAATTCAAAATCATCGTCATGTTCTTTATCTTTTTCAACCTCACCAAATTCATTAAACTTCACATGAATGGATTCTAAAATTTGTCTAGTGATGGGATCATAACATCTATATGCTTTTGAATTCACTGAATATCCAACAAAAATGCATTCAATTGATTTAGATTCAAACTTGTCTAAATTATCTTTTGTATTTAAAACAAAGCATTTGCAACCAAACACACGAAAGTAATCAATTTTAGGCATGCGATTATTTACTATTTCATAAGGCATTTTATTTATCTTCTTTTTAATTGTCAACATATTAACTAAATAGCATGCACAATTTACGGATTCGGCCCATAAAAATCTAAGCAATTTATTTTCACACAACATGATTCTAGTGATTTCTTGTAGTGTCCTATTCTTACTTTCTACTACTCCTTTTAGTTGTGGAGTTCTAGGTAGCAAAAACTCGTGTTTGATTCCTTTTTCTTTGCAAAATACAATCATGTCCTTGTTTTTAAATTCACCACCTCTATCGCTTCTAATCTTTTTCACATTTAAACCATGTTCATTTTCAAGTTGTTTAATTAGTTTCGCAATCTCAATGGCACTATCATCTTTATTTGCAAGAAATAAAGTCCAAGTATAGCGAGAAAAATCATCAACGATAACGCATGCATAATGACGTTCACCGAGACTCTTAGTGTGACTAGGACCAAACAAATCAATGTGTAATAGTTCTAAAACTCTAGACGTGCTAATTTCATTTTTAGGTTTAAGTGACTCGCGTGTTTGTTTGCCTTTTATACAAGATTCACACAACTGAAAGTTGCCTAAAGCAAGTTTAGGCAATCCTCGTATTAGGTTCTTTCGTTGAAGTTTTTCAAGTGTAGAAATACCGATGTGTCCTAAACGTCTATGCCACAAATTAACGTTTGGTTCATTTGATATAAAACACTTAAACTTAGCGTCTAACATGTCATCCATAAAAAGTGTAAAAATATTTCCTTCCCGTTTTCTTTTTAAGACTGTTTCTCCATTTTTATTTATTATGTTACAATATGGATGAGTAAAACACATGTCAAAGCCGTTGTCAATAAACCGTGAAATGCTAAGAAGATTATAGGATAGATTACTTACCAAAAAGACATTAGAGATTTGAAGAGTGCTCGGGCTTCCGATTGTACCTTTTCCGATGATTCTTCCTTCATTGTTGTCTCCAAAGGTCATGGATCCACCTTTTGTGACCTTTTTCAAATTTGAAAACAATCTCGGGTCACCCGTCATGTGTCTCGAGCAACCACCGTCAAGGAACCACTTGATAGATGTGTCTTTTGATGTATGGGTTGCCTGCAATATTCAACAATGATTTTGGTACCCTTTTAATTTTGGGTCATCACAAGTTAGTTATTCACCTCTTAGTAAAAGTACCTTTCGGTATCCATACTTGGGTGATCCTTTTCGGTCTAGCAAATGGTAAGAATGTAGATGAAGGAGCAATGTAGTAGACATGGGGTGAGAAAACGTTAGGCCTTTGGCCGAGAATCCCCTTATGCGCATCATATGGTGTGCATTTTTGATATGTTCTAGCGTTAGTGTGCAGAGTGTGTGATCTAGATGTATGGAATGAGTGTCGTGTATGCATTACTGGTTTCTTCTGATATCTATATGGCACATAATTATATTTTGTATGATATGAGGAAGAGGTGTGACAAGATGAGGGGAGAGGGGGGTCTTTGCGTCATCTTAGGTACTATGTATGCCTTAGGTGTGTCTACTTTCTTAGACAAAATGAATTTGTTTGGTTTAATTGATGCTTCGTTTGTCTCAATGTATTCTAATCCGGTTTTATCACTATCATGTTTTTGTGATAGAATAATGCGATCTAGCATGTTAGATCCCGTGTCAAATTGTTTCATCATTTTCTCTAAATCCGTATTCCTTGATTTCAAATTTGAAATCTCGGATGTCATTTCTTTATTATGTGTGGTTAATGATGAGATCTCTGATTTTAATGCATTAATGATGCATGACGACTCTAACAAAAACGCTTCTTTTCTTTTGCGAGAGTCAATGCAATTCTAAATACTGACTGAAAAGATCATAATATGAAGGTTCAAAATCAGAGTCAGAATCAGAAGATACCTCGTTTGATGCTTTGGATACAAAGCATACTTGTGCCGTCTCCTCTTCTGTATCAGTCTCAGAGTCAGATGTGTCACTCCAAGTGGAGGCCTTGAGAGCTCTTCTCCTTTGTTTAGGTTCTGAGACAAGTCTATTTTTGTTCCGATCCTTGTCAAGGTGTTTGTTTGTTTGCTTGTCCTTGTTAGGACAGTCATAAGATAAATGTCCAAGTTTCCCGCATTCGTAGCATTTTACGTCCTTATCATTTGTTTTATTTTTAGTTCTTTTTTGTGGATGTAGCCTTAGGTTTGTTTTTAAATGACTTTCTCATGAATTTTCTCAAACCTTTAGCCAATAGTATTAGGTCATCATTGTCTGATTCGGAATCACTATCATCTACGTGATCGGAAGAAGTAGAGATGTATTCATTTGATTTAAAAGCAATAGTCTTACCTTGTTTCGACGTTGATTCCGATTTTCCTATAGTGAGTATGTTTTCATATACCTTTAGTGATCCAATTAGTTCCTCCATTTTTATTGATTTGGTTTCTTTGCTTTCCTCTATAGCTGTCACTATAGGGTCCCATTCGGATGGAAGGCTTTGTAGTACCTTTTGGACCTTTTCCTGAATAGAGAAAGCTTTGCCAAGAGACGCAAGAGAATTATAAATGTTAGTCAAGCGTAGATCCATATCAGCAATAGACTCATTTGGCAATAATTTAAAGGACTCAAGTGTGGACATAAGCATATTAATCTTGGACTCCTTTACTTGGCTAGTCCCTTCATGTTTCATCTCAAGAATTCTCCACATTTCTTGAGCACTAGAACATATAGACACATAGCTAGATTCACTTTTACTTAGCCCGTTTAAAAGTAATTGCATGGCTCTAGCATTCATGCTTAGTCTCTTTTTGTCATCACTAGTATATTCTTGTTTTGGCTTAACAACCTCTAGTGTGACACCATCTACAATAGATAATTTTGAAGGAATAAATGGATCGTCTTCTATGATGGACCATAGATCAATATCAATAGCCATAAGAAAAAGTTTCATTCTTAACTTCCATTGAATAAAGAACTCACCATCAAAAAGAGGAGGCCTTTGACTAGACATACCTTCTTGCTCGGTTTTGAAGCTAGTGGTTGCCATCTCACTTAGATCGTTGGATCTTCTGGTTGTGAGTGAACCTGGCTCTGATACCACTTGTAGGACCTGCAAGGCTCCACTAGAAGGGGCAGTTGAATAGTGGGTGCAAAAAATTTGGTTTTTTGAAAATTGTTTTAATCCAAAAAGACAATTTCTGAAAACAGTTTCTGTTTTCAGGACCTGTTTTGTGATGTTTGAAAAACTAGGTTACAGGTATTCAAAAAATTCTGTAATTTGGAGATATTTTAGTCTCAGATGTTCTGAGTATCTCTTAAAACTTTCAGATCAAAATTCAACCTTTAACCCCTTTAAAAATCGTTGGTGGTAAGACTGTAAATTTGCCAGAAACGGTAGTCTGATTTAAAAACTTTATTCTGATTAAACCGTAGCTCCAAATGGTCATAAAATTTAATGACAAACCCATTTGTATATTTATTTAATTGGGTTGAAACAGTTTTGAAAAATTCTTTTGGGAAGTAAGTCAAATACGTTCAAAGTCTCAACCTTTGCAAGTCTGAAAATCAGACTGCACTAGTCTCAGAACTATTGACGTTTGAATGACTTATACTTGTCCAAATGAGTTGCAACATACTCCAAATGAAACTTAAAACGTGTGGCTATGTTTCTGGAAAGTTTCGAGATTTTTGAAATTCGTTTGATATTTTTACGATCGTGATGAAAATGATGCACGGTGCATGAAACTGAAAGTAAAGTGCTAAAAAGTAGAGAACACAAGGAAGTTTATACTTGTTCGTTTAAATCAACATACTCCAGTCTTCGAGGACACCTTCCTCGGTTATCACTAAACAAAATAACACCTTACCACACATGGTTGATGGAGTTATACACGAACTCCAACCCTTTACAAACCTTACAAGCGATCACAATGATCACGAACACCACCACCAAACGGATGAAGGTTTGATCATACCTTGATCAACCTTTTACAATGATATGACGTGTATGGTGGTTTTTCACTCTTGGATTTGTAAGACTTGTCTTGTATTTAATTTGCTCTTCTTTTGCTCATTTTATCAAGATGTGGCCACCCCCTCTTGCCTTTTCTTCCCCTTGGAAATTATCTTTTAAGTCCTTGTAAGAATACCTTGTTTAATTGTGACATCAACTTGTTTACTTGTCAACACTTCATTGGATGATCATCTTGACCTTGCTTACTTGTCACTCATTGATTGGATGAGGTGTGTCATCATTTGATGACTATATAAATCTGAACATTACACTTAAAACATGTGCCATTGCCAAAAGTCACATAATCAATCCCATAAATTTGCAAGACAAATTGATTTCCATTTACCTTAAAAAAATCGGCCAACTCACTTAACACATGCCGAAATTTTCAGCATATGTGAGATTTCAAATATCTTCAAATTGTTTCCATAATATCATCAAATCAATCCAATGAAATTGAATAGGTGAATATGTCACAATTAATCACTAAAAATCGGCCAGCCTTATTTACACATGCTGAATTTTCAGCATATGTCACATATGTGACGTAGCTTGAAACATTACCTTGTGTAGCTCCTTCCTTTATGTCACCAACCTTGTATACTTCATTCTTGACCAATCAAGATGCCAAATAATCTCCACATATGCTCCATCAAGGCTGAGCTAGGCATATGACTAGGCTTGAACATGTGCTGAATTTATTTTTGCAAACTTTGTAAAATAGTGCACAATAATTATACACATATGGTATATTCCAATCAGCCCTAAATTTATTTTTCTAGAACACTTTAGAATGTATTGAATATGTAAAAATTGTCTAAATACATGTTATATGTCATGCCAAAAACGTTCCAGGTGTCGTGTTCGTAGAAAACCGAATTTTCGACTTTTTACACATGTTATATATATTATGTCACACATAATATACATATAATAACTTGAATATTCAGCTCTAAAGGCTGAGTGTAAGTGGCCATGTGCTAAAAATGTTGAATTTGAAATCTCCACAATTTGGCCTTAATTGGGGGTGATTTGTGTGTGCCAAAATGGAATGATTTTATGGCTGAATATACCATGTAAGCCACGAAATTTGTGGCCATTTGTGAAGTGTAAGGGCTGGCCATATATGGCAAGTACATGACACGTTGGCAAAGTTTTGGTTGTCATCCAATACGACAATCTTTGGTTTAAAACCTTGTAACGTGTCGTAATAATTTTGTCATAACCATGACTTATATCATATGATATAAGACCTAAATATACTCATAAATATAAGGTAAGTATAGTGGTGTGACGTTAACATACGTTCGTAAAATATATAACGTGTCGGTAGTACGTTTGAATATATGTGTATAGTGCCTTTTAAAAAAATCTGAATATATATATATGTATATATATATATACACATATATATAACATGCAATAAGAGGTGGAGAAGACTTTCCATTCTTCAATTTGTTGCCTTTGTGCCTTTTCCAAATATATCTTCATTTAATGAACTGCTTAGTTCATTTAACTAAGTGCTTCACTTAATGAACTAGTTTAGTTCATTAATGGTGGCACCTGAAAATAGTTCAAATGCAATAAATGTTCGCCATTTGATGTAAGCTTTAAAGATTTATGGCTTGTTAGTATGGAAACATTATATATAAACTATATAAGGCATGTTTCATGCAAAAACGTGTCAAGTCATAAAACGTGTCATGTATTTCTTTAGTACATGTTATTTAAATCATGCATTTTGTGAATCACTAAAACCCCTTTTTCTTAACAAAAGATGGTTCTTATTTGAGCCGTGACGGGAGTCAAGCTAGTTCAAAATGGTTTAAGAAAAACAAAATGTATATTGAGGTCAAAGCATGCACGATACGTGCAAAAGGATCAGTCAGGAAACTGCAAATCACTTAGAACCATAAGATACGCGACTTAACAAATATAGGGCTTTAATATGGTCCCTTTAAAGTGTGGCAATCATATCATCGCCACTATATTTGTTATGATCGTGAAGTTTGTGTATGTGTTGGACGCAATCATTGACCGGTCCAAAGGAAGGTGTGATTGTCTAAAGCACATATGAGCATGGTAGTAGACCGAAATGGGTCTGAAGGCGAATCTTTAAATGCATAGGTTAACTCATCAGCCCAAAGGAAGGTGGTTAACCCGTGCTTTGAGAGCCATCACATTGACCACTGCACCCAATTTTCGGATGATATTTGGATGACTTCAAAGAGCCCTAATGTTGAAAGACAATTGGTAAATGGAATTTAGGTTCTATTTTGATATTTGGTTTTTATGTAGTTTAAAGTTGTGTATTTAATTCAGCTTCTTGTTTGCTTTTCAGCGATAATGTCTAACATTAAGGACATTTCTACATTAAACAGTTCAAACTATAAGCAATGGAAAGATCAACTTGTGATCTTTCTAGGGATTGCTGATCTAGGCACTGCGTTGTAGACAGATCGTCCAGCTGTCTAATAGATGAAAGTACCAGTGAGGAAAAAGCTCACATGGCACGCTGGCTACGATCAAATTGTATGTGTCTTATGATCATGCAAAAGACTATCCCCGAATGCTTCAGGGGACACGTTTTTGAGTCCACAACGACCAAAGAATTTTTGGCCGATCTTGAACAGAGGTTTGTAAAGAATGAGAAAGCCAAGGCTGGCAACCTCTTAAAGAAACTTTGCTCGAAACAGTACCGTGGAAATGGCAGCATAAGGGAGTATATCCTAAAGATGACTCACATCACTTCTCAGTTGAGAAACATGAAATTGGATGTCTCTGATGACATGCTGGTTGTCATGATCCTCAACTCCTTGCCTCTAAAGTTCAAACACTTCCTAGTCAGTTATAACTACCAAAAGCAAAAATGGACAGTGAATGAACTTAGCACGCATTGCATGCAAGAGGAGGAAAGCCTCAAGAACGAGGGGCATGAGGTTGTGAATGCTATCACCACCAAGTCCGGTGGTAAGAAACCAAGGCTGCAGAAAAGGTTACTGTGCAAAAGGTAACCAAAAAGAAAAAAGGGATGCCTACTGCTGACGCACCCATCAGCATGACTTGTTTCTTTTGCAAGAAGGAAGGACATTTAAAGAAGAACTGTATCGGTTATCATTCTTCGCTCAACAAGAAAGGCACGTTGTTAGTTTGTTCTGAAGTTAATTTTGTTTCGGATATAGCCACTTGGTTGGTCGATAAGGGAGCCATGACTCACTTATCTGTATCTATGCAGGGATGCCTCAGCCACAGAAAACCAAGGGACGATGAAAGATACGTCTATTGGGAAAACGGCAGAGGCATAAAGGCTGAAGCCATCGGGCATTTCAGAATGCTGATGACATCTAGTTTCTATCCAGATTTGCATGATACTTTTGTAGTACCGTCATTTAGGCAAAATCTTATTTCATTTTATCGATTAGATAAAAGTGGATATTACGACTATTTTGGAAATAGAAATTTTCAACTTTTTCATGCTTATAGATTGATTGGTCACGGTAAAATGTCTGAAATTGATAAAATTTATTCTATAAATGTTGCTTTAAATCAAAAAACCTTGCTTGTTATAACGTGAAACGTTAAAGCAAAATTCACTCATGAGAATTCAGGATCATTATGGCATCGACGTTTAGGACACGTGTCTAAAAATAAAATAGAGCGTCTTGTCAAAACAAAAATTGTCAATCTTTAGACTTGACCGATTTGGAGTCGTGTATATTTTGTGCTAAAGGAAAACAAACTAAAGTCTGAAGATATGAAGCAAATCGTGTAAATAGTCCATTAGAGTTGATTCGTACTGATATTAGTGGCCCATTTCACCTGGTTACTTGAAATGGCCACTCTTATTTTGTCACCTTTATTGATGACTATTCCCTATATGGCTACATATTCTTAATTAAAGAAAAAGTGCAAGCACTGGACATATTCAAATCCTTTAAAGCTGAAGTTGAGTTACAACTCAACAAAAGGATTAAAGCCGTCAGATCGTACCGTGGAGGAGAATATTACGGTCGATATGATGGATCATGAGAACAATGTCCAGGATAATTTGCTAAAATACCTAGAGGAAAACGGAATCTTCCTTCATTACACCATGCTTGGGTCACCAAGCATGAATGGTGTAGCTGAAAGATGAAACCGCACGCTTATGGACATGGTACTCAAACTATGCTACCATTATTCCTCTGGGGAGAAGCGCTTAAAGCTGCAGCTTACATCCTTAACCGAGTACCAACTAAAGCAACAATTAAGACCCTTTAT
Source organism: Eustoma russellianum (assembly GCA_036186865.1). Lineage (NCBI taxonomy): Eukaryota > Viridiplantae > Streptophyta > Magnoliopsida > Gentianales > Gentianaceae > Eustoma > Eustoma russellianum. Next base: position 22,796,417 of record AP025049.1, read on the forward strand.
AAGTTATGGACTAAGCATAAGCCTAGAGTTAACCACATAAAACTTTGGGGTTGTCCAGTAGAGGCGAAGCCTTACAAACCAAATGAACGAAAGTTGGACACCAAAACAGTTAGTTGCTATTTTGTTGGTTATTCGGAAAGGTCACGAGGGTATAAATTCTACGATGCCATAAATAAAGTGTTTTTCAAGAAAAATTTGGTAAAGTTCTTTGAGGATACTTTGGTTCCAGGGGGAATGATTTGCATCAGCAGAGCATTGAGTTAAATAAGGCACATTCAGACGTGATAGAAATACAAATCGAACCAACTTTTGGGGAGATAGCATCAGCGATACCCGCACCTGAGGTACCTCATCCTAGTAGTGACGTTCCACAGGAACAAGTTCCTGAAAAAGTCACTCAAGAACCCAAAGAATAGCCTACTTATGCAATTCAGAAACATGTAGTATTCCAAGAACTAGTGCCCCTAAGGAGATCCACTCGGAAACGGAGAAACCCCATACCTAGCACGTATGTGGTGTATCTCCAAAAACACAAATTCGGTGTTCCCATGTTGGATAATGACCTCGAAAATGTCCAAAAAGCATTACAATGTCGAAATTCAGAAAAGTGGATAAAAGCCATGGAAGAAAAAAATTAAGTCTATGCACGACAACAAGGTTTCGGAGGTCGTCTCGTTGCCTAAAGGTTCGAAACCCATTGGTTGTAAATGGATATTTAAAACAAAAAAGGATTCAAAAGACAACATAGAACGTTATAAGGTCTGACTTGTTGCAAAGGGTTTACCCAAAAAAAAGGGCATAGACTATATAGAAAGCTTCTCTCCAGTATCCATGAAGGATTTCTTCCAGATAATTATGGCTTTAGTGGCACAATTACATCTTGAGCTACATCACATGGATGTTAAGACTACATTTTTTAATGGAGAACTCAACGAAACCATGCACATGGTTCAACCGCCTGAATTCGAGGTGGGAGATCCAAAAGACATGGTTTGTCGACTAATGAAATATATCTATGGGCTCAAACAAGCGTCTCGACAGTGGTACTTCAAATTCTCCAAAGTGGTTACCTCCTTCGGTTTTAAGACAAACCAAATTGACGAATGCGTGTATCACAAATTCACTGGGAGCAAGTTCATATTCTTGATCTTGTATGTAGATGATATACTGCTTGCAACAAATGATGTAAACAAGTAGAGCGACAGCAAAGCCTTTTTGAGAAAACATTTCAAAATGAAAGACCTCAGTGAAGCCTCATTTGTGTTGGGACTTGAGATACAGAGGAATCGTACCCAAGGTATCTTAGCTCTCTCAAAACAAGCATACATCAAAAAGGTGTTGAAGCTGTATAGAATGGATAAGTGTAAACCACTTAATGCACCTGTGGCAAGAGGAGACAAGTGTAGCCTGAAGTAATGTCCTCAAACAGAGTTTGAACGTTCAGAGATAAGGAATACTCCCTATGCTTCGGTAGCAGGGAGTATAATGTATTCCCAAGTGTGTATATGACCAGACTAAGTATATATTATGGGAATATCTGGCAGATACCTCTCTGATCCAGGTAAGGATCACTGGACCACAGCAAAGAGGGTGCTGAGATATTTGCAAGGAACGAAGCAATACATACTGAGGTATCAAAGATCTGATGAGTTAGAGATCACTAGATATACAGATTCTGATTTTGCTGGATGCCAGGATAGCATGAAATCGACCTTGGGCTACGTATTTACTCTAGCCGGAGGTGTGATCTTGTGGAAAAACATGAACAGACCTTATTGGCATCTTTAACTATGGAAGCAGAATTCGTAGCATCATTCCATGCATCTAATTAGGCGACATGTCTTTGAAATTTTGTCACAGGGATGTGAGTAGTGGAGACTATCTCGTCTCCAATAAGGATTCACTGTGACAGTAATGCTGCGGTGCTATATGAAAATAAAAATCGGAGTTCATCTAAAGCGATATATATAAAGATGAAGTATCTATTGTTAAAGGAGGAGTTCAGAGTGGTCTGATCTAAATTGAGCATATCAGTATAGACTTCATGGTTGAAGATCCTTTGGCTAAGGCCGTGGAACCCGTAGTGTTTCACAGGCATGTTAGCCGCATGGGTCTTAGTTCGGTTGAGGATGTTTTATCCTGGTGGGAGTCTGTGAGGTTTATGTTTTCTTATGCTCAATAAAGTTGTACTTTAGACAAACAATATAGTGTACATTTTGGTTATATTAAAGTTTTCTACAGAAGTAACGTACATTAAGCAGTTATGACATACATTCTAAATTCTATTGATCTCGCTAAAGTTAGGGCCAAGTTGGAATTAAATATGTACGATCACCTAGCATATTAATTCCACACTACATCTCCATTTCAGTATACATGTCATTTAGTGGAATGTTAGTACATGATTTAAGAGGGACAAGTCACTAATTCAATGTGGTGGCGTGCAGCTTAAGTCTTTTGCTAACATTTGATGATGGATCAGAAAATGTAAGACACACTAAAGAACATACAGTATATGAGGTCAAAACGGTGACATATAATGCATAACACGTTGATTAAGTTTATACGAATTAATCATAAGGTGGACGTTATGTATGATAATGTTATATGTCACATATGTCACGTAGTAACATTCACACGTTTAGTGATCATCGGATATGTTTGTGGATGTATAGTGTGATCTAAAATAGAAACCTCGAATATATAAAAAGTCATATGGTCAGAGACCGCGATGGATGGGTTCAAAGTGCAACGACCATAAAGTGTACGATGTCTGGTCCCCGAAGGCTGACAACCCATGTGTGGCTAGTACATAATTGTTGGTACATAATAATTAAATATTAAATAATATTTAATATTAAATATTAGATAATAATATTTATTATTGATATTAAATAATATTTAATAATAGATAAAGATAACTTGATGATAATATCAAGTATATCCTCAGGTATTTGGGATAACGAATTCTCTATCCATAAATGAAGAGGGTTTGGTTTCAGATACAACTCAGAACCCTAAACCCATCATGATTCTTCCTCTCTCTCTATAAAGGAGAGGGTTGTACACCTCCTCACATAACACAGAAAACCACCGGCCTATACAGTCTAAAGGGGAGGGAGTGCCAAATTTTCTATAAAGCCCAAACTGCATAGCCTCTCCATCGGGTAAAGTAATGGATTGTTGAATCCGTTCAAGGGTGCATCAACAATTGGTGGGAGGTCGTAAACCCTTGGATCACGCTAGATTCATCAGCAGCAGGAGCATTGGAGCAAGGTATAATTTCCACATTTTGTCACTTTGTCCATTGATTCGATGAAACGGTCCTATTCAGAGTTTTTTAAAATTAAATCCAACAACACATTCTAAATACCCTTTTACAATCATCTACCATGACTTATAACAAAATACATACAACAACTATAACAACAACACTACCCCATTACCTTAACGGCTCCCGTCTATGACGGGGTATGGGAAGTCGGATGTACGCAACCATACCCATATGTTAAAACACAATACATACATAGAACATATATAAAACGTGAAATCTAAATATAGAAAGGTATAATTTTCTTTACAACTTGTTAGATGCTTGAATACTGCATAAATCCCTTCATCTTCTCTTTTTTTCTTCTCAATTTTTTCTGCATAAATTCCTTCATCTTCTCTTTTTTTCTTCTCAATTTTTTCTTTCTCCTTTATTCTAGTCTGACTGATTCCATATTTCTTCTCTATTTGCTATTCTTTCTTTGTCCTTTCGTGTCGTTGTTTTTCTTATTCAGTTTCTTGCTTCTTTTCTTGTTGGCAGGATCCCTTCTTCGATGCAGTAGGTTGTTTTTGTATTGTGGTAATTATTTGTTGGTTACCAAAAATGATAGCCTTTTTTTATGATTTTTTTCTTTTTAATAAAAAAATTATTACTTATCTTTTTGTCCTTATAACTAAAATTCAATTTGTCACATTATTACTTTTTCTCCTAAGTTCCGTCTTCAAAACTTATGACAATTTATTTATCAACCTAGTAGAATGATGACTACCTCAACTTTTTATCAACTTTCCAAATTGCTCTGTGTACTTGACTCCTTTCCTAGTACACACCGTCGAACTTCATATGGCCATTCTTTAGGATCCCTGACCTCTTCTGGTCTTTCTCTTTTGACTTGGTTTTGTTATATTGGAACCGATGAACTGGTGGTAGTGGTCTCCGATTTGCATGCTGGTACAGTCACTGAACTGCATATCGTTATGAATGAAATCACAAATGATTAGTGGTTCGATTCAGGTGTAACAATTAATGTTTGTAACAACAAGGATCTGTTCAAGACCTATCAATCTATGGAGAATAACCAGCAAGTTCTCATAGGAAGCCGTAGTGCCACAAGGGTCTTAGGAAAATGTAGTGTAGAGTTAGACTTTACTTCTGAAAAGAAGTTGTTAGTTACCAATGTTCTACATGTACCTGAGATTTCAAAGAATCTTGTTTCGGGTAACTTAGTCTATAAGAACATGTTCAAGATTACTATGGAGGAGACAATATTATAATGTCCAAAAATGGTACCTTTACAAGTAAGGGTCATTCTTGCAATGAGATGTTTAAATTGAGTATAAATAAAAATCATGTAGTTTGTGCTTGCTCTGTTGATTCTTCTATTTCATTGTGACATGATAGACTTGCGCATGTAAGTAGTACAATGATTAAATTTATGTCTAAGCATGCCTTAATTTCTTGTAAAGATGAAAATGAATGAAAATGTGATATTTGCATACAAGCAAAAATGACAAAGAAACCATTTCCAAAAGTTGACAGAAAGTCTCTTAGAACTTGTTCATTCAGATATTGACAAATTGAATGGTGTTTTAAACCGAGGAGGAAATAGATATTTCATAACTTTCATTGATGATGCCTCTAGACACACATATGTATATTTGCTAAGGCATAAAGATGAAGCTTTTGACATGTTCAAAGTTTACAAAATGGAAGTTGAAAATCAGTCGCATTGAAAATAGAAGTTCTAAGAAGTGATTGTGGTGGCGAATACTTTTCTCTTGAGTTTAATCAATTCTATAAGGAGAATGGTATCATACATAAGAAAAGTGCTCCTTATACATCCCAACAGAATGGTTTGGCTGAAAGAAGAAGTAGAAGTTTGGTGGACATGCTTAATGCAATGTTATTGAACTCAAGATTGCCAAAGAATTTGTGGGGAGAAGCTTTATTGACGGCTTGTCATATTCATGATAGAATTCCTTCCAAGAAGTTTAAGGTTTTTTCCATATGAAATATGGAAGAAACGAAGAACAAATCTACGTTATCTCAGAGTTCGGGGCTGCCTATCTTATCATAGATTTTCGGATCTAAAATGAACTAAGTTGGTGCCAAGAGCTCTCAAATGTGTTTTTATTGGATATGCTGAAAACTCTAAGGCATATAGGATTTTAGAATAGAATCCAATGTAGTTGTTGAACCAAGGGATGTTGAATTGCTTGAGAATAAATTCTTAAGAACATATTCAAATCAAGATTTGACAAGTGGAATTTGAATGAACCTATAATTAGAGATTTCTCTAATAGTCCTTCTAGTGTTGATCAAGATCAAAGTTCTCTAACTGAAATTAGGAGAAGCCAACAAACTAGAAAGGAAAAATATTTATATCCTGATTTCATTTCTTCACAATCCATTACTTTCTTAGTTGAAGGTAATAGGACAATGGAATTTAATCAAATACTGATTGTGCTAAGCGTTGAAGATGATCTTAAATCCTTTAAGTAGTCGATGCAATCGAGAGATACATCATTTTGGAAGGAACCAGCTGATGATAAGGTGAATTCGTTATTGTCTAACAATACATGTGTTCTCACTGATTTGACTTTGAGTTCCAAAAAAATTTGATGTAAATGGGTATTTAAAAGAAAATATCATACGGATGGTTCAATTCAAACTTTTAAGGATACATTGGTTGACAAGTGTTTTAGACAAAGAGAATGGATAGACTATTTTGATATATATGCTCCAGTTACAAGAATAACGTCTATTAAAGTGTTGATAGCTTTAGCATCCATCAATAATCTGTGTATTCATCAAATGGATGTTAAGGCTGCATTTCTCATTGGTGATTTAGGCGAAGAAGTTTATATGGAACAAGCATTAGGTTTTGTTCTACCGGGTAAAATGAGCACAAAGTGTGAAAAATAGTAAGGTCATTCTATGGATTGAAACAAGCACCGAAATAGTGGCACGAAAAGTTTGGCACTACAATTTTGAAAAATGGTTTTAAGCATAATAGTGCTAATAAGTGTGTATATTCCAAGTTTACGGACAAATATGGTGTCATTATTTGTTTGTATATGGATGACATCTTGATTGTTAGCACTAATATGGAAAGAGTAAATGAAACTAAGAAGTATTTAACTTCACAATTCATAGCATTAGAGGCTGCAGGCAAGGGAGGGGAGTGGCTGAGAAATTTAATATTGGATATAGAGTTGTGGCCACAACCGATGCGAGCCATTTTCTTACACTGCCATAGCCAATCAACGATGTCCAGAGCTTATAGTAAATCTATAACGGAAAATCTAGACATGTCAGTCTTAGACATGATTATGTAAGGCATCTAATTATGGATGGTGTGATAGCCGTTGTATATGTCAAATCCTGTAATAACCTAGCAGATCTGTTTACAAAGAGTATTCCATAAGACTTGGCACAAAGTACATCTTTAAGGATGGGATTAAGACACATGGTATAAGTTCATTTGTGGTAGAAACCCAACTTTTCCTAGCATATCAATAGTCAAAGGTTCAATGGGTAACAACAAGTCACAAAGTGAGGGATTAAAGTACTAAGGTTAATCTTTAAAGAATCAAAATGCATTGGATTGATCTTTAAAGAATTGGAATATTAGTGTTAAAAGAGGGCGAGGTTAAAACGCTCTTAATGAAGGATTAAGATGAACTATCTTAATCTTCACATATATGAACATGGCGAGTTGTGCTGCTTCGATAAGCAAAGATCTTGAAATGTTCATGAATACTAGGGGAAGCACAAGGCCATAAAGTGCAGTTTAAGTTGAACTTCTAGGGAGAATGTGGTTTCATGTGTATACCATTTCTGGTTCTAGCATATAGAAATCTGATTCCAGGCATTCGTGCTATCTATGTTTCATTAGAACTTTGAATTATTATACTAATAAAAGGTTCAAATCGAAAGATACTTCTTAGATGCATGAAATATCGTAAATTGTCTTACAAACTAAGTGGGGGATTGTTATATTAGTTTGTAAAGGCAATGGAAAGAAGAATGAGGGTCGTTTGGATCTTTGGTAAAACAAGAATAGTTTGACACACGATATGAATCGATCCATGTCTCAGTTAGATCAATCCAAGTAGCCGAAAAGTGAGGCTAAGTATTTTGTCTGACTTCGATTGATCACATAGATCGATCGAAGTGACTAGGATTGATCACATGGATCGATCAAAGTCCACTGAGTGCAAAGTTGGAGTACACTTCCTGTTGCACCCGGTTAAAAAGAAAATAAGAAGAATAAAAATGACATAATCTTTAAAAAAAAGGAGAGAGAAAACCTTTCAAGTAACTCACACCCTTAACACCCTTTAATTCCCACTAACCTATAATTATAACCCCACTCCACTATACATCTTATCCTACCATTAAGTGTGGGAATCTTATCCTATCATTAAGTGTGGGAGAGGAAACTCCCACATTTCTAATGCTATAAGGCCAAACGGCCAAGCTAAAGGGGAAGGAAAAGGTGTCATGAATAAAGAAAAAAAGAGGTTCTGAGAGTGTGCAAGAGGGAGAATAGAGGAATGAGACGAAAAGAGAAAAGAAAGGAAAGAAAGAAGAAGAAAAGAGAAAGAAGAAGGCTAATGCCACTACCAACACAACCACCACAACGCCACCAAAATTGTTTGTTTACAACCAAGAGGTAGGTGTCCCCTCTCTTTGTGAGCCAATTTCATATATGTAATTATTTATCAATTGTTTTATATTACATTTATCTTGTTGGTTACATTTCAAGTGCTACATGTTATGTGTGAGTAGATTTTTTTTATTGAAAGAGATTTTATTAGCATAAGGCCTCACTTATGGCGGAGGAAAACCTTATTACATAGTATGAAAGTATGGCGCAAAAAGAAGTATATGATTATCAACATCCAAATCATATATGATATGCCACATTAAAACCTTGCCAAGTAAAACCACCCTTGTGGATAAAACCTTGGAGAAGGAAAAAGCGTACATATTTATATAATTGGAGTGTTTATATGCGCTACAGTATAAAATGAAAGAAATTACAATCCAAATGTAACGGAGAGGAAGCTGTGGAAAGGTAAGCCATAAAAAATCCCAAGCTTGATGGTTCGGCCTCATTCCGTTGAAAATAGCACCGACGTCAGTGATGTGGGCAAGCATGAGTTGTGATCCCGTCCATGCACAAGAGGAAAAAGATGCTGAGTTAACCAGGCATATGAGACATAAGAAAAGGTAGAAGACCAAGGGAGTGCAAATCATACCGAATCTGCCTGTACCCACTGAGGTACAGGCAGAGAAAACAAAAGAGTGCCAATCTATATGGAAGACCAGAAACTCAAGGGGCTTGCAAATTCGCTGATGAGAGGTCCAAAGTTATGGTACCACGTACTAATGACGGCAAACTGTGGCGTGAGAAGTATTGTGTCTGAGGAAACATCATTGCATGCTGAGCAAGGTAGTGAGCCGCCGTGTTGGCCTCTCTATATGCATGAGAAAATTCCAGACGATGATGGTGAACTAATGTCTGTAATAACCTAAGATGATAGTTACCGAAGACGGACTGTGGTTGCCGCAGTCGAGAAATCATTTAAGCACAGTCGGATTCTAAAATGATGGAACGATAAAATGGGAGAAAGTATAGCAAACCAAATATCGCCGCCTGAATCTCTGCTGTAAGAGGTGTACATGGAGGCAGTCGAAAAGAAATCGCCCCCACATAGGTACCTAAGTGATCACGCAAAATAGCCCCTCCTGAGACGTGGTGCCTGCCAACTGCTGTATCAATATTTAACTTTAACCTACCAGAAGGTGGAGTTTGGCAACGAACAACTTGTATAGGCGTGGGGACTGAATAGGAGGAATCCATGAAAGATGAAGTGTTGGTCCCGCCGCAAGTTTGGAACCTTGTATTGTTTTGATCCACATCTCAATCTCATAATGTATGGAAGCCTGAATTACGGATGGAACAAAGGAGGCTGAATCGCCATATACTAACTTGGCGTAGGTGCGCCATATGTTGTAAACGACAATAGCCGAAACAACAAATTTTAAAATCCCAAATAGAGACAAAGATGTAGAGTGATACCACCAAGATACAAGTATTGACGAAGATGCAATGACATGGGGGATATACCATGTAATTCAGAGGCAAATAAATTCCAGATGGACCGAATGTTGCTACAGTATAGAAAAACATGGTCCACCGTGGCCGAATGTTGCTTGCAGAAAGGACATTGTGTGGGTCGAGCCGCAGAGTAGCTACCAATATAGTCTTCGAATGGCATAGCAGAATGGAAAAGGCCAATAATAACTTAGTGGATGGGGAATGATGTTTGAACCTAATGAATTTAGCAGAGAGCAGTATTGGCGTTGAGACACTGCAAATGTCATAAGCAGATTTCAAAGAAAATTCTCCAGAGGCCGTTGGTGTCCATGTAAGATGCGAACCAGAACCATCAGTCTGAGTAAGGCAGGTAGCATGGATTCGACAAATTAGTCTCCAAACCGGTGAATCCGGTAGTCGAGGTCGATAATCCCCTCTTCTGCCATATTTAATATGCATATACTTACTCCAAAGTGTGTCATGTTGCTGATATGACCACCAAATTCGACAATGATAAGCCTTTTGTAACATGCTAAGATCTCGAAGGCCCAAGCCTCCTTCTTCAATAGGCAAAGTAATTGTGGACCATTCAACCCAACGATGTCTATTTCCCCAATAAAATGATGCCATCTTCCTTTTGATGATTTTGATGACGGACTTTGGCAAACCACCTGCTGCAAGAATATGAAGAGGAAGCGCCAAAATCACTAAGCGTAATAACACCAGGTGACCTGCCGAGGAGAGAAGGCGGGAGTTCCATCCATGCAGGCGATCATCAATATACTGTAGCAGGGAAGTACAATATCTGGAACGATTAATGCCCTTATGTAAATATGAACCAAGATACCGAAAAGGTAGAGTAGTACACCGCATGCCTAATATTGTCTCAAAAGATCGGCGTTGATGCACCGGGGTGTTGGTAGAGGAAATGAAACTGCTCTTATGAAAATTAACCTTTTGACCAGATGCAGTTTCATACAAAGTTAAGAAAGAGTGAAATCTTCTTAAATTGCGTTGTGTACCATGCAAGAAAATAAGCAGATCATCCGCGTACGCCAAGTGAGTAATAGCAAATGGAATCCGGCCTAGTCGAAATGGTTGTAGTGTGCCAGAGTCAACCGGTGATTTTAAGCCTCTGCTGAAACCCTCAGAAGATAAAATAAAGAGCAATGGGGACAGTGGATCACCCTACTTGACACCTCTGTACGGCCGGAAAGACACCGAAGGTTGGCCATTAATCAAAATCGATAATGTAGTGGCACGTAAATGATTGATGATTATCCAAATGAAAAAATTGGAGAAGCCAAACTGTCGTAATAACAATTCCAGATACTCCCAGCTTACTCAATCAAAAGCCTTCATCATGTCCAGTTTCAAGCATAATTGAGAACCACCCTTATCAAGCATATGAACCATCTCACGTGCCATTAAAACTTGTGTGGAAATATCGTGTCCATGTAAGAAACCTGTTTGTTCCGGAGATATTAATTTCGCTAGCAGTTTACCCAAACGCATGGCGATGATCCCAGTACAAACTTTTCTCAGAAAGTTCGTAAGACAAATAGGTCAGAAATCACTGAATGTTTGAGGAGATTGTGTCTTTGGGATAAATGTAATCAAAGCACTAGCCATTACGAAGAGTTGTGGTATGCCGAGAAAAAACTCCTGCACCGCTTTAACAATATCAGAATGTATAACTGGCCAACACGATCGATAAAACTTACCATGAAATCCATTTGCTCCTGTAGCACTCTGGGGATCTAAATGCCACACTGCCTCCTTTACCTCTGCCTTTATTGGTAACTGCGTAAGCATGGAATTGTCTACCTCTGATATCAGACTAGGGACATGTGAAATAATGGATGAATGATTATACATTGCCTCCCAAGAAAATAAAGTGGTATAGAACAAAATAGCTTCTGCCATAATGTCACTAGGCGTCGTACAAAACGTACTATTAGCGGTGCGAATTTGTTGTATTCGAAGGTTTGATCTCCGCCCTTTGACAATAGAGTGAAAATATCGTGTGTTAGCATCGCCTTCTTTAATCCATTTGACCCTCGCTTTTTGCTTCCAGAGTTGTAGTTCATAAGTAGAGGCACGAAGATATTCTGCTTTGGCACAACGATATGCCTCTCGCGTCTCATCATTTGGGTCCGCATCCCAAATAGTCTCAGCGCTATTAAGATTAGATTCCGTGTGCATAAGGTTGTTGAGGATACTGCGGAATATTTCCTTATGCCACCGCTGTATATCTCTCTTCAGAGAAAATAACTTTGTATAGAAGCCATACATACCTCCTGTAGTTGGATATGACAACCAAGCATTCTGCATATAGGAGTGAAAATCTGAATGAAATAACCAGGCGTCCAAGAACCGAAGGAAGCGACGGCTGGCTGTTGCACTTAGCCGACATACAAATAATAGTGGTGTGTGATCCGACGTAACCCACGGGAGATGTGTTAGCTGCATGTCTTCGTACACATCTTGAAATGAAGAGTTAACAAATAACCAATCCAATCTGCGATGCACTCGGCCTAGACCGTTGCCATCAACCCAAGTAAATTTGGGTCCTTGATATTGTGGTGCCATAAGAGAACAAGACTCGATACATTCAATAAAGTCCTGTAATACTGCCAGAGGGGGATTTGATCGACCACTATGATCCTCAATTGCTTGAAAAGTATTAAAGTCTCCTCCAATTACCTAGGGTAACGTGGATGCCCCGGTGAAGTCACTTAAAGAGCGCCAGAGAGCACGACGTAACGATGATGTATGTTTTGCATATACAATCGACAAAACGAAAGTAAGATGGAGCGGATGAAATAGTAACGTGAAATGAACTACTTGATCTTGATCCTGCGTAGCAAGCAAACGAAACTCTGAATCACGCCAGGAAAACCAAATACATTCCGACTGAGACGCATAACAACTGGAAAAACCAAGACGTAAACCAAACCAATCAATATGTGAGGGAGCATGCTTGGGTTCAATAAGAGCTAGTAAATGCAAACGATGTTCACTAATCAAGTGATACAACCTAGGTAAGGAGGCATGCATGCCTCTGATATTCCATATTAACGTATTCATTGAGAAAGAGTGCAGGCACTTCCCTGCAATACATGTGACGCACTACGCGTTAATATAGTGGATGGAGGCAATGGGAATAGATCTTTTCTTGCACGACGTTTCCGTCGAGGAACAACTGGTATGAAATCGGCATCCTCAGATGGTTCTTGCAGTCGCGATATCAAGATCTCCTCATCTGGTGATGGAGGGATTAACTGCATACGTCGAACAACTTCTTCTTGGACATTTGGTAAATCCTCAGTTTGATCAGCAGCAGGCAATTCAGTATCCGAAGAGTGTCCCAATTTGGCGGAATCATTTGGCAGTGGAGGTTCCGCAGCATCACAGAAAACATCTGCATGCTGGTCATTGTCGTGGTCCGGTATATTGATAGTCTCTGAAGTCGGAAGAGTAGTAGTAGGCTGGTCATGGTTAGGCACCTCCGATGATGGAAAATCTGCTCGTGGCTCGGCCACCGTTTTCGTCTTGATGGGTGTCCATCGCTGCGATTTCAGACGAGGTGGAGGAGGCGGCGACGGCGGTGGCACAGATGACACATGTTTTGTGGAGCATGCGCCTGTCGCATGTCCTAAGCGGCGACATGATGTACAAAACATTGGGAGATCTTCATAAATCACTGGTTGCAAGATAAATCTATTCTTTGCCTACAAATAAATTTTCTGCTGGAGTTCTTGAGAGACATCGACCTCAACACAGACTCGAGCAACAGACGGCCTGAGTCCATCCATTGTAGCAACATCTAGTTTAATGGGCGATCCTATTGGACGAACAATCTCAAACAGTGCTTCACGTCGATGTAAATGAATTGGTAGCACAGGGAATGCAATCCATATGGGGACAATCGGGACATCAGCAGTGGGATCAAAATCAACAGTCCATTTGGTAATGCGCATATGACAACCAGAATTATGTCATGATCGGTGATAGAAACAACGTAAGTAGTCTGCTTCATTATGGAAATTCAACAGAATATGCGTTTGATCTATTAGCGTGATACGCAAATCATGATGAAAACCTATCTTCTCAAAAACTTCACGGATAATTTTCAATGGAGGGCGGCCATACCAAAAATACCTACCAAAGAATACTTGAAAGGAGCAGCAAGGGCATCAATCTCAGAATCCAAAAATGATATCAATGGGATGCCTTTATAGCGCGAGACTGTCTTCGGTGAAATGTCGATGTTGCATGATGATTTTGCTCCGAATACAACCGCGGCAAAGGATGGCGCGGTTGTCATTGTGATCACTAGAAAATAAAAAAGATATGATCTTTCGGAAGAGATTCAGCGGAAGCAAGGATGGAAAAACTCAGGATATTCACGATATGAGGAAAAGGATGGTGATCGAATGGATGAAGCCGCCGGCGGCGGCTAGCGACGCAAAATTGCCCGTGATCGCCAGAGGTGCTGCGCCGTCGTTCTTTCCTATGTGGCCAAATATATATATATTATGTGTGGGTAGATTAATTTTGTAGATTTGTTTTAATGTTTATATTATTGGTTATATGAATTTATTTTTGTTATGGTTAAGTTATTAAAGGACACGTATTTTATATATACTTACAATTAGTCATATGATATACGTTGATTAATAGTAAGTTCATGACAATATAGTAAATCTTGTAACGTTATGTTTTTTGTGCAGATGTTAATCAATGGTATTTATATGATGGCGCATTTAATATTAGGATAATATTATACACAATTAACTTTCAGCTTTGCGCATTTGATTTAAATTTTTGTCATTACAAATGTTACTTACTTTTGTTAATATTGTCATGCACTGTATATGCGTATATTTTAATGCTTTTTATTTAATTATTGTGTTTGCTTACATGTTATAAGAGCTACACATTATATTCTGCACACTATTGTTAATCATACACTATATTAACGTAAATTATAGTTTAATATTTATTTCACAACAATTATTATTATAATGATGTATTAAGATAGAATAGACATAATATTATAATTATCTATGTGTATATAATCTGTTGTGACAAATGATGTAGTTGTAAAGGAATTACCATCATATATTAAATGATAACGCATGACAAATAAACGTAAAACCGACTGTTGTAAGCAAGTAACCCGTAATTGATGCTCTAAATATATTAATATAAAAAGTATGTATATTTGATGTAGGTAAGTGTATTGTTACTATGTAACGCTAATAACTCATTGGTGTAATAATCATATATACTTGCATAATGTATTATACTGTTTACAATATATGAATGCTAGTCAAACTATGTTTATTTATAATAACAGTAAGTACTGCAAAATCTGTCCCAACTTTCTTCCAACACCCGTACAATCCGTTTTGTACATAAGATATAAATAATGTAGCTAAAGTATTAATGTGTGTTAAACAATGTAATATGTGTTTTGGAGGGAAATGGAACTTTATTGAAGATATGTGTTTAGTGTAGTGTTAAATATATGTATGTAGATAAAACGTGTACAACATATTGAATGTATTGTGCCATGTCTAGTTATTTGATGAAATGTACTCGTCACTGTAGAGAAAAAAGGATTTGAGTGATTTTCAAATACATGATTTAAATGTGCTTAAAAACGTGCATAAGATAAATGTGCATGATATGTTGCATATTACTTGCCTTATATAGTTCATATATAATGTTGCTATACTAACGAGCCATGAAGCTTTAAAGCTTACATGAAATGACAAACATTTGTTGTGTTTATACTATTTTCAGGTGCCACCATTAATGAACAAAAGTAGTTCATTAAGTGAAGTACTTAGTTAATTAAACTAAGTAGTTCATTAAAGGAAGCTACATTTGAACAAGTCACAAAGGCAACAAGACTAAGAAAGGAAAGTCTCCTCCTCCTCTCTTGATTCAATATACACGGCCATATACATATATAAATATATATTTTCAGATTTTTTGAAAAAGGCACTACACATGTATTCCAACGTACTACCGACACGTTATATATTTTACGTACGTACGTTAACATCACACCACCATAATTAACTCATATTTATGAGTATATTCAGGTCTTATATCATATGATATAAGTCATGGTGATGACAAATTAAATACGACACGTTAAAAGGTTCTAAACCAAAAATTGTCGTATCGGGCGAGTATCGAAACTTCGCCAACGTTTCACGTACTTGCCATAATTAGATGGCCAGCCCATACACTTCAAAATATTATTTTCGTGCATATGATGATATTCTCAGCCATAAAATCATTCCATGTTGGCACACACAAATCATCCCACATTAAGGCCAAATTGTGGAGATTCCAATTTCAATTTTGTCACATGTTAATGGCGCCACTTTAGACCAGCCAAATTCTGAAAATTAAAGTTTATATTATATATATTATGTGTAACATAATATATATAACATGTGCAAAAAGTTGGAATTTAATTAGAGAAAAATCGGGTAATCGATAAACATCGAAAATTCGGTTTTCTACGTACACAATACATGGAACATTTTTGGCACATCATACGACATGTATCTAGACACTTTTTACATATGTCATACATCTTAAAGTGTTCTAGAAAATTAAATTAAGGGCTGATTGGAATATAACATGTGTGTATTATTAAATGTGCACTATTTTACAAAGTTTGCAAAAATAAAATTCTGCACATGCATATACATGTTGGACACGCCTATACAGCTGAGATGGAGCATATGTGGAGCCTTGTTGGCATATTGATTGGTCAAGAATCAATCATACAATGTTGGTGATTTAAAGAAAGAAGCTACAAAAGGTAATGTTTCAAATTTCATCTCATTTGAAACACATGCTGAAAATTTCAGCATGTGTAGTTTGAGTGGCCGATTTTATCACTTAGAAATGCCATATTTTACTATCTTGAAGCATGAGGATTAATTGAGGATGTTATGGTAATGTTTTGAATTAAATATGAAATTAAAATTGTGATATTTTTAATATCACACATGCTGAAAATTTCAGCATGTGTAGTAATGTATCTTGGCCGAATTCTTGGCCATATTGGTATCCAAATTCATTTCCAAAAATGATGAGATTATTTTCTACTAATTGGTGATTTATTTCAAAGAGAAAAATCAAAGAAAATTGGAAATAATTTGAATAAAAGCACCATGTATCACATGCTGAAATTTCAGCATGTCAAGTTCATTCATGGCCGATTTCTTGCTTGTTTTTGTGGAGAAATTATCTTGCTTAATTTATGTGATAATCTTATGAGTTATGGAAACTATTCTATGTTGATTTTGGCACATGTTTTAGTGGAATTCTCAGATTGTCCAAGTCATCAAATGATGAAAACATTCAACCTATCAATGAATTCCAGGTAAGCAAAAGTGAAATGATCATCCAATGAGAACATGCCAAGTAAGCAAGATCATGTCACAATGATGCCACACATTCTCCCAAAGACTTAGAAGATAATTTTCAAGAGGAGAAGGACTCCAAGGGGGCAGCCAACACATGTTAAAAAGAAGTAAGAAGAGCAAAACAAGAACAAGAACAAGAGTTGCAAATTCAAAGATCAAAAGTGCTCTATCCTTCTTCTTCTACACTTCTTTGTTTCTTCTTCTTAAAAGCCTATTGTACTTATATTCATATGCTTGAATAGGATTATCTTAGACCACCACACATTCTTTATCTTTGTAAAGGATTGATCAAGTTGTGATCAATCTTCAATCTAGCAAGGTGGTGGTGTTCGTGCGTATTGTATTCATCATACAAGGTTTGTAAAGGGTTGGAGTTGGTGTGTAACTCCATCAACCCTGTGGTAAGGTGTATTTGTGTTGTGTGACTAGTGTGAACCGAAAAAGGTGTTCTTCGAAGACTGGAGTAGGTTGTTGATAACCGAACCAGTATAAAATTCTTGGTGTCATTTACTTTCAGCACTGATTTTCTGTTTCAGCACTGTTTACTGTTTTTAATCACGTTCGTAAAAATAGTAAAAGAATTTCAAAAATCACGAAACTTTCAGGGAACGTAGCCACACGTTCTAAGGTTCTTTTGGCACAAGTTTCCACCCTTTTGGACAAGTATAAGTCATCCAAACATCCAAAGTTCTGAGACTAGTTCAGTCTGATTTTCAGGCTTGCAAAGGTTGAGACTTTGATAGTATTTGACTAACTTCCCAAAAGAATTTTTCAAAAACTGTTTCAACCCATTTAAATAAAACTTATAAGGGGTTAGTCTTTAAATTTTCAGATCATGTGGAGTTGTGTACAAATAGAAATTAATTTTTCAAATCAGTGTACCGTTTCTGGCAGATTTGCGCAATCTGACCACCAACGAATTTTCAAGGGGTTAGAGGTTGAATTTAAATCTGAAATTTTTAAGAGACACTTATAACATCTGAGGCTAAGTTCTCTCCAAATTGCAGAATTTTTGAAGACCTGCAACCTATATTTTAAAACGTTTTAAAACTAGTCATGAAAACAGAAACTGTTTTCAGAAGTTGGGTTTTTGGTTCAAACTAATTTTAAAAACCACATTTTTCGCACCCACTATTCAACCCCCCCTCCTTCTAGTGGTGCCTTGCAGATCCTACAGTCACTATACATGTAAATACACTATTATACGTACATATATAAGCTAGCTAACATTGTGCTATTTGTGTGATATTTTGTGATTCTACGTTATAATGTGCAATATTAGCTTGGAAATGTTGTACTTAGATGTATATATGTATATGTGTTATTATGTTGCGCCAGTGTCATATAAAAATAATGCTAGTATTGAATAAACTATCTATTTGTATTGTGTTGACGTGAACACAGTTTTATGAATGTGTTAAGTGGGTTTGGGAAATAATTATTGATATAAGATGTGCGGGAGTATGCATACACGTATATATGCACGTCTATGGGTGCGTGCATATATACAAGTATGGATGCACTGGATTACTTATGATTATGCATTTGCATTCATGGCACGAGCATTGCATTGGTTCTACGGAACGTGTGGCTCTATGAGGCGTGTGCTCCTACGGGACGTGTGGTCCTACGGGACGTGTGGCCCTAGGAGGCGTGTGGTCCTACGAGGCATGTGGCCTGATGAGGCGTGTGGTAGGATCATCTCGAGGTTCATGCATTGCACGGTAGAGAGACAGACATTCGTGTGTTGAGACATCATTGCGTGTGACACAAGCATGCATCATGACATCGTATAACTGTTGTGCTGTGCTTTTATTTCTTACGCAGTTATTCATGCTTATACATGTACTACATGTTATTGGTTGCCATATATGAGATTGTTTGGAAAGAGGTGAGAACCTACTGGGTGATATTTCTATATCACTCATCCCTTTATTTTTCCCAGGTGAGCAGGAGTACGATTGCATTTACATAAAAGACGGAGCTGAGTTCGGACGGTGGGGTAGTTAGAGCCAGATAGAAATGTTTACATTTGCAGTTTTATTTCATTTATGATAAGATATAATAATGAATGTAGACTATGTAGCTGTAATAAATAAATGTTTATCTCATTTTTATTTCGTTTCTGCTGTGAAATTTTCTACGTCACTGCTGATGTGCAAAAGAATTGAGCGACGCCTTATAGTTCTTGTAGTAGACTATGGCAGGTGCACTGTTTCCGATACTAGGGTTCGGCAACGGGACGCTACAGGTGGTATCAGAGCATGGCTCTAGATCCACGGCGGAAACGTAGATTTAGGTCATGATATTAGAAATTAAGTTACGATTTTGCCCCTAAGTCACGATTTTAGACGTAAGCGACAATTTTGATTAAGAATTGATCTTAGACATAAGTACTTATTTTAGTCATAGGCATTGACCACATAGTGAGCATGATTTTGGGAATAAGTCGTGAGCTTAGACTTAAGAAATGATGATATTGAGAACATTCCTAGATATAAGTGACAAACATAGACCTTAGCAGTGATCTTAGGAAATAGGAGATGACCTTATATTTAAGGGGTGATCGGTTAAGGGGTATGCATACCTAGGACCAACGTTAAGTCTATATCTTAAGAGCTTGACTTTTATGGCCGGGTATAGGGTCTAAGCTGTAATCATATTTACTAATATTGATAATTTGTCTACCTATCTACCGATAAGATAAGTTTATCCTGGAGCTATAGTCTTACCCTAATCCGTTCCTCGTACACTTAAAGAGACTACCCTGGTACAACAACTTTGAAGAAAAAAAGAAAATAGCACTAAGTTTAACAATTAATTAATATAATCATTCATAAGGAAACTCACAAAATTCATAGATATAAGTTATGGAAGCAAGATCCACATATTAGCCTTTGTATGGATATTAGCTGACAGTCCTAAACTGAAATGACCAGCACCTAGAATGAGTTATCATTGAAAAAGTTTCCGTTAAGTATTAAGACTTAGCAACAATGAGTTAGTTGGGGGAACCTAGTACAAATAGGTTTGTTTTGGAAGCATAGTTGTGGTACATGATCTAAGTTCAGAATCAATCTATTGATGCAAATAAGGACTTAGACTAGTCACGACGTAGCCAATAGTCTTGATAAATGATGTATTCGTAAAAAGATTTGGATGGTGGTTAAGATGTAAATCTTGAAATTACTAAGATAAGTTGTTGATATCAGTGTTGTCAAGGGAACTGATGTAAACATAGGAACAAGTGAGTATTGTTGAATCTAGTAGGCTTAATTGAAATAGAGTAAATATGAACAAGTAGTGGGTGCTTCCAATGTGAGATCTAACTAAACTAGAATTAGCGGTTGAAATAACCAAGATGTACAGTGGATTAGTGTGGCGCGCGGAAACGTAATGGATTAGAATGCCTAAGTCGATCAATACTCAGTGTGTCATGCTAGGATCGGACAATTTAAGTTAAAGATTTATAAAAAATGGTACATAGGTGGATTTTTTTTTCATTTACATTAAGGGGTGGCCTAGAAAAACTATACGAAGTATTGGACTATATTTTTTTTCAAGTAGTTAAACGTTACGAAGTATTGAACTTAATCAAGCTCCTAGGGCATGGTATGAAAGATTAAATAACTTCCTTTTTGAAAATGAGTTTTTAAGCGAAAAGTCGACACTACTCTTTTTATTAAAGAACAAGGAAACTATCAATTGCTTGTTCAAATTTATGTGGATGATATTATATTTGGTGATACTAATGATTCTCTTTGTGAGCATTTTGATAAATTGATGAAAGGAGAATTTGAGATGACCATGATGGGTGAACTCAACTACTTTCTTGGTCTACAGAATTTGAGATGACCATGATGGGTGAACTCAACTACTTTCTTGGTCTTCAAATCAAGCAAACTCAAGATAGAGTATACATATCTCAAACAAAGTATACAAAAGATTTACTCAAGAAATACAAGTTTGAGGATGGAAGAAGTGTGAGCACACCAATGAGCACTAGTACAAAGCTTGACAAAGATGAAAAAGGAAAGCAGTTGAGGTAACCAAACATAGGGGTATGATTGGTAGTTTACTTTATTTAACAGCTAGTAGACCGGATATTTTGCATACTGTGTTTTATGTGCTAGATTTCAAAGTATGCCTAAAGAATCGCATCTAGTTGCCATTAAACGTATCTTTAGGTATTTGAAAGGAACCTTGAACTTTGGGTTGTTTTATCCTAAAAATGGTTGTTTTGATTTAAGAGGGTATAATGACTCTGACTATGCCGGAAATCTAGTTGATAGAAAAAGCACCTCCGGCACATGCCAATTCCTTGGAGATTGCTTAGTTTCTTGGTTCTCCAAGAAACAAAATAGTGTGTCACTTTCAACAGCGGAATCCGAATACGTATCGGCCGCTTCGTGTTGTGCACGAATACTTTGGATGATCAACACCTTAGTTAAGTTTGATAAAGTCTCCATCTTATGCGACGACACTTCAACCACAAGTATAGCACAAAATCCGGTTTACCATAGAAGGACAAAACATATAGAAGTGAGGCATCACTTCATAAGAGATTGCATTCAAAATGGTTTAGTTTGCGTTGAATTTGCTTACAGATCCTACAATTGGTATCAGAGAGAAGGAACACTCTCAACAAAAGGATCCAACGATCTACGTGAGATGGCATCCACTAGCTATAGCACCGTGTAAGAAGGAATGTCAACCATAAGACCTCCTCTCTTTGACGGTGAGTCTTTCGTTTAATGGAAGGTAAGAATGAAACTTTTCTTTATGACAATAGATATTGATCTTTGGTCGATTATAGAAGATGGTCCTTTTGTTCCATCTAAGTTATCCACCGTAGACGAAGTCACACTAGAAGTTGTTAAACCTAGACAAGAATATACAAGTGATGATAAAAAGAAACATAGCATGAATGCTAGGGCTATGCAATTACTCTTAAATGTTTTAAGTAAGAGTGAGTCTAGTTATGTCTCAAACTGTTCTAGCGCACAAGAAATGTGGAGAATACTCGAAATGAAACACGAAGGCACTAGTCAAGTAAAAGAGTCAAAGATAAACATGCTTATGTCCACACTTGATTCGTTTAAATTATTGCCTAATGAATCTATTGTTGATATGGATCTTCGCTTGACTAACATCTACAATTCTCTTGAGTCTCTTGGTAAAGCTTTTACTGTGCAGGAAAAGGTACAAAAGGTCTTGCGAAGCCTTCCATCCAAGTGGGACTCTAAAGTAACGGCCATAGAAGAAAGCAAAGAGACTAAATCGATTAAGATGGAAGAACTAATTGGATCACTAAAGGTATATGAAAACAAACTCGCTTTAAGACATTCTGAGTTTTCCAATAATGATAAGGCTATAGCATTTAAATCAAATGAATACGTCGTAGATTATAGTGACATAGATTCCGATGATGAGGACTTAATCACAATGGCTAAAAGATTAAGAAAAATATTGAGAAAATTGATTAAACATAAGTCTACCTCATCTAAGGATCATAAAAATAAAAATAAGGAAATAAAGTGCTATGAATGCGGCAAACTTGGACATCTATCATATGACTGTCCTAATAAAGAAAAGCAAACAAACAAATACCCTGACAAGGATCGGAACAAGAATAGACTCGTCTCAGAACCTAAGCAAAGGAGAATAGCCTTCAAAGCCTCCACTTGGAGTGACACATCCGACTCTGAGACCGATGATACGGAAGAACACAAGGCACAAGTATGCTTTACATCTAAAGCATCAAATGAGGTATCTTCCGACTCTGATTCTGATTCTGAATGTTCTTATGAAGATTTATTTAGTCAATATTTAGAATTGCATAAGTTTTCAAAGACTCTTGCAAAAGAAAAGAAGCGATTAATTGAAGACAAGAAATTGTTAGAATCTTCTAACAAAGATCTTGTGTCTCAATTAAACAATTCAACAGAAGAGTCGTCATGCATTATAAATTCACTAAAGTCTGAAATTTCATCATTGACATCCGAGAACACTCAATTGAAATCCGAGATTTCAAACTTGAAATCAAGGAATGCGGATGTAGAGAAAAAGTTGAAACAATTTGACACGGGATCTAACATGTTGCATCGTATTATCTTATCACAAAAGCATGATAGTGACAAAACAGGTTTGGGATACATTGAGACAAATGAAGCATCCACCAAACCAACTAAGTTCGTTGTGTCTAAGAAAGTAGACACCCCAAAGCCAAAAACGGCGTCTAAGATGATGCAAAGACCTCTTCCCTCATCACGCCCCACTTCTTCATCATATCATGCGAAATACAATTTTGTACCATATAGATATGAAAAGAAAAGAGTGATGCATACACGGCATTCATTCCATCCACGCACTACGCACACAAACACAAGGACATATCAACAACGTCCTACATATAATGCGTATAAAGGAGTTCTTGGCCAAAGGCCAGATACAGTTGCACCTAAAGTATATTATGTTGTGCTTTCATCACCTTTCTCACCTTTTGGAAGATCTAGAAGGGTCATCCAAATTTGGGTACCAAAAGGGACATTTTCAAAGGGTTGAATAAATAACACTTACGAACGCACGTTATATGAAATGCATGATTTTTCTTCTTCATCTTTACAGGCATCTTTTGATTTACTTTTCAAAATAAAGGGGGAGAGATAGCATGATTTAAGGGGGAGAGAGATACTGATTGCATAAATCAAGGGGGAGCGGTTTTTAAAATTTAAAATTCAAAATTTGAATTTATGCATGATTGAAGGGGGAGCGATATGATTTAAATCATGAGTATAGGTTATTTTGAAAATCATCAAAAGGGGGAGATTGTAGAGAAAAAGGGGTTTGAGTGATTTTCAAACACATGATTTAAATGTGCTTAAAAACGTGCATAAGATAAATGTGCATGATATGTTGCATATTACATGCCTTATATAGTTCATATATAATGTTGCTGTACTAACGAGCCATGAAGCTTTAAAGCTTACATCAAATGGCAAAAATTTGTTGTGTTTATACTATTTTCAGGTGCCACCATTAATGAACTAAACTAGTTCATTAAGTGAAGTACTTAGTTAATTAAACTAAGTAGTTCATTAAAGGAAGCTACATTTGAACAAGGCACAAAGGCAACAACACTAAGAAAGGAAAGTCTCCTCCTCCTCTCTTGATTCAATATACACGGCCATATACATATATAAATATATATTTTTAGATTTTTTGAAAAAGGCACATACACATGTATTCCAACGTACTACCGACACGTTATATATATTACGTACGTACGTTAACATCACACCACCATAATTAACTCATATTTATGAGTATATTCAGGTCTTATATCATATGATATAAGTCATGGTGATGACAAATTAAATACGACACGTTAAAAGGTTCTAAACCAAAAATTGTCGTATCGGGCGAGTATCGAAACTTCGCCAACGTTTCACGTACTTGCCATAATTAGATGGCCAGCCCATACACTTCAAAATATTATTTTCGTGCATATGATGATATTCTCAGCCATAAAATCATTCCATGTTGGCACACACAAATCATCCCACATTAAGGCCAAATTGTGGAGATTCCAATTTCAATTTTGTCACATGTTAATGGCGCCACTTTAGACCAGCCAAATTCTGAAAATTAAAGTTTATATTATATATATTATGTGTAACATAATATATATAACATGTGCAAAAAGTTGGAATTTAATTAGAGAAAAATCGGGTAATCGATAAACATCGAAAATTCGGTTTTCTACGTACACAATACATGGAACATTTTTGGCACATCATACGACATGTATCTAGACACTTTTTACATATGTCATACATCTTAAAGTGTTCTAGAAAATTAAATTAAGGGCTGATTGGAATATAACATGTGTGTATTATTAAATGTGCACTATTTTACAAAGTTTGCAAAAATAAAATTCTGCACATGCATATACATGTTGGACACGCCTATACAGCTGAGATGGAGCATATGTGGAGCCTTGTTGGCATATTGATTGGTCAAGAATCAATCATACAATGTTGGTGATTTAAAGAAAGAAGCTACAAAAGGTAATGTTTCAAATTTCATCTCATTTGAAACACATGCTGAAAATTTCAGCATGTGTAGTTTGAGTGGCCGATTTTATCACTTAGAAATGCCATATTTTACTATCTTGAAGCATGAGGATTAATTGAGGATGTTATGGTAATGTTTTGAATTAAATATGAAATTAAAATTGTGATATTTTTAATATCACACATGCTGAAAATTTCAGCATGTGTAGTAATGTATCTTGGCCGAATTCTTGGCCATATTGGTATCCAAATTCATTTCCAAAAATGATGAGATTATTTTCTACTAATTGGTGATTTATTTCAAAGAGAAAAATCAAAGAAAATTGGAAATAATTTGAATAAAAGCACCATGTATCACATGCTGAAATTTCAGCATGTCAAGTTCATTCATGGCCGATTTCTTGCTTGTTTTTGTGGAGAAATTATCTTGCTTAATTTATGTGATAATCTTATGAGTTATGGAAACTATTCTATGTTGATTTTGGCACATGTTTTAGTGGAATTCTCAGATTGTCCAAGTCATCAAATGATGAAAACATTCAACCTATCAATGAATTCCAGGTAAGCAAAAGTGAAATGATCATCCAATGAGAACATGCCAAGTAAGCAAGATCATGTCATAATGATGCCACACATTCTCCCAAAGACTTAGAAGATAATTTTCAAGAGGAGAAGGACTCCAAGGGGGCAGCCAACACATGTTAAAAATAAGTAAGAAGAGCAAAACAAGAACAAGAACAAGAGTTGCAAATTCAAAGATCAAAAGTGCTCTATCCTTCTTCTTCTACACTTCTTTGTTTCTTCTTCTTAAAAGCCTATTGTACTTATATTCATATGCTTGAATAGGATTATCTTAGACCACCACACATTCTTTATCTTTGTAAAGGATTGATCAAGTTGTGATCAATCTTCAATCTAGCAAGGTGGTGGTGTTCGTGCGTATTGTATTCATCATACAAGGTCTGTAAAGGGTTGGAGTTGGTGTGTAACTCCATCAACCCTGTGGTAAGGTGTATTTGTGTTGTGTGACTAGTGTGAACCGAAAAAGGTGTTCTTCGAAGACTGGAGTAGGTTGTTGATAACCGAACCAGTATAAAATTCTTGGTGTCATTTACTTTCAGCACTGATTTTCTGTTTCAGCACTGTTTACTGTTTTTAATCACGTTCGTAAAAATAGTAAAAGAATTTCAAAAATCACGAAACTTTCAGGGAACGTAGCCACACGTTCTAAGGTTCTTTTGGCACAAGTTTCCACCCTTTTGGACAAGTATAAGTCATCCAAACATCCAAAGTTCTGAGACTAGTTCAGTCTGATTTTCAGGCTTGCAAAGGTTGAGACTTTGATAGTATTTGACTAACTTCCCAAAAGAATTTTTCAAAAACTGTTTCAACCCATTTAAATAAAACTTATAAGGGGTTAGTCTTTAAATTTTCAGATCATGTGGAGTTGTGTACAAATAGAAATTAATTTTTCAAATCAGTGTACCGTTTCTGGCAGATTTGCGCAATCTGACCACCAACGAATTTTCAAGGGGTTAGAGGTTGAATTTAAATCTGAAATTTTTAAGAGACACTTATAACATCTGAGGCTAAGTTCTCTCCAAATTGCAGAATTTTTGAAGACCTGCAACCTATATTTTAAAACGTTTTAAAACTAGTCATGAAAACAGAAACTGTTTTCAGAAGTTGGGTTTTTGGTTCAAACTAATTTTAAAAACCACATTTTTCGCACCCACTATTCAACCCCCCCTCCTTCTAGTGGTGCCTTGCAGATCCTACAGTCACTATACATGTAAATACACTATTATACGTACATATATAAGCTAGCTAACATTGTGCTATTTGTGTGATATTTTGTGATTCTACGTTATAATGTGCAATATTAGCTTGGAAATGTTGTACTTAGATGTATATATGTATATGTGTTATTATGTTGCGCCAGTGTCATATAAAAATAATGCTAGTATTGAATAAACTATCTATTTGTATTGTGTTGACGTGAACACAGTTTTATGAATGTGTTAAGTGGGTTTGGGAAATAATTATTGATATAAGATGTGCGGGAGTATGCATACACGTATATATGCACGTCTATGGGTGCGTGCATATATACAAGTATGGATGCACTGGATTACTTATGATTATGCATTTGCATTCATGGCACGAGCATTGCATTGGTTCTACGGAACGTGTGGCTCTATGAGGCGTGTGCTCCTACGGGACGTGTGGTCCTACGGGACGTGTGGCCCTAGGAGGCGTGTGGTCCTACGAGGCATGTGGCCTGATGAGGCGTGTGGTAGGATCATCTCGAGGTTCATGCATTGCACGGTAGAGAGACAGACATTCGTGTGTTGAGACATCATTGCGTGTGACACAAGCATGCATCATGACATCGTATAACTGTTGTGCTGTGCTTTTATTTCTTACGCAGTTATTCATGCTTATACATGTACTACATGTTATTGGTTGCCATATATGAGATTGTTTGGAAAGAGGTGAGAACCTACTGGGTGATATTTCTATATCACTCATCCCTTTATTTTTCCCAGGTGAGCAGGAGTACGATTGCATTTACATAAAAGACGGAGCTGAGTTCGGACGGTGGGGTAGTTAGAGCCAGATAGAAATGTTTACATTTGCAGTTTTATTTCATTTATGATAAGATATAATAATGAATGTAGACTATGTAGCTGTAATAAATAAATGTTTATCTCATTTTTATTTCGTTTCTGCTGTGAAATTTTCTACGTCACTGCTGATGTGCAAAAGAATTGAGCGACGCCTTATAGTTCTTGTAGTAGACTATGGCAGGTGCACTGTTTCCGATACTAGGGTTCGGCAACGGGACGCTACAGGTGGTATCAGAGCATGGCTCTAGATCCACAGCGGAAACGTAGATTTAGGTCATGATATTAGAAATTAAGTTACGATTTTGCCCCTAAGTCACGATTTTAGACGTAAGCGACAATTTTGATTGAGAATTGATCTTAGACATAAGTACTTATTTTAGTCATAGGCATTGACCACATAGTGAGCATGATTTTGGGAATAAGTCGTGAGCTTAGACTTAAGAAATGATGATATTGAGAACATTCCTAGATATAAGTGACAAACATAGACCTTAGCAGTGATCTTAGGAAATAGGAGATGACCTTATATTTAAGGGGTGATCGGTTAAGGGGTATGCATACCTAGGACCAACGTTAAGTCTATATCTTAAGAGCTTGACTTTTATGGCCGGGTATAGGGTCTAAGCTGTAATCATATTTACTAATATTGATAATTTGTCTACCTATCTACCGATAAGATAAGTTTATCCTGGAGCTATAGTCTTACCCTAATCCGTTCCTCGTACACTTAAAGAGACTACCCTGGTACAACAACTTTGAAGAAAAAAAGAGAATAGCACTAAGTTTAACAATTAATTAATATAATCATTCATAAGGAAACTCACAAAATTCATAGATATAAGTTATGGAAGCAAGATCCACATATTAGCCTTTGTATGGATATTAGCTGACAGTCCTAAACTGAAATGACCAGCACCTAGAATGAGTTATCATTGAAAAAGTTTCCGTTAAGTATTAAGACTTAGCAACAATGAGTTAGTTGGGGGAACCTAGTACAAATAGGTTTGTTTTGGAAGCATAGTTGTGGTACATGATCTAAGTTCAGAATCAATCTATTGATGCAAATAAGGACTTAGACTAGTCACGACATAGCCAATAGTCTTGATAAATGATGTATTCGTAAAAAGATTTGGATGGTGGTTAAGATGTAAATCTTGAAATTACTAAGATAAGTTGTTGATATCAGTGTTGTCAAGGGAACTGATGTAAACATAGGAACAAGTGAGTATTGTTGAATCTAGTAGGCTTAATTGAAATAGAGTAAATATGAACAAGTAGTGGGTGCTTCCAATGTGAGATCTAACTAAACTAGAATTAGCGGTTGAAATAACCAAGATGTACAGTGGATTAGTGTGGCGCACGGAAACGTAATGGATTAGAATGCCTAAGTCGATCAATACTCAGTGTGTCATGCTAGGATCGGACAATTTAAGTTAAAGATTTATAAGAAATGGTACATAGGTGGATTTTTTTTTCATTTACATTAAGGGGTGGCCTAGAAAAACTATACGAAGTATTGGACTATATTTTTTTTCAAGTAGTTAAACGTTTTCTTATAAGTACGTATAACAAGATACATTCTATATTTCAAAGGTGTTGCAAAGATTTTTGTTAATAAATATTTCAACTACTTTATTTTATATAGTATACTACTTTACAAGGCTTTTTTTCTTTCCAAATTCGTATAGCAACAAAATGGAATTTCATCTACCCCTGACAAAACTGATATATTTTAAAATAATGATGTTTTCGAACAACGATATGGTTATACAGTTCTTATATTATTTCTCAAATTTTCGTTTAGCTATATTTATTTTGCTAAAATAATTTTATAATTCAACTATCAATATTGCAATGATTTTAACCATTAAATGATTTTAAAGTTATTTATCTGCTTGCGATAAACTTATTTAATTTTGTGAACCAGAAATAGTTTCAAATGTAATTACTTCTTTTTGAAAAATAAAGGTACCATATCCAAAATTGTTTTATAAAACTTTATATTTGTTGAGCTTTCAATTGTTGTATTCTGCGAAACAAAACATAGCTTTCAAAGTATATATTCCATTTAGAAAGAAAAAGACACTGTGTTCAAATCATTTCTGTAAAAAAAAAATTTTTTTAACGGCTGTAGTGTCTCAATAGTTTTGAACTAGTTTTCACCATATTACTTTTGCGAGAAAATTGTATCATTGTTTCATAAATGATCGTTTGAGACACTGCGTTACGAAAACAAATACATGATACTTTGGATTTTGTGTAAACAAAAATGAGAAGGTATATTATTTTAAATGGTTAGAGATATATTTCCAAATTATAGTTACGTAAACTACTTTAAATTGGAAGAAAAATAAATGTCCATGCACATACTTCGTATACTAGGTTGATGATGACATCTCCAAAAAAGTAAGAACGTGATCATAGAGCTAGTTCGTAAGTATATAAGAAATTGATTCCGAGTACTTAGTTCTGTATGATTAATACATTGGAGGACTTGAGGGATATTTTGGATGGTCATGTAACTAGGAGATGAATCTTATATGATGAGTTTAAGAATTCAGAATTGTAGATTGTAATAAGTTGAATGATACACGTCAAGTGGAATAAAGGAAAGTTTATAAGTTGTAATTATAGAAAATTAAGTTAAAGATTATAGTACGCCTAAGAACTGATTTTCGAGGGCTGCTGATGACCCCAGATAGAAGTACGCTATAAATCAGCGATTGAGTTACAAAACCCTTAGTATGGTGACAATACCCCTAAGCTTGATTCTAGAATAGGCTACGATGTTATATAAGCAGAGAATATATACTTAGAAACTTCCTAGTTGGGTACAAAGAACGAGTCTCGAGGCATTAGCCTATGATAAAGAAGTGAAATGGTTAACGTATCACAATACGCAATGAAGGTTTAGTATGATCATTATCTAAGTGAATAATTAAATAGAACCATACTAAGTCGTTGATTAACACACGCAACTTTTGAGGACGAAACTTATTGTAAGAGGGTAGACTGTTGCACCCGGTTAAAAAGAAAATAAGAAGAATAAAAATGACATAATATTTTTTAAAAAAAAAGGAGAGAGAAAACCTTTCAAGTAACCCATACCCTTAACACCCTTTAATTCCCACTAACCTACAATTATAACCCCACCCCACTATACATCTTATCCTACCATTAAGTGTGGGAATCTTATCCTACGATTAAGTGTGGGAGATGAAACTCCCACATTTCTAATGCTATAAGGCCAAACGGCCAAGCTAAAGGGGAAGGAAAAGGTGTCATGAATAAAGAAAAAAAAAGAGGTGCTGAGAGTGTGCAAGAGGGAGAATAGAGGAATGAGAGGAAAAGAGAAAAGAAAGGAAAGAAAGAAGAAGAAAAGAGAAGAAAGAAGGCTAATATCACTACCAACACAACCACTATAACACCACCAAAATTGTTAGTTTATAACCAAGAGGTAGGTGTCCCCTCTCTTTATGAGCCGATTTCCTATATGTAATTATTTATCAATTGTTTTATATAATGTTTATCTTGTTGGTTACATTTCAAGTGCTACATGTTATGTGTGAGTAGATTAATTTTGTAGATTTGTTTTAATGTTTATATTATTGGTTATATGAAGTTATTTTAGTTATGGTTAAGTTATTTAAGGACACGTACTTTATACTTATAATTAGTTCATATGATAATACGTTGATTAATAGTAAGTTCATGACAATATAGTAAATCTTGTAACGTTATGTTTTTTGTGCAGATGTTAATCAATGGTATTTATATGATGGCGTATTTAATATTAGGATAATATTAAACACAATTAACTTTCAGCTTTGCGCATTTGATTTACATTTTTGTCATTACAAATGTTACTTACTTTTTTTAATATTCTCATACACTGTATATGGTATATTTTAATGCTTTTTATTTAATTATTGTGTTTGCTTACATGTTATAAGAGCTACACATTATATTCTGCACACTATTGTTAATCATACACTATATTAACGTAAATTAAAGTTTAATATTTATTTCACAACAATTATTATTATAATGATGTATTAAGATAGAATAGACATAATATTATAATTATCTATGTGTATATAATCTATTGTGACAAATGATGTAGTTGTAAAGGAATTACCATCATATATTAAATGATAACGCATGACAAATAAACGTAAAACCGACTATTGTAAGCAAGTAACCCGTAATTGATGCTCTAAATGTATTAATATAAAAAGTATGTATATTTGATGTAGGTAAGTGTATTGTTACTATGTAACGCTAATAACTCGTTGGTCTAATAATCATATATACTTGCATAATGTATTATACTGTATACAATATGTGAATGCTAGTCAAACTATGTTTATTTATAAGAACAGTAAGTACTGCAAAATCTGTCCTAACTTTCTTCCAACAACCGTACAATCCATTTTGTACATAAGATATAAAGAATGTAGCTAAAGTATTAATGTGTGTTAAACAATGTAATATGTGTTTAGTGTAGTGTTAAATATATGTATGTAGATAAAACGTGTACAACATATTGAATGTATTGTGCCACGTGTAGTTATTTGATGAAATGTACTTGTCACTATACATGTAAATACACTATTATACGTACATATATAAGCTAGCTAACATTGTGCTATTTGTGTGATATTTTATGATTCTATGTTATAATGTGCAATGTTAGCTAGGAAATGTTGTACTTAGATGTATATATGTATATGTGTTTTTATGCTGCATCAGTGTCATATAAAAATAATGCTAGTATTGAATAAACTATCTATTTGTATTGTGTTGACGTGAGTATAGTTTTATGAATGTGTTAAGTGGGTTTAGGAAATAATTATTGATATATGATGTGTGGGAGTATGCGTCATCATCATCATCATCCAGACCCAGTATATCCCAACGACAGCAAAAGCTATCGTTAGGGTATGGGGAGGGTAAGTGGTAGGTAGACAATACACGTATATATGTACGTATATGGGCGCGTGCATATATAAAAGTATGGATGCACCGAATTACTTATGATTATGCATTTGCATTCATGGCACGAGCATTGCATTGGCCCTGCGGGACGTGTGGCCCTATGAGGCGTGTGGTCCTATGGGACGTGTGACCCTATGAGGCGTGTGGTCTTACGGGACGTGTGACCCTATGAGGCGTGTGGTCCTATGGGACGTGTGGCCCTATGAGGCATGTGGTCCTACGGGACGTGTGACCCTATGAGGCATGTGGTCCTACGGGACGTGTGACCCTATGAGGCATGTGGTCCTACGGGACGTGTGGCCCTACGAGGCGTGTGGCCTGGCGGGACATGTGACCTGACGAGGCGTGTGGTAGGATCACCTCGAGGTTCATGCATTGCACGGTAGAGAGACATACATTCGTG
This sequence comes from Eustoma russellianum, assembly GCA_036186865.1. Taxonomy (NCBI): domain Eukaryota; kingdom Viridiplantae; phylum Streptophyta; class Magnoliopsida; order Gentianales; family Gentianaceae; genus Eustoma; species Eustoma russellianum. The sequence goes on from AP025049.1 coordinate 22,829,366, forward strand.
TGTTGAGACATCGTTGCGTGTGACACAAGCATACATCATGACATCGCATAACTGTTGTGCTGTGATTTTATTTCTTATACAGTTATTCATGCTTATTCATGTACTACATGTTATTTGTTTCCATATATGAGATTGTTCGGAAAGAGGTGGGAACCTACTGAGTGATATTTCTATATCACTCATCCCTTTATTTTTCCCAGGTGAGCAGGAGTACGATACATTTACATAAAAGACGAAGCTGAGTTCGGACAGTGGGGTAGTTAGAGCCAGATAGAAATGCTTACACTTGCAGTTTTATTTCATTTATGATAAGATGTAATAATGAATGCAGACTATGTACTTATCAGAAGTCGGACTTGAGCTGTAATAAATAAATGTTTATCTCATTTTTATTTCATTTCCGCTGCGAAATTTTCTACGTCACTGCTGATGTGCAAGAGAATTGAGCGACGCCTTATAGTTCTCGTAGTAGACTGCGGTAGGTGCACCGTTTCCGATACTAGTGTTCGGTAACGGGGCGCTACACTTCCTGACTTAGATCGATCACATGGATTGGTCGAAGTGACTTCGATCGGTACTTCGATCAATCAAAGTGACCTGGATGCAAAACTGAAGCACACTGTTTAACTTTAACCGATGACTTCGATCGATCGAAGTAGCCAACTAGTGTGACTTTTCATCTAAAGTTGTAATTTATGCACCAAGAGACATATCCAATCACCCATGAATGGTTTTGGACGTCTGATATGATGTTCAAAGGTCTATAAAAAGGATCTTTTAACGCGTTTCAAACACACATGTATTCCAAGATCAACCTTGCATACAAATTCTTCTTTCTTTCTCAATACATTCTCAAATGAAAGTTCATTTTGGTTTATTTTCTTGTTGCTGAAATAAAAAACCATTGACTTGTTCTATACTAGGAAGAAACTTGCATATAACTCTGCAGCAACTAGTGGAGGCAAATATTCCTCATGAAAAGTGTTTCAAGATGCCTTAAGTCATCTCTCTATTTTACTGCTTCTTCTACTCTCCTCACTCACGTTTTTTCTTAACAATAATTTTATAAGCTTTGCAATTATAAACTTAGTCATTTAATTCATTTTTATATGCATTTTCTTAAATCATATGCTAGTTTGGATAATCCCTAATGTTGATTATTGTAAACTTCTTGTGGTGAAAAACAATATTCAACATCGTGATATTGTTTTTCAATGCTGGAATGCAGGATGCTGGTAACCCAACATTAAAGCCAAGAGACATGGTCAAAACAAAATTCTCACACTGTCATTTTGCACAATCGTCACCGTTCAAATTAAACCAGATCTTATGGTTTATAAAATAAAGATGTAAGAAAGTAAATAAATAACATGGGTATAACGATATAAGATACTTAAAAAAAAAAAGTAACAGATCATACGACCTTCGTGTTGTTTTCCTAATGATGCATCTATGGTATCAACATTGCTAATTGGTAGAATTTTCAACCAATTAACAACCTTATTCTATTGTCGACAGCCTTATTCTTTTGTTGCAAACTTGGTTGCTGTCAATAAACCTGGTGACAAGGGATGAAGAAATTTAGAAGTTAAAACATATTGGTCATAATAACTACGAAACATGTAGAGACAACGAAATTTAAAAGTCACAATATATTGGTGACAATAATAACAACAAAACATGTAGGTGGTTGAAGATTGATCGTATAATAACAACCAAGGATCAAGCGACCAAAAATTAGGTAGAGTTTCCATGACCATCATATATCTTCGTTAACCATAGCACATTTTTATTTTATAGGACATTCCGTAAGAACTTAAGCATTGTGATGGAGTAATGTAAATTGGATAGTGTGAAAATTTGATCAGCAAACAACTAATTCATCATCATTTGAAGAATGTTGAATAAAATTCAATCGCACAAACAATGAAATGAAATCAAGAGCACAAAAGCCAAACGAAAGAGGAAGAATATGGAAGTGTGGAGAGAATTTGCTGGAGAAAAAACTGTAACTTCCTTCATCCCCAAAAATGTCGAACGAGCCAAGTATATACAACAGAGAAGATGAAAAATAACTGCCAACCCCTAAAATTACAATATTACCCCTACAGTTATTACATGAGCCACTACAACTAAAAGGTTAAAAACGTCATTTCGCCTCAACTTTAAACTTCCCGCGCTGTTGCTTCTTCTTCCTTGCTCTCCCTGCGCACCACTGCAACACATCTTAGCAATTCATTTATCACGTCAATTCTTCCACGTGCAGTATCCATTCCCAGTTAATGCTCATCGTTAGATTAAGTATCTAATCCAACGATCCCTTTTGATTCTGTGATATTTCATATTCTGATCAACCATTGCATCTCCTTTAGTTTTGTGACAGCCCCCCTCAAGCTCAACTTGCCCTGTAGATATCATATCTCCTAACTTCTTAGCCAGCTCTCCTTATCTCTTGCCGTCCAAGGCCTTGGTAAACGCATCTGCTAATTGAAACTGCGTTCTAACTGGCATCATTTTAACGACATGTTGTTGCACTTTGTCTCTTACTATGTGGCAATCAATCTCTATATGCTTTGTTCTTTCATGAAATACCAGGTATTCAGCAATGTATAACGCATCCTTACTGTCACAGAATAACTCCACTGGTTCCATCTCAGTGAGCAACAAATCTTTAGTCAAATACAAAAGCCACTGTAATTCACAAACTGCTAAAGCCATTGCTCTATATTCAGCCTCTGCAGAAGATTTGGATAAAGTAGTTTGTTTCTTTGCCTTCTAGGATATCAAGGTGTCTCTAAAGAAAACACAATAGCATGTAACAGATCTCCTAGTTTCTTGGCAGCCTGCCCAATCTGAATCAACAAATCCCTTTAACTTCAGCTCACCAGTATTGGGCAGCAATATTCCTTGTCCAACAGAGCCCTTCAAGTATCTCAAAACTCTATGTGCTGCTTTAAAGTGATTCACAGTTGGGCAGTCTAAAAACTGACTCAATTATTGCACACTGAAAGCAATATCAGGTCTGGTAATTGTCTGGTATATCAATTTCCCTATTAGCCTCCTGTATTCACTAACATTGTCTAGTAAGCTTGAATCATTATGCATCAGCTTGGCATGGCTTTCCATAGGCGTAGTCACAGGATTAGATCCTAGAAATCCTGATTCCTCCAATAGCTCCAAAGCATATTTTGTCTGATTAAGCACCATACCTCTGGATGATCTAGCCACCTCAATTCCTAGGAAATATTTCAAATTACCCAGATCCTTTATTTTGAACTCATGATTCAGTAAATCCTTAATGTTCTCAATATGTTGGATATTCTCACCCACCACAATGATATCATCCACATATACAAGTAACATCAACAGGGAATTGTTTGATACTTTAGTGAATAGTGTGTAATCATTCTTTGATTGAGAAAATCCTTGAGAAACCAGGAAGTTTGTTAACTTGGCGTTCCATTCTCTACTAGCTTGCTTCAAGCCATACAACGATTTTTGTAACTTGCAAACAGTCTTAGGATGTTTTGTCGTTAACCCAGTAGGGGGAACCATATATATTTCCTCAAGCAAATCACCGTGTAAGAACGCATTATTTACATCCACTTGATGTACATACCAATTGAGTCTAGATGCCAAGGCTAACACCATCCTTACTGTGGTCATTTTTGCAACTGGGAAAAATGTCACTTGATAATCCACTCCTAACTGTTGTGCATATCTCTTTGCTACAAGCCTTGACTTGTACCTTTCCACAAATCCATCAGCCTTGTGTTTAACTTCATAAACCTATTTACATCCTATGGGTTCTTTTCCTGGAGGCGATTCAGTCATTATCCAAGTGTTGTTTGCTTTCAAGGCTGCAAGTTCACTTTCTATTGCCTTTTGCCATTCAACAGAATAAGATGCCTCTACATAGGAGTTAGGTTCTGTATGCATACTAATATTTAGAGCATATGTTTTGTATTTTGGTGCTAAAGACTCCAGAGAGAAGTAATTTTGAATTGGATGTGGTGTGGTTTTAGCTTTAGCGGCAGAGAAGGAGTGAGAGTTTGATGTAGGAGTCAAGTCAAAAGTGGAGAGTGATTGTGTCTGATTACAATAATATTGCTTGAGATATGATGGGGCATGTCTATTTCTCTAAGGTCTGAATATAGGCAGTTCAATAAGTATAGAGCTAATGGGTACTTCTTGAACATTACTGGGGCTGTCTTCGATTGGGTGCTGAGAGCCATCTTCGATTGGATGCTGGGATGGATTCTGAGGTGAACATCGAAGAGGTGATGTGTGTTTGGGTGAAAGCTGAGAAGGAGAAAAAGTCGCAGTGATTAGTTTATCTGGTTGAAATGGTGTGGAAGTGGATTGACCATGTCCCCCCTAGATGTGGATCTAGGCAGATCACATCTTGATGGTGACGAAGGCATTTGTGGAATAAAGGATTCAGAACATGGATTGAACATGGTGGCTGGTGAATTTGAAGAATGATTGAAGGGAAGTGATGAAGTAGGTGAGGTTAGTGCAGGAGTGCATTTAAGGATGGGCTGGTAAGGAAACATCTCTTCATGGAATATGACATCTCTGGATATAAAGACATCTTTAGTGGTGAGGTCTTGAAGGATATAGCCTTTTGTAACATGGGATAGACCAAGAAATATGCTTCTCCTTGACCTGACAGAGAACTTGTCTTTAAGAGGAGAAGTATTCATTGCAAAGCAAAGGCATCCAAATACTTTAAGATTGCTATAGGACTTATTATATAAAAGTTCATAAAGGGTTTTCTAGTTGAGTAGAGGTGACGGTGTGATATTGATGAGGTATACCGCATGTTGAACACAAAATCCCGAGTGAGTGATTGGTATATTTGATTGGAATTTTAAGGCTCTCGATTGTTGAGGATATGTTGGTGTTTGCGCTCAACCAATCCATTTTGTTGAGTGGTGTGGACGCAGCTAGGTTGATGCAAGATTCCTTTGGATGCATAGAACTGATTCATTTTAAATTCAGCCCCATTATCAGTTCTAATAATTTTGATAGGAGTATTAAACTGTACTTGAGCAAATGAGCAGAAACTCTCAACAATATTCCTAGTTTCTGACTTTGATTTCATCAAATAGATCCAGACATATCGTGTATAGTCATAAACAACTGTAACAAAATATTGTTGTATATACAATTTACGGTGTTTATATGGACCCCATATATCCATATATACTAGTGAGAATGGAGATTTAGAAACTGAAACAGAAAGAGGAAAAGGATTTCGCTCATGTTTAGCTAACGGGCATATAGTACAGGAAGGGGAATGGAAAGACGTATCAAGTGACAGATTTGTCTTGCTGATTTCTACAAGTCTGGATGATGATAGATGTCCAAGTCTTGAATGCCAAAGAAAAGGATCTGAAGACTCTACAACATGGGCTTGAGAACATCTAGGAAGAGATAAGGCTGAGGTTGAAGTACTGCTAAGTAGGTGATACAACCCTTGGTTCACCTTAGCTGAACCAATCATCTTCTTGCTCAAATGGTCCTGTATTAGACATGAGTTTGACTGAAAAATTAGCTCTACATCACCTCTTTCTGTGAGCTTACTCAAGGACATTAGATTGAAGGCAAAGGAAGGTACATATAGAACATTGTATAGGGTCAAGAGTGGGCTTACACAGACTGTGCCCATGTGCATGACAGGAGCAAGGACATTATTTGGAAGTTTGACAGACATGGAAGTGGTTGAATGATATGACTTAAACAATGATAAGGAACAGCAAATATGGTCTGTCGCACCAGAATCTAAAATCCATACGCAATGAACATTAGAATGTGATACATTACCTGGCTGCTTTGCAGGTGCACTAGCCTGTTGAGCTGACATCACAGCATGGTGTCCTTTACTCTCCTCTATCTGAGCATTCCCTTCCACATGTCCTCTGTTTCTGTGTTCCTGCAACAAATTGATGAGTTGATTATACTGTTCTTCTGTGAATGAGGATACTACTTGTAATGGTCTGTTCATATGATATACTTCAGCAATTTTGTATTGCTCACAGTCAGCTTGATACCCACTTCCTCCTTCTTGATTGGCATACATATTTCCTTCAACACAATTAACCTGACTTTTAGATTTAAAACAAGGAGGATAACCATCCTTCTTATAGCATCTATCAACTGTATGTGCAGGCATATTACAGTATGTACACATAGGTCTCTGTGAATCCTTTCTAGAGCCTCTCCCTGTTGGCTTAAACCAGTTTCTAGTTGGTCCTTCACCATTAGCTTTGCCATTATAGGAACCAAAGTTTGAGTTACCACTATTGATACTCAGTACAACAGAAGGATTATTTGTAAACAGACCCTGCGTTTGTTATAACATGAAAAAAATGTATATAATAAGATATACATAAATATAATGCTGCACGTGTGTGAAAAATAAAATAAAATAAAATAAGTAAATTAAAGAAGAAAATAAAAACTTCCGCTGGGATGGGGGTTAGTCAACCCCCATTATCCCATTTCCCACTAAGCATTCCACTGATGGTGCCCCAAATCTCTCCCCTAAATGGCCTTATCCATCCAACTAAAAAAAAGATATTTCACCACAGATAAATCTCCTTCTCATCCATCACACATCACACACGCATTCTCAAAAACACCTCGGCAGAGCAAGAGAAAAGGAGGAAAAGAGAAGGAGAGAAGAAAGGAAGAAAGAAGAAGGAAACAAATTATTAAATAAATTAGACAACCCTATAATCCAAGGTAAGTACGTTTTCGTCTACTTAGAGTTTTGTCACAATTTTCATTAAATGTATTATGTATGTTTTATACATGGATTATGGTTGTGTTTATATGTTTATATGTGTAAGTGTTTGGGGAAAATTTTGTATGATTGTACAATTTGGTGGGTGTGCTTTTCTTGAGGAATAAAATATATGTGTATATATAATCACCATCACTGGAATGGCATTTAGATATACAAAATATGTTAAGGCCTCGGGGTTTTATTTTAGCAAATAGTAGATGTTGTTTTTGTACCATTAATATGTATGTAATTTTCCGATGGTAATTATACACATGTAAATATAAGTACAATTTTCTCCTGGATTATATCTTTATATAAAACTGGTGCAGTAAGACATACTTACATACATATTTGTATACCTCCAAATTATACACATACGTACGGTCATATCATATTCAGAATTTTTTTTATGTACAAGTGTCATGCTTCTTTTCAGATATATATATATATATATATATGCATTACATATATTTAACTTTTACGGAATTGAACACATGCATACACATGCATATTTTGTTTGGTATCCGTAAGTTATACATACATACATATATATATACAATATATATATATACAATATATATATATATATGTATATATATAACAGAAAGGATATATATTTCCAATCTATGCTCAAACTGTATAGAGAAATGACGAAACTGAATATGCCAAATCTATGCTCTTAGAAGGCTGTGTGTAACTGATGTGGTACACACTTTATATTCTAATTGATGCCACATTCATAGTATATAATTCAATAAACTTTGCACCGTACATATTCACATATGTATAAATGGATTGTATTGACTTTAAAATTTAAATATGTGTGCATGCGACTTATGGCTATGGGTGTGTAATTTTGGCAATTATATGTCTATATTTCGGTATTAACTCGGATCATGTATTAGTATTTGGGGTTGTATAAATAAATTTTATATGTGTTGTACCATTTGTATATGTGAAACATTTTATATGTACATATATATTTCTCAAGGTTTTGTATTTTGGTCACGTTTATGAATTTTCTAAATAGCTGTGTGCATTAGTTATGAATATACACGTGCCTAGGGCCGTATGCATATATAAGTGTATATTTAGAAATTGATTTGTGAAATTATTTTATGAGGGCCGAAAGTTAGTGGCCTAACTATCAAATGAAGAATTCGGCCTCAGTTGAGCATGCAGCACCATTATGTAATTTTGCAAATATATGAGTTCAATATATTATAAAGGAGGCAAATGTGGCATGTTGTGTATATTTATATATGTTGGTGTTATAAATAGAAAAAAAATAGAAATCTAGGAACTAATTATTTTGAGTAAGTCAAATTAACATTTATTCCAGGTATTGATTTTATATACAATTGTTTAGATCCGAGCGTAAAAGAGAAGGAAGTGAATACCGGATCAATGTAAGTGGTCTATCTATGTTTGTTATACTGTCATGCATCAGAGGTGAGTGGTCTATTTGTGCTCGCCATGTCGTCATGCATCAGATGTAAGTGGTCTATTTGTGCTCGTCATGTCGTCATGCATCAGAGGTATATATTTATCATGCATCAGTGTGTTATTTGTTGCATATCTGTAATTGGATTTACTCTATATGTGAATTGTGTGCATATGTGATATATGTGAATTGTGTGTATGTATGAGTGTGGATGCACCAGATTAAAGAAAGATAAGAAGAACAGAAATGAGAATGAAAATGAAAATGAGATGAAAAAAAGAGAGTCGGCCATGCAGGCCGTCGAACCGGGCCGAAGTGCCAACGGGCCGGTTTCTATGGCAGACCTCGACCCAGATCATAATGTAAATGTTACTTAATTACTTTTAAATAGTAATAATTATAGGAAGATATAAATAAATATCAGAAAATTAGAAATAAATTCTCGAAATTATAAAATACTGAAATTAAATTATTTCCATTATATTTCAGTAATTGTAATAATTTATTTAATTCGGATAATTAGGTAATAAATAGGAGAAAAATGAGGAAAAATACAGAAAGTGCACAATAAATGTATACAAGCCATGGAAAAATAGGTTTAACGTTAAGCAACAATAAATCATTACTCGGATAATAAATGAACCATGATTTGAGTGCCAGAGGATGGTGAGGATGGGCCAGAGGCCTCAGACGATCTTTAAATGAACCTAGATTTGAGTGTCGGAGGATGGTGAGGATGGGCCAGGGGCCTCAGGCGATGCGATTTTTGATTTCATGGCTCGTGCATTGCGTTGATGGTGGGTCATAACGTACGGGTCACGGGTGCTTAGTATGGTGTACGGTGGCGGGGCCAAGTACACTCAGGATGGTGACTGTGAGTGGGTACGACCCACAACCACTCAGTAGGTCCCGGGATCATACATTGCATGGCGGAAATATCGGTATTCTGTGTGACATGACTTCGTTGCGTGTGACATGCATATCTAGACATGCATCATGAAGTTGCGCATTATTATGTGGAGTGGCTTACTTTCTGCGGCTTATTTACTTCATTGGTATGCATTGTTCCCTTCTTTGTCTATATGATTATTCGTTTGATGTATGTCATACTTGAGAAGAGCATGCATCACGGTAAGGTAGATAGAGCTGATAAATTATTTATTTTGTATTTATTTTCGAAGTCTTGACTGTTAAAGATAATCGAGGAAAATTATTTGTGGACTAAGTTTTTGTATGTTAACTATAAAGGTTATTTGTATTTGCTTCTGCATGTATGTTTTTATAACAGTTATATGTAGGCTGCTTACTGAGCCCGTTGATTTGGCTCACACCACCACTCACCAGTTTTGCAGGTATGAGGAGCTATAGTATGCTTATACAGGAGTTAGTATACTGTGGAAGATCGAGACGAAATATATCAAGAGTTAGGATATTCAGACGAGACTTTCGAGAGTGGGTGAGGCAGTTATTTCGAAATTAGAGGTTTATGTATTTTCGAGATTAGTGTTTATATTTGAGAGTTAATTGCACCTGGTATCCATTTTTTTCCACCAAATTTTAAGTAGCATCTAATGTTTCATGAAACACACTTGCCATCCAGTGTTATAGAGAAAATAGATACCTGGCATCCGGCAACCGGGAAATGACCTGCTGTAGGCGGTTTTTATGAAATTTCCTTTTTTTTCCCACTTTTTCCCCAAGTGGCGCCAAACTTTTCCCAACCTTGGTTAATTTCATCTTCCCTCCATTCCTTCCAATAACAACAACCAAAACTACCGCGCCATATCCTTATACTCATCCCCATTCCGCACAGACATCCATGTTTCTTAAAATATTCCAAAGTGATGCAATTTACAACGCCACTGGATTTTTTCACCTTTGCAGATGAACTGGTAAACCAATGTGATCTGCAAATAAAACAGAACTAAACCAGAGGTTTGGATAACCGTGGGACTGAAACAAACTGTCCCAACCTGGAATAGTTTTGAAGATGAATCAGAAGTTTCCAGCGAACTGAGCCCAAGAAGATACTCCACTAGGACACAGGAAGTATACCTGCTATCCAAAACCATAATCAGGTTCTTCTTCCCAACCAATACGAGTTACAACCAGAACGAAACAAAATCAATAAACCCACAAGCAAACTAATTTTTTCATTTGCCAACTATGCATATTCTAAACAACCACCAAAATAATCAGAAGTTCACATCTTTTCCTCAAAAGCCGACTCCACACAAAATAAAACAGCTTGAACCACCTGATCATAAGCTCCAAGTACTACTACCTTGTAATAGAGCAAAACCTAAAATTCTACCTTACAAAGCTTTAAAAGACCAAAACTCGTTCACATAATAATGAAAAACCACTCCAGTGTACCTATAAATCCAACCAGAATAAAATGCTAAAGTTCAAGGAAGTATAGTTGCTGAAAAATCCAAATCCCAGAGCAATGACATAATTGCAAGAATCTTTTTGAAGTTTAACAGAGTGCTAGGCCCTATGTTTTCAAGATTAAAATTCTTTCCTGACAAGAATTCAAGAAACCCACAATACAACGTGGAAATTAAACGAACATATCAAGAAAACATGTGGAAAGAAACGGTTTCTCCTCCTACCTCTAATGTTATCCAAACAAACAAAAATTTGCGCAAACTGTACTAAGCTATAAATGAATTTTTATAAAAAACTTTAATTCTTTCTTGTGGTTCCTCCTAAGATCGTCAGCAACCTCTGATATCAGATTTGGCTCACCCCTAGAAAACCCAAGAGGGATGAGAGATTTGCCGAAAGGGGCAACCCGGTATTTATAGAGGTGCAAGAAAGGGGGATTATTTTTCTGGGAATAAAGAACAAATGTAAATATAAAAGAAAATAGTCAACCTTGGTTAAAGTAGGGTTAAAAGTATGGTTAAGTCCGGTCAAAGGTCGATTTCAGCGGTCAACGGTCGACCAGCAGGTCATCCGGATGCCAGGTGTCTATTAACCCTATAAGTCTGGATGGCAAGTGTGTTTCATGAAACATTGGATGCTACTTAAAACTTGGTGAAAAAGAATGGATACCAGGTGTAATTAACTCTTATATTTGACTATAGTATTGATTTAGAAATTCTTTGACATAGTATTAATGATGATGATTATTTTATCGAGGATTTTTAGTAATGACTTCCGCTGACTTTGATCTACGTCATTGTGATGACGTGTAGTTGATTTGTATCAACGCCTTGTATTCTCCTTAGCGAGATGCGGCAGGTGCACCGTTCCCGATGCTAGGGTTCGGGAGTGGGGCGCTACAGTTGGTATCAGAGCATGGCTCTAGATCCACGGCGGAAACGTAGATTTAAGCCATGATTGTGGAAATTAAGTGATGATCTTGGCCATAAGTGACGATCTTAGACATAAGTGACGATATTGATTTAGAGTTGATCTTGGACATAAGTACCGATTTTTTTTGTCGTAAGCACTGATTATATATGAAGCATATGACCTTAGAAGTTAAGTGATGACCTTGCCCATAAGTTACGATTTTAGACTTAAGGAATGATAATATGAAATGACGGCTCTAGAAAGTAAGTGGTGATCTAAATTTGAGGTGATAATTTGAGCATAAGTACTGATCTTAGTCATAAGCTATGATTGTGTTCTAATCATTGAACTTAGAAATAGGTACTAATTTTAGACATAAGGAATGATGATACCGAGTATCAATTCTAGAAATAAGTCATGACATTAAACCTAAGTGATGAGCATATAGAGGATATGCCCACGCATGCCTAGGGCACTCTATACGACTCTGAATTATTTGTCTTACCTAAGCGCTGATTATAACCATTTATGTAATTCCTTATATCCGACCCCTTGAAACACGGAACCATTATGGTAAATGAACCGGGTTCATGCCTCTATTTTGACGACAATGTCTGAACGTGACTAGTTCTATGTTGGGATCGCAGTTCCTAAGAAACGATCTGTTGTGAAACGAATTACTAAGAAAGGGAGTTATTAGCGTTATGATCAGTAGAGTTTAGCAAAGAATATCGTACAAAAAAGTTTATAATTATGATTAAGATATTGAATTTTAGAGTATCAGTTAAGCGGAAGATATTACTCCTATTAGTAACATTGATTGATAGTGATAAGCAAGCATTACTAAAATAAGTACAATAGAATTACGAATTATTACAAATTTGGGTTAAGTGTTGATTCCTAAGAGCACGTAAGTATTGATGCATCGAGTAGGCTTGAACTGGAATAAAGTAAGTATGAACAAGTAATGGTTATTTTTCAGGTGAGATTTAATTAAATTAGAATTAACGATTGAAATAATCAATTAAAGAAGTACGACGTATCTGTGTGACGCGCGGAAGCATGGTGGATTAGAATGACCTAAGTCGATCGATATTTAGCACGTCATACTAGGACTGGACATCTTAAGTTAAAGATTTATAAATGGTACATATGTGAATTTTTCACTAACATTCAGGGATGACTTAGAAAAAAATTATACGAAATATTGGACAATCTAAATTAAAGATTTTATCATTAGTAAATGAATAATGAATTTATAAGAAATGGTACATAGACAGATTTTCATTTGACTGTATGGACGACTTAGGAAGAAAAATTATACTAGGTGATGGACTGTAATTTTCCAAGTAGCCAACTGCTTTCAAAATAAGCACGTACACCAAGATATATTCTATATTTCAAGGGTACTTCAAGGATTTTGCTTATAAATATTGTAAGTAATTCCATTTTTTTGTGTATTAAATTTTACAAAGCTATTTCTTTTTCGAATTTGTGTATCAGCATAATGAAACTTCAACTATCTCTGACAACTCTGGAAAATATATATATTTTTAAGATGTCGATGTTTATCTGTGAACGATACGTTTGTACAATATTGCACATTTTCAATTTTGGTTACAACCATTTTGTCAAAATAAATTTTATTTTGTCGACTATCAATATTACAAGCATTTTATCCATTAAGTGTTTTGATGTTATTTATCTGCTTACGATAAACTTAATAAATTTTTGTGACGCCAAAAATAGTATTCAAAATATATACTCCCTTTTTTTTAAAAAAAGAGAGAGGTACCATATTCAAATCGTTTTAAAAGACCTCTCACTTGTGGAGTTTCAAGTTGTTTTAATGTGGTGACATTGAAGTATTTTAGAAAGTGATTTATATTCGTATTGTGCTATAATAGTTTACTTGAAACATTGCTTTGTAAAAACAAATATATAATATTTTGGATCGTGTATTTAAAAAAAAGATTGGATATTATTTTAAATAATTAAAGCTATATTCTAAATTATATCTATGGAAGCTATCTTGTTATTTGTAAAAAAACATGTCCATACTCATATTTGTATATTAGGCTACTGATAATATGTCAAAGGAATAAAGAAAGGGTCATAGAGGTAGTTCGTATGTATATAAGAAGTGATTTGAGGACATATCTGTGATGAGAGAGTGTAATGATTAGCGTATTGGATTACGCAATGGATATTTAGTTGGTTATATAGCTAGGAGATAAATCATAAGTGATTAGTTAAAAATTCCGGAACTATAAGATTACAAGTACGTAAGTTGAATGATACATGTTAGGTGGTATAAGTGGAATTGGTTGCTTAACAACCTAAAATAAGCTTGATAGGATGATATTCGAAAAGTATACTAGGTGAATGGATTAGATAGAACTACATTAAGCTATGAGCCATGTAATACGCAAGTTTCGAGGATGAAACTTTTTGTAAGGGGGGTAGATTGTTATAACATGGAAAAAATGTATATAATAAGATATACATAAATATAATGCTGCACGTGTGTGAAAAATAAAATAAGATAAAATAAAATAAATTAAAGAAGAAAAAAACTGCCGCTGGGATGGGAGTTAGTCAACCCCCATTATCCCATTTTCCCACTAAGCATTCCACTGATGGTGCCCCAAATCTCTCCCCTAAATGGCCTTATCCATCCAACTAAAAAAAAGATATTTCACCACAGATAAATCTCCTTCTCATCCATCACACATTACACACGCATTCTCAAAAACACCTCGGCAGAGCAAGAGAAAAGGAAGAAAGGAGAAGGAGAGAAGAAAGGAAGAAAGAAGAAGGAAACAAATTATTAAATAAATTAGACAACCCTATAATCCAAGGTAAGTACCTTTTCCTCTACTTAGAGTTTTGTCACAATTTTCATTAAATGTATTATCAGTTTTGATTAATGGCCAACCTTCAGAGTCTTTCCGACCGTACAGAGGTGTCAAGCAGGGTGACCCGCTGTCCCTATTGCTTTTTATTCTATCATCTGAGGGTTTTAGCAGGGGCTTAAAATCATTGGTTGATCCTGGTGCACTGCAGCCATTTCGCCTAGGCCGGATTCCATTTGCTATTACACATTTGGCATATACAGATGATCTGCTTATCTTCCTGCGGGGTACACAATGCAATTTACGCCGATTTCACTCTTTCTTAAGTTTATATGAGACTGCATCTGGTCAAAAGGTTAATTTTCATAAGAGCAGTTTCATTCCCTTTGCCAACACCCAAACACAACAACGTCGCTCTTTTGAGACACTTTTAGGCATGCGATGTACTCCTTTGCCATTTCGGTATCTTGGTTCATATTTACATAAAGGCATTAATCGCTCAAGATACTGTACATCCCTCCTGCAACATATAGATGATCGCATTCCGGGATGGCACTCTCGTCTTCTTTCTTCGGCAGGTCGACTGGTGCTGCTACGTTCAGTGATTTCGGCCCTTCCTCTTCATATTCTTGCCGCAGGAGGCTTGCCAAAATCCGTCATCAAAATCATTGAAAGGAAGATGACATCATTTTATTGGGGTAATAGGCATCATTGGGTAGCATGGTCCACAATTACTTTGCTGATTGAAGAGGAAGGCTTGGGCCTCCGAGATCTTAGTATGTTACAAAAGGCTTATCACTGTCGCATTTGGTGGTCTTATCAGCAGCAAGACACTCTTTGGAGTAAGTACATGCATATTAAATATGGCAGCAGAGGGGACTACCGCCCTAGGCTACCGGATTCGCTGGTTTGGAAACTTATTTGTCGCATCCATGCTACCTGCTTTGCTCAGACTGAAGGCTCGGGTTCTCACCTTACATGGAAACTCACAGCATCTGGTGAGTTTTCTTTGAGAACAGCTTATGATATTTGCTATGTCTCAAAGCCCACACTGCTCTCTGCTAAATTCATTTGGTTCAAGCACCATTCCCCACCCACAAAATTATTTTTATGGCGCATTTTCCATTCTGCTATGCCATTTGAGGATTATATTGGTCGGTACTCTACGGCTCGTCCCACACATTGTCCTTTCTGTAAGTAGCATTCGGCCACGGTAGATCATGTTTTGCTCTACTGCAGCAACATTCGCCCATCTGGGATTTTTTTGCCACTGAGTTGAATGGTATATCCCCCATCTCATTATCTTGGTGGTATCGCTCTATGTTTTCATCATTATTTGGGATTTTGAAGATCATAGTGCCAGCTATTTTTGTTTTTAACATGTGGTGCACCTACACAACATTAGTATATGGCACATCCGACTCATTTGTTCCATCTGCAATTTGGGCTTCAATACATTATGATATTGAGACGTGGATCCAATCAATACAAAGTACGAAACTTACGGTGGGTCCAACGCTTCATCTTTCGTGGATTCCAAAGATTCAGTCACCACGTCTACAAGTGGTTTGATGGAAAACATCACCCTCTGGTAGGTTAAAGTTAAATATTGATGCGGCAGTTGGCAAGTACTATGCCTCAGGTGGGGCGATTTTGCGTGATCATTTTGGTACCTGTGTGGGGGCGATTTCTTTTTGGCTGCCTCTATGTACACCTCTTGCAGTTGAAGTACAAGCGGCGGTATTTGGTTTGCTATACTTTCTACCACTTTATCGTTGCATTATTTTATAATCTGACTGTGCAAAAATGATTTCTCGACTGCGGCAACCACAATCTGTCTTCGGCAACTATCATCTTAGATTATTATAGACACTACTGCATCATCATCGTCTACAATTTGTTCATGTCTATAGAGAGGCCAACATGGAGGCACACTACCTGGCTCAACATGCAGTGATGTTTCCTCAGACACAATACTTTATGCACCACAGTCTACCATCACTAGTCCGTGGTACCATAACTTTGGACCTCTCCTCAGCAAATTTGTGGGTACATTGAATTAATGGTCGTCCATATGGATTGGCACTCCTTAGCTTACCTTTCCTTTGTTTCCTCTGTATTTCTTTTGGATTGTAATTTCTTTCCTATTGCACTGTAGCGCATATCAACACTCCATTTCTATAAATATGTATGCTTTTTCCTTCGCCAAGGTTTTATCCACAAGGGTGGTTTTACTTGGCAAGGTTTTAATGCGGCATATCATATATGATTTGGATGTTGATAATCATCTACTACTACTTACATCATACTTTCATGCTCTGTAATAAGGTTTTCCTCCGCCATACGTGAGGGCTTATTTTAATAACATAACTTTCAATTAATATATATATGTGCATATATATATATATATATATATATATATATATATATATATATATTTTAAAGAAAATTTTGTTTTGTTGATTTATGGCCTCACTTGTGATGGAGGAAAACCTTATTACATAATAATGTCATCGTAAGAAAAAAGCGAATGCAAGGAAATAATGACTATCAGCCTCCAATCATATATGATATGCCGCATTAAAACCTTGCCAAGTAAAACCACCCTTGTGGATAAAACCTTAGCAAAGGAAAAAGCGTATATATTTATATAATTGGAGCGGTGATATGCGTTACGATGCAGTGGAATAAAAAGTACAAGCCAAATGGACCAAAAAGAAAGACATGAAGTGGGCGGCCATAGGGTATCCAGCGCAGGTTGATGCACGGTCGTCACGTCATAGAGTATTTCATCCGTGCCAAAGGTGAGTAATAAGATGCTAGGTTAAACAGGTATACAAGGCATAGCAAAAAGTAGAAAGCTAAGAGAATGCAAAGCATACCGAGTCTGCCTGCACCCCTCAGAGTACAGACAGAGATATCAAAACCATGCCAATCCATATAGAAGACCGGGAAAGCTCAGGAAAAACGAAGATTTGCAGATGAGAGATCCAATGCCATGGAGCCACGAACCAAGGATGGAAGAGTATGAGGCAAGAAGTATTGTGTCTGAGGAAAGAGCATTGCATGCTGAGCAAGGTAATGAGCAGTCATATTTGCCTCTCGTTAAACATGATTAAATTCCAGCCGATAGAGGTGAAGCAGTGTATGTAGTAGGCGCAGATGATAGTTTCCAAAAACTGATTGTGGTTGCTTGAGCCGAGACAGCATTTGATTACAATCCGATTCTAAGATAATAGAACGATAAAGCGGAAGGAAATGCAAAAAACCAAACACCTCTGCATGTATCTCTGCATTAAGTGGTGTACATGGAGGTAAGTGAAATGAAATTGCTCCCACACAATTACCCGAATGATCACGCAAAATTGCCCCCCTGACGCATAATTTCTGCCAACCACCGCATCGATATTTAGTTTTAGCCTACCAGAAGGAGGTGTTCGACAACGAACTACCTGCGGGCAAGGAGGCCGAATAGCAGGAATCCATAAGAGCTGAGTTGTCAGTCCTACCGCAAGTTTGTAGCCCTGAATTGTTTTAATCCACATCCCAATGTCATAATGGATGGCAGCCCGAACAGAGGACGGAGCAAATGAGGTTGACTCACCATACACAAGTGACGCATAGGTACGCCATATGTTGAACACAACAATCGCTGGAACAACTATTGTTAAAACCCCAAAGAGAGACGATAATGTAGAGCGATACCACCAAGATAGCAGATATTGATGAAGATGTAATGACATGGGGAACAAACCATGTAACTCAGAGGCAAAAAAAATCCCAAATAGGACGAATGGTTGTGCAATATAGAAAGACATGATCCACCGTGGCCGAAGCTTGCTTACAAAAACGACACTGCGTTGGACGAGCTGTAGAGTACTTACCAATATGATCCTCAAATGGCATAGCTGAATGGAAAAGGCGCCATAATAATAGCTTAGTGGCTGGTGAATGATTCTTGAACCAAATGAATCTAGCAGATAGCAACTTCAGCCGTGGTATCCTGCTAATGTCACAAGCCGATGGTAATGTAAATTCTCCCGATGCCGATGGTGTCCAGGTGAGATGTGAACTATGGCCGCCAGACTGAGCAAAGCATGTATCATGAATGCGACATATAAGTCTCCAGACTGGGGAATCTGGTAATCTAGGCAGATAATCCCCTCGGTGGCCATATTTAATATGCATGTATTTACTCCAAAGTGTATCTTGTCGTTGATAGGACCACCATAGGCGACAATGATAAACCTTTTGTAACATGCTAAGATCCTGAAGCCCCAAACCACCTTCCTCAGTGGGTGTAGTAATAGTAGACCACTGTATACAGAAAGGATACAAACCTTATATTTCCAATCTATGCTCAAACTATATACAAAAATGATCAAACTGAATATGCCAAATCAATGCTCAATTGTTAGAAGGTTGTGTGTAACCGATGTGGTACACACTTTATATTCTAATTGATGCCACATTCATAGTATATAATTCAATAAACTTTGCACCATACATATTCACATATGTATAAATGGATTGTATTTATTTCAAATTTTAAATATGTGTGCATGCGACTTATGGCTGTGGGTGTGTAATTTTGGCAATTATATGTCTATATTTCAGTATTAACTTGGATCATGTATTAGTATTTGGGGTTGTATAAATAAATTTTATATGTGTTGTACCATTTGTATATGTGAAACATTTTATATGTATATATATATTTCTCATGGTTTTGTATTTTGGTCATGTTTATGAATTTTCCAAATAGGTGTGTGCATTATTTATGAATATACACGTGCCTAGGGCCATATGCATACATAAGTGTATATTTACAAATTGATTTTTGAAATTATTATATGAGGGCCAAAAGTTAGTGGCCTAAATATCAAATGAAGAATTCGGCCTCAGTTGAGCGTGCAGCATCATTATGTAATTTTGCAAATATATCAGTTCAATATATTATAAAGGAGGCAAATGTGATATGTTGTGTATATTTATATGTTTTGGTATTATAAATAAGAAAAAAAATAGAAATCTAGCAACTAATTATTTTGAGTAAGTCAAATTAACATTTATTCCAGGTATTGATTTTCATATACAATTGTTTAGATCCGAGCCTAGAAGAGAAGAAAGTGAATACCGGATTCAAGGAAAATGGTCTATCTATGCTCGTTATACTGTCATGCATGAGAGGTGAATAGTCTATTTGTGCTCGTCATGTCGTCATGCATCAGATGTAAGTGGTCTATTTGTGCTCGTCATGTCGTCATGCATCAGTGTGTTATTTGTTGCATATCTGTAATTGGATTTACTCTATATGTGAATTGTGTGCATATGTGATATATGTGAATTGTGTGTATGTATGAGTGTGGATGCACCAGATTAAAGAAAGATGAAAAGAAAAGAAATGAGAATGAAAATGAGATGAAAAAAAGAGAGTCGGCCATGCAGGCCGTCGAACCGGGCCGAATGGCCAACGGGCCTGTTGTAGTGGCAGGCCTCGACCCAGAACATAATATAAATGTTACTTAATTACTTTTAAATAGTAATAATTATAGGAAGATATAGATAAATATTAGAAAATTAGAAATAAATTCTCGAAATTATAAAATACTGAAATTAAATTATTCCATTATATTTTGGTAATTGTAATAATTTATTTAATTCGGATAATTAGGTAATAAATAGGAGAAAAATGAGGAAAAATATAGAAAGTGCACAATAAATGTATACAAGACATGAAAAATTGGTTTGATGTTAAGCAACATTAAATCATTACTCGGATAATAAATGAACGAAGATTTGAGTGCCGGAGGATGGTGAGGATAGGCCAGAGGCCTCAGACGATCTTTAAATGAACCTAGATTTGAGTGTCGGAGGATGGTGAGGATGGGCCAGGGGACTCAGGCGATGTGGTTTTTGCATTCATGGCGCGTGCATTGCAATGATGGTGGGTCGTGACGTCGGGTCACGGGCGCTCAATATGGTGTACGGTGGCAGGGCCAAGTACACTCAAGATGGTGATTGTGGGTGGGTACTGTTAGTGTATGTGCCCTAGGCCATGATTTGGATATTTATGTTATGCATTTATTATTAATAAGAGAGGTTTTATTATCATTATTGTTGGTTAGTATATTACACAATTTTGATATATGTCCCTGATTCATTATTGTTATAGAGATAAAATAATTTATAATCAGTATGAGTATTGATTTGATAATCATGAGATAATTATGTGTATGGTGATATGAATCAATCTCATAGATACTTGTTAGAGAACAGTGTATTGGATAGACCCATCATGAGATTACTACATGGATTAGCGTCATAAGTAAATCTCGTGATAGTCATGTTTTAATCCTTTGACTTGAGATTGTCATAGTTTCCAACATAAGGACTATTATATTTTGACATGATCAAAGGTTATTCGTAACTGGATAATAATAAAGGTCATGATTGAATGTGATAGAAATTATGTAGAGGATATTGAACAATCAAGATAGAATTTGTCCCTCTTTTTCGAGAGAGATATCTTTGGGCCCCTCGATTAGTGAGACTGTGAAATGCATGGCCGTGCTCAAATGAATTGATAGTGTGATCAATATCGTTTGTTTTATCAGTCTACTTAGAGATCGAGTAATCACATGTTTGAACTATATAAGTATGACGCTGACCATGACTTATGTTCAAACTAGATATCGTGTGACAAAGGGATTAATGCATGTACTGTTATTAGGCTAGTTGGACTTTACTCGTATTAATTGGGTAGTCGTAATGTCTTGCTAGAGACCAATTACGACTAGTTGGTTTAATAGAGATTTAATCAACTGCCAATTAATATGGGCCTATCGGGTCACACACAAGAATGCGTATGGCTGAGATTAATAATATTAATGATATTAATATTGGATATTAATTATTATTATTATTATTATCGTTTTAATATTAATAATATTAATATTGGATATTAATTATTATTAATATTATTATTATTATTTTCGTTTTTGTGGTTATATGCATATATATATATGCTGTCGGATAATAATGAGAGAATCCATATCTGATATGGATTTTAAATATCCTGACAGAATCCATATCTGATATGGATTTTGATTGGCATCAACGAAACCGATTATGACTCAGTTTTTAATATCCATATATGTGTGTATATATATATATATATATATATATATATATATCTATGTATCTCGTACATAGAGATATACGAAATACACACGAAAACAACAGAAACCCTAGAGCCGTTTTTGGAGAAAAGCGAGTTCTCTCAGCCGCGCCGTTCAAGAGCTGGCACTCCGGGTGGAAGCATTCGTGTGGATACCGACAGAGGGTGTTCATGATTTCGCACCTCTTCCATCTGCGGATTATGAATCTTTGGAGGTAATTTTTGAGTTTTTTCATCGATTAAACGAACAACATGGATCCTTGGTAGGAAATCGGAGATCAAGTTTTGTTTTTCCGATGCGCGTTTTGCAGTGATCTCGTATGATTTCCTAACAGTGGTATCAGAGCCACTTGTTGTCTCGTTTAAATCGACTATATCATGCTTATGTGATTATATGTTTTCTGTTTTAATTCGTATGGCATGATATATGAACAAACCCCAAGTCGGATTTCATATGATGAGAGAAGAATGGTGTTTTTCAAATCGTTTTCATGAGATGATGTGTATACGGTGGTATTCGTTTGTCATGTGATGATTAAAACCGATTCTGTTTATATTAGATATAAACACACGATATGTGTAAAACCCTATTCGAATCTCATCTGGTGATAGCGGATTGATGTTTTCAATTCGTTTTCATCAGATGTTATAATTCGAGATTGTTATATGTGATATAAAGTTTTCGTTTTTCATGAGATGATAAAAAACGATTATGTTTATATCGATATGAACAAATGATTGTTGGTTCTGTTTTCGTGTTTCGAAAGACAGATTATCAATTCGACGATGATTCTGATTTCTGGTTTCGGATGAAGATTATCGATTTGATTGATATTCTGTTTTAAGGTTTGCGAATGACAGCCATCGATTCGATCGATACTTCTATAAGGGTTTACACGTAATCAAAACAATAAGATCGTTAATATGATTGGCGCGTCTGTGTTAGGGTTTCAAAAAGAAAATTATCAATGCGGGACCGCCGTATGCGTACGCCCTATAGTTCGTTACCGTGACATTAAGAATGTCAATATATATTTATTTGTTATAATATGTTTGTGTAAAATATATTATAATTGTTGATGTCTTTGCATGGTGCATAGCATGGCCTCAGGACCTATGTGATTGACTTAGTCATATTTCTGTTTTGGGTTATTATGGCCTGCGTGCCGCTGTAGTTTTTGTTGTATTTTATTATACAATTAGTTAGGTTTTTCTTTATTATTGTAATAAATGAAGAATCAAGCTACAAAAGTGGTGATGGCGACACATACCAAGGACGAGTGGATTCCATGGAGATGGAGGCACGAGCTCAAGACAAGAAGATATGTATCATTGCAAATGTTGTAATAGGAAGTCTTTCACATAGGGTTTCCTTTATGATCTTGATTTGGTCTCATGAAGATCATATTTAGTTTGGCCATGCTATGTCACGTTTACATATTTATCATTTTGTATGAGATGCGTGGATGATAGATTATATATGCATATAGGATGCTACGATATAATGATATGCAATGCAAGACATAAACTAAGTTGAACCCTCATCAATAATTTAAGTCTTTATGCCCTCCATGTCTTAAACACCTATTAAAACTGGGATTGTATTAAAGTAGCTATTGCCAAAGCAATGTGCTTTAAACATTCCTAGCTACGTAGGATGAGTAATAGTGCTACTCATATGTTTAAAATTGGTTAGACTTAATTGGGCTATCAAAACGGTTTTGGGCCCAAGGCATTAGATAGAATCTAACATACAATGATATATGATGTCATTATTCCATAAATTCTAAGAGTTACATGAGATGTAATTGGTAAAGAAGTTACCTACCTAAATAACTTAATTTTAAGCGTCATGCCAAAGCTGAGTTTAGAATTAAGTCAAATATGGATCTTAGCTCACTAAAATATTTCTTTTGAGGGTTATGTTTTAGTGAGAGTTTTATAAATTTTAACCTCATTATTAATAAAGTGTTACTTTGTATGTTTTGTAGATCATAAATGGCTGCTAATAATAATTCCACCTTATCATTGCGATCAATCCCTGAGAAGGAAAAATTAAAAGAATGTGGGACTAATTTTGTTGATTGGTTTCGAAACTTGAGAATCGTTCTCAAGCAAGAAAAGAAGTCCTACGTGCTCGATGACCCTGTCCCTGAACCACCTCCTGCTGATGCTTCTGTTGCTGTTAAAAACAAGTATAAGAAGCATGTGGAAGATTCAAACGACATAGGATGTCTTATATTGGTTTGACAGGATAGGTTTGACACCGCTGTTGCTGGAACACTTAGAAGCTTATGAGATGAGTGTGCATCTCAAACAAGCTTTCCAACAACAGGCTAGGCAGGATAGGTTCGACACCGCTGTTGCACTTTTTGAATCTAAGATGTCTGAAGGTGAATCTGTTAGCGCTCATGTTTTAAAGATGAAAGGCTATATAGATCACCTTGCAAGACTCGGATATCCCCTGATTTTGGAACTCGCTACGGATTTGATCCTACACTCTTTGCCTAGCAGTTTTTCTCAGTTCGTTATGAACTACAATATGAATAATATGGAAAAGTCTATTCCTGAGCTACACGGTATGCTCAAAACTGCTGAGGGGAATATCAAAAAGCCTACCCATGTATTGAGTGTCAATATCAAGCCTATGAAAAAGAAAGGTAAAGGCAAGGGTAAGCCCAAAAGTGTGAAGGGTGCAAAAGGGTCCAAGGGTCAAGCTAAACCGAAACCTGGTCCCAAGGCAAAGGTTCCTAAGGAAGGAACTTGTTTCCATTGCAACAAGCCTGGGCATTGGAAAATAAATTGTGATGTTTATCTGGAGGAGTAGAAGAAGCTGAAGGGTAGTGCGACTACATCTTCAGGTATTTATGTTATAGAAATTAATTTATCTACTTCTTCTTTTTGGATATTAGATACTGGATGTGGATCCCATATTTGTACAAATATGCAGGGGCTCAAAAGGAGTAGGATGCTGAAGAAGGGCGAGGTGGACCTACGTGTTGGCAATAGAGCAAGAGTTGCTGCTATAGCTGTAGGGACCTACGAGCTTGTCTTGCCCAATGGGCTTTTGTTAGTTTTAAACAATTGCTTTTATGTTCCTACTGCGAGTAGAAATCTTATTTTAGTATCTGTTTTGGATGATGAAGGTTATTCATTTTTAATTAAAAATAAGAAGTGTTCTATTTTTGATAAAAATGACTTGCTTTATTGTATTGCAAGTAGTTATAATGGCATTTATGTCCTTAACCTTGATGATTCCAATGACAGTAATATTTATAACATATCTTCAAAAAGAACTAAGCCAAATGAATTAAACCCTGCATATTTATGGCATTGTCGCCTTAGCCATATAAATGAGAAGCGCGTATCTAAACTCCATCAAGATGGATTATTAGATTCATTTGATTTTGAATCATTTGAAAATTTCGAGTCTTGTTTGCTTGGAAAGATGACAAATTCCCCTTTTACTGACATAGTGAAAGGGCTAATGACTTATTGGGCTTGGTATATACAGATGTATGCAGCCCAATCAGCATTAGTGCCAGAGGAGGATTTCCGTATTTCATTACTTTTACTGATGATTTCAGTAGGTATGTCTATGTCTACCTAATGAAATATAAGCATGAGTCTTTTGAAATGTTTAGAACTTTTCAAAATGAAGTACAAAATCAACTTGATAAGACAATTAAAACGCTTCGATCAGATCGAGGTGGTGAATATTTGAGCCAAGAATTTGACCAACATCTAAGAAATTGTGTAATCGTTTCACAGTTGACTCCTCCAGGAACTCCACAATGGAATGGTGTTTCTGAAAGGAGAAATCGAACTTCATTAGATATGGTTCGATCTATGATGGGTCAAGTAGATCTTCCTTTATCTTTTTGGGCTTATGCCTTGGAGACAGCTGCATTCATTTTGAACCGTGTACCATCTAAAGCGGTTGAAAAGACACCATATGAGATGTGGACTGGTAAGAGACCCAGTTTGTCTTTTCTTAAGATTTGGGGTTGTGAAGCTTATGTGAAAAGATTAGTGTCAGATAAGCTAGCTCCAAAATCTATCAAATGTATTTTTGTGGGGTGTCCTAAAGAAACTAAAGGGTACTATTTCTATATTCCCTCAGAGAACAAAGTGTTTGTTGCTCGAAATGGAGTCTTTTTGGAAAAGGAGTTTCTCTCCAAGAGAACTAGTGGGAGTATAGTACAACTTGTGGAAACTCAAGTTCCACAAGATATCGTTGAACCGTCTTTAGAGACAATTTCAGAACCACAAACAGTTGTGGAGCCTGAAAATGTAACACAAGTCCAACGCAGATCTGATAGGATACATCGTCAGCCAGAGAGATATGGATTTCTTGTGACTAATGATAGTGAAGTTATGCTCATAGATCAAGATGAGCCTACTACCTATCAGGAAGCTGTGTTGGGTCCAGATTCAGATAAATGGCTTGGAGCCATGAATTCTGAGATGCAATCCATGTTTGATAACCAAGTTTGGTCTTTAATTGATCCTCCAGAGGGTATTAAGACTATTGGTTGCAAATGGGTTTTCAAGAAGAAAACTGACATGGATAGAAATGTGCAAACCTACAAAGCAAGGCTTGTGGCTAAAGGTTTCAAGCAAACTCATGGTATAGACTATGATGAAACCTTTTCACCAGTTGCTATGATTAAGTCTATTCGAATTCTCCTTGCCATTGCAGCATACTATGATTATGAGATATGGCAAATGGATGTCAAAACTGCTTTCCTTAATGGAAATTTACTCGAGGATGTGTACATGACACAACCTGAGGGTTTTGTAAATCCTGAGAATTCAAAGAAGGTTTGCAAGCTTCAAAGGTCCATCTATGGATTGAAGCAAGCATCTCGAAGCTGGAATCTTCGTTTTGATGAAACAGTTAAGAACTTTGGTTTCATCAAGAATGAAGATGAACCTTGTGTTTACAAGATGGTTAGTGGGAGTGCAGTAGTGTTTCTGGTCTTATATGTGGATGACATATTACTTATTGGGAATGATATCCCTACCTTGCAAAACGCTAAGTCTTGGTTAGGGAATTCTTTCTCAATGAAAGACTTGGGTGAGGCTACCTATATCCTTGGTATCAAGATCTATAGAGATAGATCTAAAAGGATAATAGGCTTGAGTCAAAGTACATACATAGATAAAATGTTGAAGAGGTTCAACATGCAAGAGTCCAAGAAAGGATTCCTGTCTATGTCTCATGGCATTCATCTTAGCAAGAATCAATGTCCTCAGACATCTGATGAGCGAGATCGAATGAATAAAATTCCTTATGCTTCTGCTATAGGATCGATCATGTATGCCATGTTATGTACTAGACCAGATGTCTCATATCCATTGAGCACAACAAGTAGATATCAAGCTGACCCCAGTGAAGGTCACTGGACAGCTGTCAAGAATATTCTTAAGTACCTCAGAAGGACTAAAGAAGTATTCTTGGTTTATGGAGGTTTGGATGACGAGTTAATTGTAAATGGTTACACAGATGCTAGCTTCCAAACCGACATAGATGATTTTAGATCGTAGTCCGGTTTTGTATTCACATTGAATGGTGGAGCTGTTAGTTGGAAGAGTTCAAAACAAAGAACTGTGGCTGATTCTACAACAGAGGCTGAGTATATAGCAGCATCAGATGCAGCTAAAGAAGCAGTTTGGTTGAAGAAGTTCATCACCGAGCTAGGAGTAGTACCTAGCATTGCAAATCCTGTGGACATTTGTTGTGACAACAATGGTGCCATAGCACAAGCAAAAGAGCCTAGGTCTCATCAGAGATCTAAACATATACTCAGGCGGTACCATCTCATTCGAGACATCATCGAAAGAGGAGATGTCAAGATATGCAAAGTTGACACAAACGATAACATAGTGGATCCATTGACTAAGCCTCTCTCACGGGTCAAGCATGATCAACACACTAGATCTATGGGTCTCAGATATTTGTAGACCTAGTACAAGTGGGAGATTGTTAGTGTATGTGCCCTAGGCCATGATTTGGATATTTATGTTATGCATTTATTATTAATAAAAGAGGTTTTATTATCATTATTGTTGGTTAGTATGTTACACAATTTTGATATATGTCCCTGATTCATTATTGTTATAGAGATAAAATAATTTATAATGAGTATGAGTATTGATTTGATAATCATGAGATGATTATGTGTATGGTGATATGAATCAATCTCATAGATACTTGTTAGAGAACAGTGTATTGGATAGACTCATCATGAGATTACTACATGGATTAGCGTCATAAGTAAATCTCGTGATAGTCATGTTTTAATCCTTTGACTTGAAATTGTCATAGTTTCCAACATAAGGACTATTATATTTTGACATGATCAAACGTTATTCGTAACTGGATAATAATAAAGGTCATGATTGAATGTGATAGAAATTATGTAGAGGATATTGAACAATCAAGATAGAATTTGTCCCTCTTTTTCGAGAGAGATATCTTTGGGCCCCTCGATTAGTGAGACTGTGAAATGCATGGCCGTGCTCAAATGAATTGATAGTGTGATCAATATCGTTTGTTTTATCAGTCTACTTAGAGATCGAGTAATCACATGTTTGAACTATATAAGTATGACGCTGACCATGACTTATGTTCAAACTAGATATCGTGTGACAAAGGGATTAATGCATGTACTGTTATTAGGCTAGTTGGACTTTACTCGTATTAATTGGGTAGTCGTAATGTCTTGCTAGAGACCAATTACGACTTGTTGGTTTAATAGAGATTTAATCAACTGCCAATTAATATGGGCCTATCGGGTCACACACAAGAATGCGTATGGCTGAGATGAATAATATTAATGATATTAATATTGGATATTAATTGTTATTATTATTATTATCGTTTTAATATTAATAATATTAATATTAGATATTAATTATTATTAATATTATTATTATTATTTTCGTTTTTGTGGTTATATGCATATATATATATGCTGTCGGATAATAATGAGAGAATCCATATCTGATATGGATTTTAAATATCCTGACAGAATCCATATCTGATATGGATTTTGATTGGCATCAACGAAACCGATTATGACTCAGTTTTTAATATCCATATATGTGTGTATATATATCTATGTATCTCGTACATAGAGATATACGAAATACACATGAAAACAACAGAAACCCTAGAGCCGTTTTTGGAGAAAAGCGAGTTCTCTCAGCCACGCCGTTCAAGAGCTAGCACTCCGGGTGGAAGCATTCGTGTGGATACCGACAGAGGGTGTTCGTGATTTCGTACCTCTTCCATCTGCGGATTTCGAATCTTTGGAGGTAATTTTTGAGTTTTTTCATCGATTAAACGAACAACATGGATCCTTGGTAGGAAATCGGAGATCAAGTTTTGTTTTTCCGATGCGCGTTTTGCAGTGATCTCGTATGATTTCCTAACAGTGGTATCAGAGCCACTTGTTGTCTCGTTTAAATCGACTATATCATGCTTATGTGATTATATGTTTTCTGTTTTAATTCGTATGGCATGATATATGAACAAACCCCAAGTCGGATTTCATATGATGAGAGAAGAATGGTGTTTTTCAAATCGTTTTCATGAGATGATGTGTATACGGTGGTATTCGTTTGTCATGTGATGATTAAAACCGATTATGTTTATATTAGATATAAACACACGATATGTGTAAAATCCTATTCGAATCTTATCTGGTGATAGCGGATTGATGTTTTCAATTCGTTTTCATCAGATGTTATAATTCGAGATTGTTTTATGTGATATAAAGTTTTCGTTTTTCATGAGATGATAAAAAACGATTATGTTTATATCGATATGAACAAATGATTGATGGTTCTGTTTTCGTTTTTCGAAAGACAGATTATCAATTTGACGATGATTCTGATTTCTGGTTTCGGATGAAGATTATCGATTTGATTGATATTCTGTTTTAAGGTTTGCGAATGACAGCCATCGATTCGATCGATACTTCTATAAGGGCTTACACGTATTCAAAACAATAAGATCGTTAATATGATTGGCGCGTCTGTGTTAGGGTTTCAAAAAGAAAATTATCAATGCGGGACCGCCGTATGCGTACGCCCTATAGTTCGTTACCGTGACATTAAGAATGTCAATATATATTTATTTGTTATAATATGTTTGTGTAAAATATATTATAATTGTTGATGTCTTTGCATGGTGCATAGCATGGCCTCAGGACCTATGTGATTGACTTAGTCATATTTCTGTTTTGGGTTATTATGGCCTGCGTGCCGCTGTGGTTTTTGTTGTATTTTATTATACAATTAGTTAGGTTTTTCTTTATTATTGTAATAAATGAAGAATCAAGCTACAAAAGTGGTGATGGCGACACATACCAAGGACGAGTGGATTCCATGGAGATGGAGGCACGAGCTCAAGACAAGAAGATATGTATCATTGCAAATGTTGTAATAGGAAGTCTTTCACATAGGGTTTCCTTTATGATCTTCATTTGGTCTCATGAAGATCATATTTAGTTTGGCCATGCTATGTCACGTTTACATATTTATCATTTTGTATGAGATGCGTGGATGATAGATTATATATGCATATAGGATGCTACGATATAATGATATGCAATGCAAGACATAAACTAAGTTGAACCCTCATCAATAATTTAAGTCTTTATGCCCTCCATGTCTTAAACACCTATTAAAACTGGGATTGTATTAAAGTAGCTATTGCCAAAGAAATGTGCTTTAAACATTCCTAGCTACGTAGGATGAGTAAAAGTGCTACTCATATGTTTAAAATTGGTTAGACTTAATTGGGCTATCAAAACGGTTTTGGGCCCAAGGCATTAGATGGAATCTAACATACAATGATATATGATGTCATTATTCCATAAATTCTAAGAGTTACATGAGATGTAATTGGTAAAGAAGTTACCTACCTAAATAACTTAATTTTAAGCGTCATGCCAAAGCTGAGTTTAGAATTAAGTCAAATATGGATCTTAGCTCACTAAAATATTTCTTTTGAGGGTTATGTTTTAGTGAGAGTTTTATAAATTTTAACCTCATTATTAATAAAGTGTTACTTTGCATGTTTTGTAGATCATAAATGGCTGCTAATAATAATTCCAACTTATCATTGCAATCAATCCTTGAGAAGGAAAAATTAAAAGAATGTGGGACTAATTTTGTTGATTGGTTTCGAAACTTGAGAATCGTTCTCAAGCAAGAAAAGAAGTCCTACGTGCTCGATGACCCTGTCCCTGAACCACCTCCTGCTGATGCTTCTGTTGCTGTTAAGAACAAGTATAAGAAGCATGTGGAAGATTCAAACGACATAGGATGTCTTATATTGGTTCGACAGGATAGGTTCGACACCGCTGTTGCTGGAACACTTAGAAGCTTATGAGATGAGTGTGCATCTCAAACAAGCTTTCCAATAACAGGCTAGGCAGGATAGGTTCGACACTGCTGTTGCACTTTTTGACTCTAAGATGACTGAAGGTGAATCTGTTAGCGCTCATGTTTTAAAGATGAAAGGCTATATAGATCACCTTGCAAGACTCGGATATCCCCTGAGTTTGGAACTCGCTACGGATTTGATCCTACACTCTTTGCCTAGCAGTTTTTCTCAGTTCGTTATGAACTACAATATGAATAATATGGAAAAGTCTATTCCTGCGCTACACGATATGCTCAAAACTGCTGAGGGGAATATCAAAAAGCCTACCCATGTATTGAGTGTCAATATCAAGCCTATGAAAAAGAAAGGTAAAGGTAAGGGTAAGCCCAAAAGTGTGAAGGGTGCAAAAGGGTCCAAGGGTCAAGCTAAACCCAAACCTGGTCCCAAGGCAAAGGTTCCTAAGGAAGGAACTTGTTTCCATTGCAACAAGCCTGGGCATTGGAAAATAAATTGTGATGTTTATCTGGAGGAGTTGAAGAAGCTGAAGGGTAGTGCGACTACATCTTCAGGTATTTATGTTATGGAAATTAATTTATCTACTTCTTCTTTTTGGGTATTAGATACTGGATGTGGATCCCATATTTGTACAAATATGCAGGGGCTCAAAAGGAGTAGGATGCTGAAGAAGGGCGAGGTGGACCTACGTGTTGGCAATAGAGCAAGAGTTGCTGCTATAGCTGTAGGGACCTACGAGCTTGTCTTGCCCAATGGGCTTTTGTTAGTTTTAAACAAATTGCTTTTATGTTCCTACTGCGAGTAGGAATCTTATTTTAGTATCTGTTTTGGATGATGAAGGTTATTCATTTTTAATTAAAAATAAGAAGTGTTCTATTTTTGATAAAAATGACTTGCTTTATTGTATTGCAAGTAGTTATAATGGCATTTATGTCCTTAACCTTGATGATTCCAATGACAGTAATATTTATAACATATCTTCAAATAGAACTAAGTCAAATGAATTAAACCCTGCATATTTATGGCATTGTCGCCTTAGCCATATAAAAAGAAAAGCGCGTATCTAAACTCCATCAAGATGGATTATTAGATTCATTTGATTTTGAATCATTTGAAAATTGCGAGTCTTGTTTGCTTGGAAAGATGACAAATTCCCCTTTTGCTTGGTACATACAGATGTATGCAGCCCAATCAGCATTAGTGCCAGAGGAGGATTTCAGTATTTCATTACTTTTACTGATGATTTCAGTAGGTATGTCTATGTCTACCTAATGAAATATAAGCATGAATCTTTTGAAATGTTTAGAACTTTTCAAAATGAAGTACAAAATCAACTTGATAAGACAATTAAAACGCTTCGATCAGATCGAGGTGGTGAATATTTGAGCCAAGAATTTGACCAACATCTAAGAAATTGTGGAATCGTTTCACAGTTGACTCCTCCAGGAACTCCACAATGGAATGGTGTTTCTGAAAGGAGAAATCGAACTTCATTAGATATGGTTCGATCTATGATGGGTCAAGTAGATATTCCTTTATCTTTTTGGGCTTATGCCTTGGAGACAGCTGCATTCATTTTGAACCGTGTACCATCTAAAGCGGTTGAAAAGACACCATATGAGATGTGGACTGGTAAGAGACCCAGTTTGTCTTTTCTTAAGATTTGGGGTTGTGAAGCTTATGTGAAAAGATTAGTGTCAGATAAGCTAGCTCCAAAATCTATCAAATGTATTTTTGTGGGGTGTCCTAAAGAAACTAAAGGGTACTATTTCTATATTCCCTCAGAGAACAAAGTGTTTGTTGCTCGAAATGGAGTCTTTTTGGAAAAGGAGTTTCTCTCCAAGAGAACTAGTGGGAGTATAGTACAACTTGAGGAAACTCAAGTTCCACAAGATATCGTTGAACCGTCTTTAGAGACAATTTCAGAACCACAAACAGTTGTGGAGCCTGAAAATGTAACACAAGTCCAACGCAGATCTGATAGGATACATCGTCAGCCAGAGAGATATGGATTTCTTGTGACTAATGATAGTGAAGTTATGCTCATAGATCAAGATGAGCCTACTACCTATCAGGAAGCTGTGTTGGGTCCAGATTCAGATAAATGGCTTTGAGCCATGAATTCTGAGATGCAATCCATGTTTGATAACCAAGTTTGGTCTTTAATTGATCCTCCAGAGGGTATTAAGACTATTGGTTGCAAATGGGTTTTCAAGAAGAAAACTGACATGGATGGAAATGTGCAAACCTACAAAGCAAGGTTTGTGGCTAAAGGTTTCAAGCAAACTCATGGTATAGACTATGATGAAACCTTTTCACCAGTTGCTATGATTAAGTCTATTCGAATTCTCCTTGCCATTGCAGCATACTATGATTATGAGATATGGCAAATGGATGTCAAAACTGCTTTCCTTAATGGAAATTTACTCGAGGATGTGTACATGACACAACCTGAGGGTTTTGTAAATCCTGAGAATTCAAAGAAGTTTTGCAAGCTTCAAAGGTCCATCTATGGATTGAAGCAAGCATCTCGAAGCTGGAATCTTCGTTTTGATGAAACAGTTAAGAACTTTGGTTTCATCAAGAATGAAGATGAACCTTGTGTTTACAAGATGGTTAGTGGGAGTGCAGTAGTGTTTCTGGTCTTATATGTGGATGACATATTACTTATTGGGAATGATATCCCTACCTTGCAAAACGCTAAGTCTTGGTTAGGGAATTCTTTCTCAATGAAAGACTTGGGTGAGGCTACCTATATCCTTGGTATCAAGATCTATAGAGATAGATCTAAAAGGATAATAGGCTTGAGTCAAAGTACATACATAGATAAAATGTTGAAGAGGTTCAACATGCAAGAGTCCAAGAAAGGATTCCTGTCTATGTCTCATGGCATTCATCTTAGCAAGAATCAATGTCCTCAGACATCTGATGAGCGAGATCGAATGAATAAAATTCCTTATGCTTCTGCTATAGGATCGATCATGTATGCCATGTTATGTACTAGACCAGATGTCTCATATCCATTGAGCACAACCAGTAGATATCAAGCTGACCCCAGTGAAGGTCACTGGACAGCTGTCAAGAATATTCTTAAGTACCTCAGAAGGACTAAAGAAGCATTCTTGGTTTATGGAGGTTTGGATGACGAGTTAGTTGTAAATGGTTACACAGATGCTAGCTTCCAAACCGATATAGATGATTTCAGATCGTAGTCCGGTTTTGTATTCACATTGAATGGTGGAGCTATTAGTTGGAAGAGTTCAAAACAAAGCAATGTGGCTGATTCTACAACAGAGGCTGAGTATATAGCAGCATCAGATGCAGCTAAAGAAGCAGTTTGGTTGAAGAAGTTCATCACTGATCTAGGAGTAGTACCTAGCATTGCAAATCCTATGGACATTTATTGTGACAACAATGGTGCCATAGCACAAGCAAAAGAGCCTAGGTCTCATCAGAGATCCAAACATATACTCAGGCGGTACCATCTCATTCGAGACATCATCGATAGAGGAGATGTCAAGATATGCAAAGTTGACACAAACGATAACATAGTGGATCCATTGACTAAGCCTCTCTCACGGGTCAAGCATGATCAGCACACTAGATCTATGGGTCTCAGATATTTGTAGGCCTAGTACAAGTGGGAGATTGTTAGTGTATGTGCCCTAGGCCATGATTTGAATATTTATGTTATGCATTTATTATTAATAAAAGAGGTTTTATTATCATTATTGTTGGTTAGTATGTTACACAATTTTGATATATGTCCCTGATTCATTATTGTTATAGAGATAAAATAATTTATAATCAGTATGAGTATTGATTTGATAATCATGAGATGATTATGTGTATGGTGATATGAATCAATCTCATAGATACTTGTTAGAGAACAGTGTATTGGATAGACTCATCATGAGATTACTACATGGATTAGCGTCATAAGTAAATCTCGTGATAGTCATGTTTTAATCCTTTGACTTGAGATTGTCATAGTTTCCAACATAAGGACTATTATATTTTGACATGATCAAACGTTATTCGTAACTGGATAATAATAAAGGTCATGATTGAATGTGATAGAAATTATGTAGAGGATATTGAACAATCAAGATAGAATTTGTCCCTCTTTTTCGAGAGAGATATATTTGGGCCCCTCGATTAGTGAGACTGTGAAATGCATGGCCGTGCTCAAATGAATTGATAGTGTGATCAATATCGTTTGTTTTATCAGTCTACTTAGAGATCGAGTAATCACATGTTTGAACTATATAAGTATGACGCTGACCATGACTTATGTTCAAACTAGATATCGTGTGACAAAGAGATTAATGCATGTACTGTTATTAGGCTAGTTGGACTTTACTCGTATTAATTGGGTAGTCGTAATGTCTTGCTAGAGACCAATTACGACTTGTTGGTTTAATAGAGATTTAATCAACTGCCAATTAATATGGGCCTATCGGGTCACACACAAGAATGCGTATGGCTGAGATTAATAATATTAATGATATTAATATTGGATATTAATTATTATTATTATTACCGTTTTAATATTAATAATATTAATATTGGATATTAATTATTATTAATAATATTATTATTATTTTCGTTTTTGTGGTTATATGCATATATATATATATGCTGTCGGATAATAATGAGAGAATCCATATCTGATATGGATTTTAAATATCCTGACAGAATCCATATCTGATATGGATTTTGATTGGCATCAACGAAACCGATTAGGACCCGGTTTTTAATATCCATATATGTGTATATATATATCTATGTATCTCGTACATAGAGATATACGAAATACACACGAAAACAACAGAAACCCTAGAGCCGTTTTTGGAGAAAAGCGAGTTCTCTCAGCCGCGCCGTTCAAGAGCTAGCACTCCGGGCGGAAGCATTCGTGTGGATACCGACAGAGGGTGTTCGTGATTTCGCACCTCTTCCATCTGCGGATTTCGAATCTTCGGAGGTAATTTTTGAGTTTTTTCATCGACTAAACGAACAACATGGATCCTTCGTAGGAAATCGGAGATCAAGTTTTTTTTTTCCGCTGCGCGTTTTGCAGTGATCTCGTATGATTTCCTAACAGGTACGACCCACAGCCACTCAGTAGGTCCTGGGATCATGCATTGCATGGCGGAGATATCGGCATTTTGTGTGACATGACTTCGTTGCGTGTGACATGCATATCTAGACATGCATCATGAAGTTGCGGATTATTATGTGGAGTGACTTACTTTCTGCGGCTTATTTACTTCATTGGTATGCATGGTCCCCTTCTTTGTCTATATGATTATTTGTTTGATGTATGTCATACTTGAGAAGAGCATGCATCACGGTAAGGTAGATTGAGCTGATGAATTATTTATTTTGTATTTATTTTTGAAGTCTTGACTGTTAAAGATAATCGAGTGAAATTATTTGTGGACTAAGGTTTTGTATGTTAACTATAAAGGTTATTTGTATTTGCTTCTGCATGTATGATTTTTATAACATATATATGTAGGCTGCTTACTGAGCCTGTTGATTTGGCTCACACCACCACTCACCAGTTTTGCAGGTATGAGGAGTTATAGTATGCTTATACAGGAGTTAGTATACCGTGGAAGATCGAGACGGAAGATATCAAGAGCTAGGATATTCAGACGAGACTTTCGAGAGTGGGTGACGCAGTTATTTCGAAATTAGAGGTTTATGTATTTTCGAGATTAGTGTTTATATTTGACTATAGTATTGATTTAGAAATTCTTCGACATAGTATTAATGATGATGATTATTTTATCGAGGATTTTTAGTAATGACTTCCGCTGACTTCGATCTGCGTCATTATGATGACGTGTAGTTGATTTGTATCGACGCCTTGTATTCTCCTTAGCGAGATACGACAGGTGCACCATTTCCGATGCTAGGGTTCGGGAGTGGGGCGCTACAACGTTGGTGTGTAGTTCAATTTCCTTTCCAATTTTACTGCCATAGCAAATGTGGTCTTTAGATCAGGAAGCGGAAACATCAATAGTTTCAGCATTCAATCCTTTTATGAACCTAATGACATAATCATCTTCAATGAACTTATTTATCTGACCAGTAATATTGCAAGTACAACGGTTGCACAGACAGTTAGGTATCGATCTTAACACCATGAGTTCTTCCCAAATCACCTTTAACCTTGTATAATACTCAGTAACCGAATTACTTTCTTGTTTAGTGGCATAAAATTGTTCCTGTAAACCTGATAATCTAAACAGGTCTGCATTTCCATATCTGTATTTTAGATCATTCCATATATCTAAGGCATTATCAAACCATAAGACACTCTGTGCAATAGACGGAATCACTGAATTTACTATCCACGAAGCCACCATATTGTTCGCCTTGGTCCATGCCACAAGTCTATGATTGGTATCTATAGGTTTAGGAATCATACTTGTTATGAAGCCTACCTTGTTCTTAGACTCCAATGCTCTACGAAATGCCCTGCTCTAGCTATGAAAGTTGTTTCCATCCAACAATGGGTGAACAAGTACCAATGACGGACTATCACTTGGGTGGATGTACAGAGGATCCTCTGAAGGATCTATTTGAGCAAGATTTGAAGTATTATTGGAAGAAGATGAAGGAGAGTTTTGAATTCCAGCCATGAATGTATCAAATTTCATCAAACACAAGCAACTATGGAGCGCAACTCTCTGATACCATGTGAAAATTTGATCAACAAATAATTAATTCATCATCATTCGAAGAATGTCGAATAGAATTCATCCGCACAAACAATGAAATGAAATCAAGAGCACAAAAGCCAAAAGAAAGAGGAAGAATATGGAAGTGTGGAGAGAATTTGCTAGAGGAAAAAATGTAACTTCCTTCATCCCCAAAAGCGTTGAACGAGCCAAGTATATACAACAGAGAAGATGAAAAAAACTGCCAACCCCTAAAATTACAGTATTACCTCTACAGTTATTACATGAACCACTACAACTAAAAGGTTAAAAACGTCATTTCGCCTCAACTTTAAACTTCCCGCGGTGTTTCTTCTTCTTCCTTGCTCTCCCTGCACACCACTGCAACACATCTCAGCAATTCAGTTATCACGCCAATTCTTCCACGTGCAGTATATGTTCCCAGTTAATGCTCATCGTTAGATTAAGTATCTAATCCAATGATCCTTTTGATTTCGTGATATTTCATGTTCTCATCAACCACTGCATCTCATTTAGTCTTGTGACAGATAGTTAAGACAATCTTCAATTCAAATACAAACAATGAGACGATCTTTTTGGCTGGAAGTGGAAGAATCTTAAGTTGTATATTATTAATAGATCCATAGCAAATTCTATAAGACATATTTGGCCTTTTTTCCATAAAATAATTTGCGATGTTAACTGGCATTTATGCTTGTTTCATCTTACTCCATTAAAATGTTATTGTCCAACAGATTCCTATTTTTGCCGTACCTTAAAGATTCTTGCCGGTTTTCTGCATGCTTTTGGCAATTAATATTTATATGCTTTGCTAACGTAAATAAAGTGATTTATTTCATTTTTCTATGCATTTGAACAAATCGTAGGATATATTTCATAAAATAAACCTAGTTTGTATGATATATAAAATGTTGAATGTTGTACTCTTTAACTCTGCTAAAACGTACTTTAATGTAACGTAATATGCCATAAAAAGAAGTTCTATTACTTGTGCCAAAGTTTTTTCGTTCGTACACTTGCAAGACGTGAGAGATAAGAAGTTGCCTTATAAGCTTCGTTTAAAATCGTTTAAAACTTGGTGGAAAAAACCATTCCCTGGCCTTGAGGGCTCATCGCTCCAGTTCTAGAGCGGACTTTCGTAGTGACCTTCGCAAACTAGGCTTTCGTCTTAACAGCAGTGGAACACTCACACTGTGCGTGTGTCTGGAATCGAAGTCGTGATTTCTTGGAACAAATCTCAACACGAGCACCAACTGAGCTATGCCCTGGAAACAAAATCGTTTAAAACTATAATTAGAACGTGGTGTTAAACATTGAAGTTTCAGTTTCATCACACGTTAGTTCAGTAACATATGATAAAGATGTATTATCCATATGGTTAGATTATTTACTGCAAAAGGTTCAAACTGTTCAAGTTCTAGAGA
This sequence comes from Eustoma russellianum, assembly GCA_036186865.1. NCBI lineage: Eukaryota > Viridiplantae > Streptophyta > Magnoliopsida > Gentianales > Gentianaceae > Eustoma > Eustoma russellianum. The sequence continues at coordinate 22,868,493 of AP025049.1, forward strand.
CTCATAATCCTGATATGAGGATACCAACCGTTCGGTCAAAGGGTGTTTCTTAACTTGAATTAGCAACGAAGTTCGATCAACTTAAATTACATTTTTATTTTTCAAATAATAGAAGATCAAGGTTTGCAATTGGTTGAAAATTCAACCAATTAGCACTGTTAATACTTTGATTAACTTAAACTTTACTCTAATGGAAGATAATATATGTTATCAGTGTTGGACACGACGGAACTTAAGTTGAAATGACCCACTGTTAAGGCCAGATGAAATTTCAACTTTTTTACGAAAAAACAGGACAAATATGCCACATGCAATTTTTTATGGATTTACTAGTAATTGACAACTAAAGATTCTCAATTGTTCATCCTAAGAGAAAATATCATTATTTGTCTTTAAATTAAAGATTGTATTAGTTAACTCCTTCACAATTCTTAAGTTCCGGTGCGACTAATTGTTTATAAACAAGGTAATTTTGAGCTTAAAGAGGTATGATGACCATATGAATCTTATGAACTCTTAAGAGTGGTTGCTTTTTGAAATTTCAATTTCGCACGAGTTCAATGTTATGCTTTGATACAATTTTACCTTGTTTCAAAACGAACGTGACATTTCTTGTGTCTCGGATATTCAGTTTTTTTATTTATCATTTTTTGTTTGATTATCATATCTTTGGAATTCTCTCGAAAATTTTGTATATTTTCGAAGTTTGAGAAATATTGAGAATATCTCTATAATGTTATCTTCCAATTTCTATGTATTTTAACTTAGTTATATTGTGATTTATCATGATTATGATCATCCACGTTTTCTAGACCTAAATTTTCAACGTGAGTTTCTCCAAAATATCATCCACAAATAATGCAAAATTTTTGATTTCCAAATATTAATATAATTGATTTAAAAATTGGAAAAACTGGGAATGCAATGATGAATCGAAAAGTTTATGCTAGATTATTGAAGAGGGGGTAATTACCTTTTCACATCTAGTGATTTAACAAAATAAATAAGCTTTATTCTAGTTTGTTGTTTGACCTTTACCCTTCATGTATTTTAGTCTGGAGAGATAACAGTTATTTTCCATATAGAAATGAAGATATCTTGTATCTCTCCTTTTTTTAGCATTGGCACAATCAGAAAGGAAGAAGGGAAGAAGAAACTACCAATAAAACATAAAAATTTTGTGAGATTTATACAGATAATTTATACGCACATATATATGCAAGCATGATATATATATACATATATATGTGTGTATGTGTGTTTGTAAATATATCATGCTCCATATATATATGTATATATATATATGTACATATATGTATATATATATATATATGTATATATATGTATATGTATATATATATATGTATGTAAGTATGTATCTCTCTATATACGCACACATATCTATGTGTGAATGTGTGTATACATTAAATTATAGATTTCCATCTATCTCAACAAGTAGACAAAATCTCTTTTCCGCTCGTTAATATCAAAGTATTTGTGCCTGTTGCTAGGTACAACGTTATAGTTTTGCATATGGTCTTGTTTTGCATATCATACACTTTCACCTTGTTTGTAAAAGCAATGACACAAATGTAGCTGAATGATTGAACATGTGGGCCAGGATAAGGAGATTTGTTTTATAATTTGATATTTTGGGATAATACCTTGAAGCTAAAGTGACATTTAGATATATGGTGTCAGACACACTTAATATTCGTCTTTAAACTAAATCACTATCAAAAATTAATCTATCCCAAAAAGACGAACCAAACTCCAAAGAAGATCTGAAACAAATATATTCGTCTGGCTTAACAGTTCTCTTAAGTTGAAAAATAACGCCCAAATTTCTTCAATATATATCGGACATAACTGAAAGTATAGTGCTCATCAAAATCTTGTAGATACCAATTAGCAATACAAGCAGATGGCAAAAATCTCATTCCTCTTTTTGCTCGGTCTACTCCTTTTATCAGGTACGTTTCTCAATTCTTTTAATCGCAATGTTTTATTCAGCTACTTGTTTGGTGAAATCGTTGTATCCAATTTTACATTAGAAATTTCTTTTCTTGCACACACTTTGACGCATTATCTTCCAAAATCCTCTATGTACCCATTCATGTTTATCCTACCCCTTTCTTATTTTCACCAACACAATTCCATAGAGTAATCTACCAAGATGAAATCAATAGTCATATTTGTCATGGAAAGAAACATAAAACATGATTATATGACAATTGTAAGTCTTGGTTTGGTGCATGATTTTGTATAGGCTTTCAGAGGTTATTATGGCATTTTGCCTTCTACGCCTAAATACATGCCACCGGGGAAAAAAAACGGAAAAATAACGAAACGCATCCTAAATATGCATGCGGCAATTTCTTCATTTTGGTTACTTTTGCACTATGCATATATTTGGTTTTTGAGTGGGAACCTATTCCACCGGAGCACATTTCACTTTTACGAGTTATTTCATGTGAACCATTTTGTGTGACAAGTTCACGATCGTATCGTCCTCTCTCTATCAAGCATTACATAGAAAAAAAGAAGAAAATCAATTTTATGATACAAACTTGTAACAATTTTACCTATGAAACAGATATTGGTGATGCTTTACCTGCAATGTCAATGGCAATGAGAAAAATATTTGAAGAGGAATGCGTTGGTCAGCCATGTGCAAATGCAGATGACTGCAAGCCTGCTGTCTGTATTTGTCCACCAGAGCTTCAAGATTCATTTGGAATTAGCATTTGCATCTCCGAATAGAACTGTTTTCCCTGGGATTCCTTGGCTATGGAGCAACATCTGGCGATACCGAGGAGTTTTTCCTTTCCACCTCAAATTTAGCCTTGTGATTTGTATGTCACCATTTTCTACGATTGTTGGGAATTGGTTCCCCTACTAAAAACAAGAATACTGGCTCCTTTCCGTTAGACTTCAAAATAAACAAAGTTTGTCTTGTGATTTGCACGTTACCATTTTGTGTGATTGTTGGGGGCATAGTTTCACTACTAGAAATAGAGCCTTTGAAACTTTTGAAAACATCACAATACTTAGAAATATGTAATGCTGCCGTGTGATATGTACTTTATGCGTCTTGTCAATGCTGGGCAAGGCCCTCGAAAAGTTGATATGTAAAAATGTGTCAAGGATTGTATGTTAATAAATGTCTGTTTTGCATGACAAATTCATTAGTGTTACAATCTTATGAATAGATCCTTCTTAGTCTTCAACATAATGGTACAGCCTTCATGATTTGGGGAAAAAGATTACTGAAGAAGATAAAAAAAATTTAACTGTTAGGTCGTAACACACTCTAGAGGAGGGGTGAATAGAGTGTTGAACAATTTTACGGAATTTTCTTGTTTGGCTCAACTCAAATGAAATTCAAAAACAAAGCAAGAATGGGAGATGAGAGACAATGAATGAGGACATCGGATACAGAGTGGTTCGAATCGTAAATGATTCTACTCCACTACCACTTTGTTTTCAAAGTGGATTTTCATCAACTACTCTTCTTATTAAAGCTAATAAGAACAACCACAGCAATACTTACACTAACAACTTAGTGTAAGCAACCACAACAACACTTCTTGCACAAAATACCTTTGTGCAACTACAACAACTGCAGCTCTAAACAAGAACAACTTCTTGCTACCTCACAACTTCAACAAAGTTCTCTCAAGAACTTTCTCCCAAGGGTTAAAGGAAGTAGTGGGATCACATTTCCTCACTAGTCTAAACATAAGCAAGAGATCAAATATTTATGGTTCCTCTTGTGTTAGACTCACTATCTCTTAATATACAAAATGAAGAATAAAGAAACGCTTAACAAGCTTTAAACACTTTTACAGATATGAGAGAAATGTACAACAATGAAGAATGAAGCTTGATGATGATGAAAGTGTGTATTTTCCTTATCTGAGCTTCTTCTACTTATAAGAGTTCACCATGTTTTTGGAGCCTCCACCCTGTCTTTAGCTTCATCAAATGTCAAGACAATGTCCAATTAGTCTTTAGCCACCATATGGAGTGATTTGATCCTTAATAGCCACCCTAGAGAATCTTAGACATGGATAAAATAGTCAAAGAAGCATGTATTATGTTAGAGAAAATTCCACAAGAAATTTGAGTAAGATTGGAAGGAGAAAACACCATGAATCTCCCTTGGATTTGTTTGCAACAGCTATAAAAACTTGAATTCAGGATGACATCGATCGATCTATATGAGGGTATGATGTACATCGATCGATCTATGTGAGGTTATGATGTTGGACATTGTGTTCTCAATTTGATTTAGGATGACATCGATCGATCTATGCGAGGGTATAATGTACATCGATTGATCTATGTGAGGGTATGATGTACATCGATCGATCTATGTGAGGATATGATGTTGGACAGCGTGTTTTCAATTTGATTTAGCATGACATCAATCGATCTATGTGAGGGTATGTTGTACATCCATCGATCTATGTCAGGGTATGATGGACATTGATCGATCTATGTCAGGGTATGATGTATACATCGATCTCTATTAAAGATCTATGTCAGGGTATGATGTATACATAGATCTCTCTTTGAGATCTATGTTAGGGCATGTTAGAGATCTATGTCGGGGTATGATGTTGCTTTCTTATTTCTAAGTATAAAATGACTTTTCAATCCTTTTTCAAAAATCTTTTAAGCTTCACCAAAACATTCATATTCCAATAATCTCTCTCCATGCGTTTTTCTCATTTTGATCCAATTCCAAATTATGAAATATCTTTTTAACTCATTTTCAAATATCTTTTAAATTCATCAAAACAATTCATTTCCAACAATCTCCTCTTTTTTGATGATTTCCAAACCAAGGCTTTTAAAAGATGTTTTTGTTTGAAAACTATATTTGAGCTAGGTACAGATTTCAAAACTTAAAATTTAATCTCTCCTCTGTTGTCAATGCATTTAAGATCCCCCTAATTACATAAATAAATGATCCAAATTACTTCAAGGCTTTTTGAAGCTCCCCCTCAGTGTACGAACATGAAAACATATTAAAAACTCCCCTCAATAGATAATCCTTCCAAAACCAATAGATGTGATCAAAAACTTTTCAAAACTCCCCCTAAATCATGAATCAATTTGTAGGAAGTTACTTAATCTTTCATATCATGCCCTAGTAGCTAGTTTAAGTCCATAAAGGGCCTTTTTGAGTTTAAATACATGATTTGGATAATCATGATTTTCAAACTCCATTGGTTAATCTACATACGATTCTTATTTAATTATTCCACTCAAGAAGGCGGATTTCACACCCATTTGATATAATTTGAAATCCTTATTGCATGCATATGCTAATAGCATCCTAATAGCTTCTAACCTAGCTACGGGGGCAAAAGTCTCATCATAGTCTATATCTTCTTCTTGTCTATATCCTTGAGCTACTAACCTAGCTTTGTTTCTAGTGATGTTTACTTTATCATTCATTTTATTTCTAAATACCCATTTAGTGCCAATTATGGGGTGATCACTAGGTTTAGCCACTAATTCCCAAACATCACTTCTTTTAAATTGATTTAGTTCTTTTTGCATGGCTAATAACCAATCTTCATCATTTATAGCCCCTTTTATATTTTTAGGCTCAAATTCTGAAATGAAAGCATTTTCGTTAAATTTTCTTTTAGTTAATATGCCTTGACTTGTTTCTGCTAATATCATCTCTCTTGGATGATCTTTCTTTTACTTATATGAATCCGGTAAATTCGAAGTGTCTCCTCTCACTTCTTCATCTTCAACCTTAGATTCATTTTTAAGTGGATCAGTCCTAAGGTCAATGACAATATTCCCTTTTGGATTCTCAAATTTTTCTATATGACTTACTTCAATTATTTCTTCATCATCATCATTATTTATGCATGGTTCATCCTCAAGAAGTTCACTAAACTTAACATGAATTAATTCTTCAACCTTCATAATTCTTTTGTTATATGCTCTAAATGCCTTGCTATTTGGAGCATATCCCATAAAGATTCTTTCATCCGCTTTGAAATCTAGTTTATCCAAGTTATCTTTGGTGTTAAGTATAAAACACTTACAACCAAATACATTGAAATAACCAATATTAGGTACTCTACCTTTCCAAAGCTCATAAGAAGTTTTTTTGAGAGATTGTCTCAAGTAAACTCTATTTATTACATGAAAAATGGTATTTACCGCTTCGGCCTAAAAATACTTAGGTGGCTCAAATTCATTTAGCATGGCTCTACTCATTTCTTGAAGTGTTTTATTTTTCCTTTCCACAACACCATTTTGTTGAGGAGTTCTTGGAGCCAAGAAATTTTGTCCATACCCTTTATATACACAACATTCTTGAAACTCACCATCAAACTCACCACCTCTATCACTTCTAATTTCCTCAATCGTGTCTTCTTTTGATTTTCTAATCTCCTACAAAGTTTTGTAAACTCTTGGCATACATCATTCTTTTTAGATAAAAACGTGACCTAAGTGTACCTAGAGAAGTTGTCTACCACCACAAAGGTGTAATGTTTTCCACTTAGACTTGCCGTACCAATATCCTCGTATAAATCTATATGAAGCAATGGTGGTAGAGATTTCACTTTTGGGCTTGAAGCTTGCTTTAACAAGCTTTACCTTTTAACAAGTGTCACATAAGCCATGATTTTCGAAATTTAATTTTGGAAGACCTTGGATATTTTCATTTTTGCAAATTTCTTTGAAATTTTTGAAACTAATATGTCCAAGTCGTCTATGCCGTAGTTGAGTTTTGGTAACTAGGCAAGAAACCTTTTGTGATATCAAAACATGTGTGCTAAATTTATAAACATCATTTTTCCTTATAGCCTCAAAAACAATTTTATCATTCTTTTTCACAATGCATTTTTGTTTCACAAATTCAACTTGAAAATTAGCATCACATAGTTGGATAACATTTATCAAATTATACTTAAACCCTTCTACATATAATACATTATTAATAGTGAAAGAAGAGTTACCAATTTCTATATGTCCAAGGATTTTGGCTCTCCCATTGCCAAAATGCACCGTTCCACCATCTTGGAGCTTGAGCTTGGTGAACAAGGTTTTGTCTCCGGTCATGTGTGTTGAACATTCGCTGTCCATGAGCCATTTGGTTCCTTCTTCTTTGGCTACTCCATTTATCTTCAGAGCCTACAAAACCAAGAGATTTATACATTGGTACCCTTTGATGGTTGGGTCCTCCAGGGTTAGCTTGTCAACCCTTAGGCTTCCAAACATACATACTATCAAATCTAGCTCTACATGCATTTTTCACATGTCCTACTTTGTTAAAATGAAAACAAGTGGGTACATACCTTGGTTTATATGATGATAAGCCATGCTGTGGTTTTCCCTTATTTGGCTTTTTCTTTAATGCCTTGGGCTTAACGGAAGAATGTGATGAGTTAAATCATAAACCGGATTTATCATTACTAATCCCATAATTTCTACGTAATTTGTCTAGATTATTTTTACCATCGGTTAGTTTTTGTAAGTCTATTCTCAACTTCTCACATTCTTTTCTAATTTTCATATTTTCAAGAGCTACGGTTTTATGCATGGTGAGTATGATGTCATGATCTTGATACATCAAAATATTCTTATCATGCAAGCTCTTGTTTTCTAATATGCATTTTTTTAAATTCTTTCTTCAAGTGTTTACATTTTAAATTTAGTTTTTCAAACACACCTTGCAAATCTCCTATTTCATCTTGTAAATTTGAAGAGTTAGTTTACCTCAAGGTCGTTCTTAATTGCCATGAGACAAGTATGTTGTGCTTTTGGATTTTCAACTATTGCAACAAGTCCAACATCCTTGTCTTCACTTTCTTCTCCTTCCGATTTGGAAAGGAGATCATCCCACGTGGGTAGCTCAGCAGTTAGGGCTTTCTTTTTTTGAGGAAAGACCTTCTTTTCTTGTTTTTGTGTCTCCTTGACGTGGCAATCGGCAATGAAGTGACCGGGTTGGTCACACCTATAGCAATTTTTATTTGCTTCTTTATCCTTGGGTGATCTTTTGAAAAACTTCCTTGCTTGGACCTTGTTTCTTGTGGCCATTCTTCTAAATTTTTTTACTAGAAGAGCAACTTCCTCATCTGATTCCTTGGACTCTACCACCAATCCTTTTTGTGATGCTTGTATGGGCTTGATAGGATTCATCCTATTTTGTTAATCAACAAGAATTTCATGTTTAAGAAGATTACCAGATAGCTCATCAAGGGTAAGAGTCTTGCGATTCTTTAATTCAGTGATGGCAGTGACTATAGGTGTCTATGCTCTTGGCAAAGAATTGAGGAGTTTTGAGACAAGGTCTTCATTTGAGATTTTCTTGTCCACCATGGAAAGTTGATTCACTATCTGAGAGAATCGGTCGATTGTCTCCTCAATCTTTTCACCACTATTCATCCCAAACATTTCATATTCCTTTATGAGCATTAGTCTTTTGGCCAATCTTATTTGTTCAGTTCCTTTGTGTTGTATTTTCAGCCTTTTCCATGCTTCATGGCTGTTTCAAGACCTTGAAGTCTTATGAGCTCGGTGGTGGTAAGATCAATTGATAAAATATCGAATGCTTTACCATTTATGGCGAATTTTATCTTCTCTTTGTCGGTGTAGTCGTCTTCATCTTTAAACATTGATTCTCCTTTTGAGTTGGTAATCATAGGGATTTCGATTCCTTTGACAACAACTCTCTATATATCAAATCCACAGCCTTTCAAATGATTGATCATTCGAAATTTTCACAAAGAATAATTTTGGGCATCAAATATAGGTGCTTTAGTGTTTGATCCTGAGAATAGTGCAGTTGGCTTGGAAGTTGAAGTGTAGGATGAAGAGGTTGTCATTGCCATGATCTTTACCCTTGTTATTTGCAAAGATTGGCCAAGCAATCAAGGTTAGGCTTTGATACCAACTGTTAGGTGTGTAACATGTAGAGAAAAAGGGGTTTGAGTGATTACAAAATACATGATTTAAATAACGTGTTATAAAGAAATGCATGAAATATTTTATGACATGACACGTTTCTGCATAAAACATGTCTTATATAGTTCATATATAATGTTGTCGTACTAACGAGCCATGAAGCTTTAAATCTTACATCAAATGGCACGCATTTGTTGTGTTTGAACTATTTTCAGGTGCCATCATTAATGAACTAAACTAGTTCATTAAGTGAAGTACTTAGTTAATTAAACTAAGTAGTTCATTAAAGGAAGCTATATTTGGAAAAGGCACAATGGCAAAAAGTTGAAGAATTGAAAGTCCTCTTCACCCTCTCCACACGTTTTTAACATATATATATATATATTCAGATTTTTTTAAAAAGGCACATACACATATATTCCAACGTACTACCGACACGTTATATATTTTACGAACGTACGTTAACGTCACACCACTATATTTACCTCATATTTATGAGTACATTCAGGTCTTATATCATATGATATAAGTCATGGTGATGACAAATTTATTATGACATGTTAAAAGGTTCTAAATCAAAAATTGTCGTATCGGGTGAATACCGAAACTTCGCCAATGTGTCACGTACTTACCATATATAGATGGCTAGCCCCTACACTTCAAAAATGGCCACAGCTTTTGTGGCTTACATGTTATATACAGCCATAAAATCATTTCATGGTGGCACACACAAATCACCCCAAATTAAGGCCAAATTGCGGGGATTCCAAATTCGATTTTTGTCACATGTTAGGCGCCACTTTAATTCAGCCCTAAGTGATGAATATTAAAGTTTAATGTATATACATTATGTGTAACATAATATATATAACATGTGCAAAAAGTTGGAATTTAATCGGAGAAAAATTGGGTAATCGACAAACGTCGAAAATTCGATTTTCTACGAACACGACACATAGAACATTTTTGGCATGACATATAACATGTATCTAGACACTTTTTACATGTTCTATACATTCTAAAGTTTTCTATAAAAATCAATTAAGGGCTGATTGGAATATACCATATATGTATAATTATATGTGCACTATTTTACAAAGTTTGCAAAAATAAAATTCAGCACATGTACATTCATCATACACGCCTAGCTCAGCCTTGTAGGAGCATATGTGGAGCTTTTTTGGCATCTTGATTGTCCAAGAATGAAGCATACAATGTTGGTGGCATAAAGAAAGGAGCTACACAAGGTAACAATTCAAATTATGTCACATTTGTAACACATGCTGAAAATTTCAGCAAGTGTGCATTAGAATGGCCGATTTCTACTATTAGTGGTGACATATTTACTACTTTGAATTATATGGATTGATTGGGAGATAAAATGGCAATGTTTTAAAAATGTTATGGAAAAATTGTGATGATATTTTTAATATCACGCATGCTGAAAATTTCAGCATGTGTTGGAATGTGTTATGGCCGATTTTATGACTCAAAGTTAAGCATATTTGATTTTTTATTTTCAAGGGATAAATCTACTACATACATGGCAATAATTTGAACTTTTCTTGAACATCACACATGCTGAAACTTTCAGCATGTGGAGAATAATTGTCGGGCGATTTTTTGGATGGAAATGAAATTATTTGTCTTGCTAATTATGTGGGATAATTATGTGACTTATGGCAACACTTTTATGGCTAATTGACACATGCTTTTTAAGGTTTATTTTCAGATTTATCTAGTCATCAAATGATGACAACTTCCATCGAATCAATGAGTGCCAAGTAAGCAACAGCTTAATGATCATCTAATGAGGAGTTGCCAAGTAAGCAAGGAAATGTCACAATGATGCAATATACTCTTCCAAAGACTTAAAAGATAGTTTTCAAGAGGAAGATCAAGACAAAGGGGGCGGCAACTATGGATAAAAAGGAAATAAGAGAGAAAACAAAATAAAAGACAAGTCTTGCAAATTCAAGTGCTCAAAACGTTTTCATCTACTCTTTCTTTCTACACTTCTTTCTTTCTTCTCTCTTAAAGCCTATTGTATTCATATTCATACATCTTGAATAGGCTTCATATATACCACCACATACTCTCTATATTGTTGTAAAAGATTGATCAAGATGTGATCAATCTTACATTCGCTAGGTGGTGGTGTTCGTGATCGTTGTAATCACTTACAAGGTTTGTAAAAGGTTGGAGTTGGTGTGTAACTCCATCAACCCTATGTGGTAAGGTGTTATTTGTGTTTTGTGATTAGTGCTAACTGAGGAAGGTATCCTCGAAGACTGGAGTAGGTTGATTTAACCGAACCAGTATAAAATTCCTTGTGTTCTTTACTTTCAACACTTACTTTAAGTTTTCAGCACAGTGCATCATTTTTATCACATTATTAAAAATAGTAAACGAATTTCAAAAATCACAAAACTTTCAGGAAACATATTCACACGTCTTAAGGTTCTTTTGGAACAAGTTTCAACCCTTTTGGACAAGTATAAGTCATCCAAACGGCTGAAGTTCTGAGAGTAGTGCAATCTAATTTTCAGGCTCGCAAAGGTTGAGACTTTGAACGTATTTGACTAACTTCCCAAAAGAATTTTTTAAAATTGTTTTAAACCAAAAGCCCAACTTCTGAAAACAGTTTTTGTTTTCAGGACCTGTTTTGAAATATTTTGAAAACTAGGTTGCAGGTCTTTAAAAATTCTGAAATTTTGAGAGATCTTAGTCTCTGATGTTCTGAGTATCTCCTAAAAATTAAAGATTAAAATTCAACCTCTGACCCTTTTAAAAATCATTGGTGGTCAGATTACGCAAATCTGCTAGAAACGGTAGTCCGATTTGAAAAATTAATTCCTATTTAACCGTGACTCCAAATGCTCTGAAAATTTATTGACTAACCCCTTATTAGGTGTTTTCTACGAACACGACACATGGAACATTTTTGGCATGGCATATAACATGTATCTAGACACTTTTTACATACTTCATACATTCTAAAGTGTTCTACAAAAATCAGTTAAGGGCTGATTGGAATATATCATATGTATATAATTATATGTGCACTATTTTACAAAGTTTGCAAAAATAAAATTCAGCACATATACATTCATCATACAAGCATAGCTCAGCCTTGTTGGAGCATATGTGGAGCTTTGTTGGCATCTTGATTGGCCAAGAATGAAGCATGCAATATTGGTGACATAAAGAAAGGAGCTACACAAGGTAACATTTCAAACTTATGTCACATTTGTAACACACGCTGACAATTTCAGCATGTGTGCATAGGCTGGCAGATTTTCCTAATTAAATTATTCCATATTTACCAATTTGAATTATGTTGATTAATTGAAAGATAGTATGGAAATTTTTTGAATATATTATGGAATTAATAAAGTGATATTTTCAAATATCACACATGCTAAAAATTTCAGCATGTGTGTGATGTACTTGGCCGAATTCATGGCCTTCTTAGTGACAAATTTTTATTTCAAAATTAGTAGAAATGTTATGTACTAAATGATGATTGATTTCTTCTTTATTTTCAAGGAATAAATCAAATACAAACTTGGGAACAATTTGAATAAAGTGTGAATATCACATATGCTGAAATTTCAGCATGTGTAAAGAGCATGTGGCCGATTTCTTTGTAAGGAAATGGTTTCGATGTGTGCTTTACTCATCCCTATTGCAATATCATAAATAAAAATGGAGAAGTAGTGCTAAAAGAAAAACGGGAAGGAAACATCTTTACGCTTTCTATAGATGATATGTTAGATGCTAAGGTTAAGTGTTTCATGTCAAATGAACCTAACGTAAATTTGTGGCATAGACGTTTAAGACACATTGGCATTTCTACATTTGAAAAACTCCAACGAAAGAACCTAATACGAAGATTGCCTACACTTGATTTAGACAACTTTCAGTTGTGTGAATCTTGCATAAAAGGCAAACAAACACGCTAGTCCCTAAAACCTAAAAATGAAATAAGCACGACTAGAGTTTTAGAATTACTACACATTGATTTGTTTGGTCCTAGTCGCACTACGAGTCTTGGTGGACGTCAATATGCTTGTGTAGTAGTTGATGATTTTTCTTGTTATACTTGGACCTTGTTTCTTGCACATAAGGATGATAGTGCCATTGAGATTGCGAAACTAATAAAACAACTTGAAAATCAATATGGTGTCAATGTGAACAGGATAAGAAGCGATAGAGGCGGTCAATTTAAAAACAAGGACATGATTTCATTTTGCGAAGAAAAAGGAATTAAACACAAGTTTTCGCCACCTAGAACTCCACAAGTAAATGGAGTAGTAGAAAGAAAGAATAGGACATTACAAGAAATTGCTAGAACCATGTTGTGTGAGAATAAATTGCCTAGTTTTTTGTGAGCGGAAGCCGTAAATTGTGCATGCTACATTGTTAATCGTTTGTCTATTCGAAAGAAAATAAATAAGACGCCTTATGAGATATTAAATGATCGCATGCCTAAAATTGATTACTTTCGTGTGTTTGGATGCAAATGCTTTGTTTTAAATACGAAAGATAATTTAGATAAGTTTGAATCTAAATCAATTTAATGCATCTTTGTTGGATATTATGTGAATTCAAAAGCATATAGATGTTATGATCCCATCACTATACAAATTCTGGAATCCATCCATGTGAAGTTTAATGAATTTGGTGAGATTGGTAAAGATAAAGAATATGATGATCATTTTGAATTGAAACCCATGTTGAAAGATGATGATGGCACGCATGATATGCATGATACACTAGAAATGCATGATCACTTAGAAATACATGAGAACATAGAAAATAATCAACCAAGATGACATAGAGATCACCCACATGATCTCAATATAGGCGATATCACTCACGGTGTGCGATCACGTAGAAGAATAAATCCGGATGAAATAAATCAATTTCATGCCATGATTTCCGAAATTGAACCTAAAAATGTGCATGATGCTTTGAGTGATTTTTCTTGGATTGATGCTATGCATGATGAACTTAATCAATTTGTTAGAAATGACGTATGGGATTTGGTGTCACGACCACAAGATAAGACTATAATAGGCACAAAGTGGGTGTTTAGAAATAAAATGAATGAAGAAGGAAAAGTTGGTAGAAATAAAGCTAGCCTTGTAGCACAAGGATATAATCAAGAAGAAGGAATTGATTATGATGAGACATTTGCACCCGTAGCACGCTTAGAAGCCATACGACTTTTACTTTCTATTGCTTGGATGAAAGATTTTAAACTTTATCAAATATACGTGAAAAGTGCATTCTTAAATGGATTTATACAAGAAGAGATATACTGAAACAACCACCCGGTTTTGAAGATTTGAAACATCCCGATTACGTGTACAAACTAAAGAAGGCACTATACAGTCTAAAGCAAGCACTGAGAGCATGGTATGATCGTTTTGCTACTTTCTTTTTAGAAAATGGTTTTAAAAGAGGCACTATAGATAGTACTTTATTTTTAAAACAAGATAAATCAGATTTACTCATTATTCAAATTTATTTTGATGACATCATTTTTGGCTCCACTTCACATAAACTTGTTGAAGAGTTCGAAATTTGCATGAAATCGGAATTTGAAATGTCTATGGTTGGTGAATTAAATTACTTTCTTGGCTTGCAAATTAAACAAATGAGTAAAGGTATCCATATTAGCCAAGTTAAGTATATAAATGATATGATTAAAAGGATCAATTTTGAACATTTAAAACTATCCCCCACCCCTATGTGTGTCAAAACTAAATTAGATAAAGATGAACATGGTAAGGATTTTGATAATGCCTTATATAGATCTATGATTGGCCCTTTGCTATATCTTACTGCTAGTAGGCCTAATATCATGTTCAGTGTATGTATGTGTGCACGGTTTCAAAGTCAACCAAAGGTGTCTCACTATAATGCCGTGAAAAGAATATTTCGATATATTAAGCACACACCCATCTTAGGCATTTGGTATGATAAAGACTGCGAATTTAACTTGCATGCCTACACTGACGCAAATTATGGTGGATGTAAAAAAGTTAGAAAAAGCACAAGTGGCACTTGCCAATTTATAGGAAATTCACTTATTTCATGGTTTTCTAAAAAGCAAGCCAGCGTCGCCCTATCCACCACTGAAGCTGAATACATGGAACTTAGTCTTTGTTGCACACAATTGCTATGGCTAAAACAACAACTGTCTGATTTTGGTATCACAGTACAACATATTCCTATATATTGTGATAGTATGAGCGCTATCAACTTATCTAAGAACCCCGTACTACACTCTAAGGCCAAGCATATAGAAGCATGCTATCATTTTCTTCATGACCACGTAAGTAATGGTGATATTGTCATAGATCATGTACGCACAGAGGCACAAGTAGCGGATATTTTTACTAAGGCATTAAATCAAGCCACGTACGAAAATCTTCGTTCTAAATTAGGCATGATTTCTGTTGATTTGATTTAATTGTCTTTCCATATTTACATGCATTTTTAATTGACTTTCCAAAATTAAGGGGGAGAGAATGCATGATTTAAGGGGGAGAGAGAAATTGATTGCACAAATCAAGGGGGAGAAAATTCGAAATTTGAAATTTGAAATTCAAAATTTGAATTTGTGCATGATTGGAGGGGGAGCGATAAAATTTAAATCATGACCATATGTTATTTTGTAAATCATCAAAAGGGGGAGATTGTAGAGAAAAAAGAATTTGAGTGGTTACAAAATACATTATTTAAATAACGTGTTACAAAGAAATGCATGACATATTTTATGACATGACACGTTTCTGCATAAAACTTGCCTTATATAGTTCATATATAATGTTGTCGTACTGACGAGCCATGAAGCTTTAAAGCTTACATCAAATGGCAAGCATTTGTTGTATTTGAACTATTTTCAGGTGCTATCATTAATGAACTAAACTAGTTCATTAAGTGAAGTACTTAGTTAAGTAAACTAAGTAGTTCATTAAAGGAAGCTATATTTGGAAAAGACACAATGGAAACAAGTTGAAGAATGGAAAGACCTCTTCACCCTCTCCACACTTTTTTAACATATTTATATATATACATATATTCAGATTTTTCAAAAAAGGCATATACACATATATTCCAACATACTACCGACATGTTATATATTTTACAAACGTACGTTAACGTCACACCACTATATTTACCTCATATTTATGAGTACATTCAGGTCTTATATCACATGATATAAGTCATCGTGATGAAAAATTTATTACGACACGTTAAAAGGTTCTAAATCAAAAATTGTCGTATCGGGTGAATACCGAAACTTCGCCAACGTGTCACGTACTTACCATATATAGATGGTCAGCCCCTACACTTCAAAAATGGCCACAAATTTCGTGGCTTACATGGTATATAAAGCCATAAAATTATTCCATAGCGGCACACACAAATCACCCCTAATTAAGGTCAAATTGTGGAGATTCCAAATTCGATTTTTGTCACATGTTTTTTTTGAGCATGAAACATATTTATTCATTCATATCTGCAACCGCAGTATCAAATACAAGTGGAGGGGGGTTAGGGCCCCAGACCTTTCCAGTTGAGTAATGCAAACCCAAATGCGCTAAGTGGTGAGCAGGGAGATTTTTACTACGCCTAGTGAAGCAAACATGACTATTGTCATATATCGATAGCATCATTTTGCAGCTGTGCACCAAAGAGAACAGTGGGTGGGTGTCATCGACATAATTATTCACTAAGTCAACAGCCGTTAGACAGTCTGACCAAACTGTGTAAGATGCAAAGCCCTCCGATATTGCGTGTTTGAGACCTTTCCATATTGCAAGAACTTCACAGTGTAGTACATCAATATTGCTAGGGAGATGGAATGATTATGCCCATAGAATGCTTCCCTGCCAATCACGCACCAAGAGCCCAGAAGCCTGGCTTCCATCCACACCA
Organism: Eustoma russellianum; assembly: GCA_036186865.1. NCBI lineage: Eukaryota > Viridiplantae > Streptophyta > Magnoliopsida > Gentianales > Gentianaceae > Eustoma > Eustoma russellianum. The sequence continues at coordinate 22,885,395 of AP025049.1, forward strand.
CAAGCTGCATCGACGTTGACGGACAAAGAGGGGGCTTAGGGGGGGTGTCCAGAATAGCATATCTTTTAGCTTTGTCATTTCACCCATTCCACGGTCTTCTGAATTCGCTGGTTCTAGTATAGATGAGAGGAGTGCATCACAATCTTCAGCAATAGTCTCCGCTCGAGGGTGTGCCCTGTTCTCATTGAATACAAAGTCACATCTAGCCTTCGAGATAAGCCATAATAGAAGTGAGACTTTTGTACGCTGCTCTGGTGCTAAATGTTCGCAGCACCAATTAAGAATGTCATGCATCGGCTGGGTGGATTGCAGGATAGGAATATGAATCTCTAAAAGCCATATTTCAATGACCCAGTCACAGCTAAAGAAATAGTGAAATTCGGTTTCGAAGTGTGTCTTGCACAACGAAAATTTGTTAGGCGCCACTTTAATTCAGCCCTAAGGGCTGAATATCAAAGTTTTATTTATATATATTATGTGCAACATAATATATATAACATGTGCAAAAATTTAGAATTTAATCGGAGAAAAATCGGGTAATGGACAAACGTCGAAAATTCGGTTTTCTACGAACACGACACATGGAATATTTTTGGCATGGCATATAACATGTATCTAGACACTTTTTACATATTCTATACATTCTAAAGTGTTATAGAAAAATCAATTAAGGGCTGATTGGAATATACCATATGTATATAATTATATGTGTACTATTTTACAAAGTTTGCAAAAATAAAATTCAGCACATGTACATTCATCATACACGCCTAGCTCAGCCTTGTTGGAGCTTATGTGGAGCTTTATTGGTATTTTGATTGGCCAAGAATGAAGCATACAATGTTTATGACATAAAGAAAGGAGCTACACAAGGTAACAATTCAAATTATGTCACATTTGTAACATATGCTGAAAATTTCAGCATGTGTGCATTAGAATGGCCAATTTCTACTATTAGTGGTGATATATTTACTGCTTTGAATTATATGGATTGATTGGGAGATAAAATGGCAATGTTTTAAAAATGTTATGGAAATATTGTGATGATATTTTTAATATCACACATGCTGAAAATTTCAGCATTTGTTGGAATGTGTTATCGCCGATTTTTATGGCTCAAAGTTAAGCATATTTAATTTTTTTATTTTCAAGGGATAAATCTACTACATACATGGTAATAATTTGAACTTGTCTTGAACATCACACATGCTGAAAATTTTAGCATGTGGAGAATAGTTGTTGGGCGATTTTTTGGATGGAAATGAAATTATTTGTCTTGCTAATTATGTGGGATGATTATGTGACTTATGGCAACACTTTTATGGCAATTGGCACAAATGATGACAACTTCCATCCAATCAATGAGTGCCAAGTAAGCAAGAGCTTAATGAATATCCAGTGAGGAGTTGCCAAGTAAGCAAGGAAATGTCACAATGATGCAATATACTCTTCCAAGGACTTAAAAGATAATTTTCAAGAGGAAGATCAAGACATAGGAGGCGGCCACTATGGATAAAAAGGAAAGAAGAGAGCAAACAAAATAAAAGACAAGTCTTGCAAATTCAAGTGCTCAAAACGTTTTCATCTACTCTTTCTTTCTACACTTCTTTCTTTCTTCTCTCTTAAAGCCTATTGTATTCATATTCATACATCTTGAATAGGCTTCATATATACCACCACATACTCTCTATATTGTTGTAAAAGATTGATCAAGGTTTGATCAATCTTGCATTCACTAGGTGGTGGTGTTCGTGATCGTTGTAATCACTTACAAGGTTTGTAAAGGGTTGGAGTTGGTGTGTAACTCCATCAACCCTGTATGGTAAGGTGTTATTTGTGTTTTTTGATTAGTTCTAACCAAGGAAGGTGTCATGGAAGACAGGAGTAGGTTGATTTAACCTAACCAGTATAAAATTCCTTGTGTTCTTTACTTTCAGCACTTACTTTCAGTTTTCAGCACAGTGCATCATTTTTATCACGTTATTAAAAATAGTAAATGAATTTTAAAAATCACGAAACTTTCAAAAAACATATTCACGCGTCTTAAGGTTCTTTTGTCACAAGTTTCAACCCTTTTGGACAAGTATAAGTCATCCAAACGGCTAAAGTTCTGAGAGTAGTGCAATCTAATTTTCAGGCTTGCAAAGGTTGAGACTTTGAACGTATTTGACTAACTTCATCAAATCAATTCATTTTCCAACATTAATTAACATGATTCATACTATTTGAAGCATCGCTTGTATAATAATTTAACAGTTTTTGCATATTTGTGACTGATGGTACTGATTTAATATTGATATTTCTCTCACAGATATCATCCTTTCCAATTTTCTTTTCCGCTTTTTTTTCATCTTTGACTATTTCTATACTGTTCTTATAGCTATTCACCATCAAATATAATGTAATACACAAAAAGAATTATTGAAACAGTTCCATTCATATATGTAAGCTTTTTTTTCCCTTTTGGGCTGTTTTAAGGAAAGATACTTGACTTATTTTATACTATGGGATTTTTATCCATATTGATTGATTATTGAATGCAAAAGATTCAATGTGCTTAAGATCTTGACATTCAGAATCATGACAAGAGGATACCAATAGTCAGTCAAAGGATGTTCACTACAAAAAACCAGCCGTATAGCAACAGACATATTTCGTCGCCATTTCGTCGCTAACGGTATTTAGCGATGAAATGGCGACGAAATATGTATGTTCGCTATATGACTTGTCGCAAAGTGATTTTCGTCGGTACGGCGTCGTTATATTGCGACGAGAGCAAGGTCATCGGCGGTTCGTCGTAAAATTGCGACGTAAATCTGTCAGTTCTGCGACCTGTTTTTTCCGCCGTCGGTTCGTCGGTATATCTTTTTCGTCGCTATTTTAAAATTTTTGATTTTTTTTATATGCCCGGTCTACGACATTTATGTTTCGTCGCAACTTCATCGGTATTTTTTATTTTAAATTATTTTTATATGTCCCGTCTGCGACCTTTGGCTTCCGTCGCAAGTTCGTCGCTATTATTTAAATTAATATTAAATATTAAATATTAAATATTTATAATTTATTAATAATATCAATATATTATTAACTAAATAGTTTTTATTATTATTTAATTTTTATAATATATTTTATTTTGTATATAAAATCATTTTTACGAATATTATATAGAAATACGGTATTTGCGTATTGAAATTCGTATAATTAAACAACACAAATGAAATGGAATCCGTATAAATGTCAGATAAAATATAAAAGAACAAAGAATATGCCAATACAATAAATGAAATAGTCAGTACGAAAAATCAAAAAATGAAATACTATGCAGAGGAAGGTGGAGGGGGATCATGCGGAGAAGGCTGACCATCCTTAGGGCGAGGCTGAGGCTGCGAGGAGCTGGAAAGGAAAGAGCGGAGGATCTCCGATAGCTGCGAGAGTTCCTGCTTCGTCTCCTGCAGCGCCTGCTGAACCGACTGCTGCAGCGCCTGCTGGGTCTGAGTGAGCTGTGACCGCAGTGCCTGTACACTCTCCTCATGCTGCGCCCTGATCGTCTCCATCTCATGCTGCAGCGACACATGATCTGCGTCCAGGCTCGAAATATCCTCTGGCGTCGCAGAAGGCGCGGAGGTGCTAGCCTCGGAGGAAGCACCTGGATGCAGAACTTCAGGGAAGAATCGCGGCGCTGCTGATCCAACCCCGTACACCTCCCTCTTCTTCTTATTCTGAGGGCCGATGGCCCAAACCGCATCCCAATAAGCACGGTTCTTGTCGTCCTCTTCTCCCCTCTCTGCCAGTAATCTGTTGTACTCGTCCTAAAATGAGAATAAGAATTGTTAGGGTTTAGGGTTTAGAAATAAAACAAACTAAGGAAAAAACAAATGATATCGTAGACTACTTACACTGATGTCGCGGGCCATTGCCGTGATCCAGTCCTCCGTCCCGTCGGAGGCTTTCTTCCGATGCGTCTTGTAGAAGAGATCGTAGGAGGCTGGCCACTCCCCCGTCTCCGCGTGCTGAAAGAATGAAATAAAATATGTTAGTGAAATCCAAAATTTTAAAAATTTCAGCATGACCTATTCGTTTATCAGAGATATCCCGGCCTTAAAGGCCTCTCCCAAGTCAAATCAAAAATAAAAAGAAAAAGACAAATGAACACATATACATTAACCATATACGAATACCAAAAAAAACAACAGCGGAAAATAAGAAATCAATGAATCTAAATAATCCACTTAAGTCAATGAATCTAAATAATCCAATGAAATCAATGAATCTAAATAATCCAATATTAAAATACTTACCATAGCACGCATCGTGGTGGCGTGGGCAACCGAACCACCTGAGTGTGTGGCAGGTGCTGGGGCCTGTAGATTGCCGCTGCACCGGTTCGCCGCGTTCCGGGCGCTGTGGGCTTGGTTACCAGGGTCCAGCCACCCTTCTATCCACCCCACCCAAGTGGCCTCGGATACGTAGGGAGGCCTCGCAGAAATGGGGTCACGCTCCCACTTGGTCTTGAGCGAGTTGACGAAGTCCCTGTAGCATTTGGCGGCCCTCTGGCGCCAGGTCTGCTCCACGACTCGTGGGCGATGTCGGCTGGCCTGCTGTACGCCTTTTGCAATTATTATACGGAGGAAAAATAAAAATGTGGTTAGAAAAGTAATGATCGATTACGCATCAAAAAGTGAAATTCATCAAATTTGAATACCTGAAACTCATCCCAGTAGAACCTACGTGTCTACGGGGTGACACGGGACCAGGCATATCCAACAGGGTCCTGCCTCAGGTGGAAGGACCGAGTGATGCAACCGGAAATCTGGCCCGAGTTCGATGCAAACCTGAAAGAGGTGAAGTTGTTAGGAAAAAATAACTCATGAAATAGATTTGAAAACGTGTTAAAAAATAAATCATTACTTACGTATGGGTAGCCTGTGACCAAGGGAGGACACGACGCCCTGGTATGACACCCTCGTCCGATGCCGCATCAGACGCCGGATGATGGGCTGAACCGGTGAGTGTGGGTGGCATCGGAGATCTGGGAGGTGCGGACCTATCGGCAGGCTCTAAAAGGTCCGCGTCCGCAGCCAGAGCGACGGTCGACACCGAACCAAGCAGCTCATGCTGAGAAACGAACAGATTGAACTGTCCTGAGAGGGCCTGTCTGGCTGGTGGGTAGGTGGGTCGAGTAGGTAAACCCTTACTAGCCATCAGATCTGCAAGGGTGAAAAAATTAAAAGGCACATTCAACAAGTTTAGGGTTGGTTGGCCAAACAAATAAGATGTCCAAAAAATGACAAGTGTTTACATACATTTAATGCAAGATATTAATAATTTTGAAAATTTCGGCATGACCTATTCGTTTATTGGAGGTTTCCCGGCCTTAATGGCCTCTCCCAAGATAAATCAAAATCCAAACAACATGACATGATTAACCAAACTACATAATCAAACTTCATCATCAAATTACACTTCAAAGTATACATCACTTGAACTTGAAACTTAAAGCATAAATATGCATCACCTCTAAACAAATTACACTTCAAAATATACATCACCTCTACATCCTTATGATACATCACTTGTAACATGAATTATGCATAAAAAGGGTAAATTTAAGAGAATTATGGGCTGCCCAAAGTAAACACAATTCAGTTTAACAAAAAACAGGCTTCAACCATAAACTAGCTAAACAAAATACATGGCTTCAAAAATATACATCATTTGAGCTTCAAACTTGAAAAATAAATAAAAGCTACTTAATACATCACTTGTAACATAAAATAGGCATAAAAATTGAGAATTTAAGAGCATTTTTGGGCAGCCCAAACATACCTTAGCCACATGATCACCAACATGCTTACTTCATATGTCGTCGGACATGGAAACCCAACCCAGCGCCACCACCCCACTGCCCTAGACCACCCCACTGCCTTACCCACCCCAACACAACCAAGCACCACCCAGCCCCACCCAGCTGTTACGGCCCGGAAAATTCGTTATGTAGTATCAACCTCCAATACCGTAAACATAATCTTATAGGTGTACGATTCATTAGCAAATATATCATAAATGTTTGAATCCACACAATAAAAGCTCAAATTAACTTAGTTAGTAATAACTTAAACTATTAGTATAAATTAAATCAAAAAGAAATACATGACACAACAATATTATACTACCTTAAATAAAAAGAAAATAAAATACATACATGAAAGAAAAAGAAAAGGAAAATGAAAAAGAAGGTGAAGACAACTTGTCTCACACTTTAAACATTTGACATAAAAAAATAGCATGCTTAGGAATCTTGTCATAAAACCCATTCATTACACCCATACTTGTCTAAAGGTTGTCTTCCACCCCATTCCTCCACCAACATGGCCGGCCACCCCCCATAGAAAGTAGAAAAATTATTTCTTCTTCAACCCCTCAAATAATACATCTTCAACCAACCAATTTCATCCTATCTTCAAGAAAACTCAAGAACACTCCAACACTCCCTTCTTTCCCTCTTGGCCGAAAGTTATAGCTTCAACAAGGAGAAGATTTTCTTCTCCTTCCTTCACACCAACATCACTCAAATCAAGTACTACAAACACTCCATCAACTAAGAAAGATTCAAGAAGGGTGTAGCATCTAGGATCAAAGACAATCAAGGTAAGAACTTTATGAAGTTTAAGTTTGATTCTTCCATATATATTTAGTTTCATAAGTTGCTCACTAACCCTTCATTTAAACCCTAAAAACCATGTATACTAGGAAGCAAGGAAGAAGAACTCTCTTCCAAACAAAGTGAAGGAACCATCATCTAAGTGTAAGAAAAGTGAACCAAGGCAAGTATTCTTCCTAGATCCTTCATGGCTTTACAACTCACAAGTATTTATGTTTATATCAAAATTGGATCATCATGTAGTATGTTCAAGACTCCCTTTTCAAGAAAGTATAGATCTATATATTGAGTGTTAAGTATATACATATATACACTATATACACACGCACACTAAATACATATATATACGCTATATATATAAGCACGCATACATATATACATATTATAAGTATGTATGTTGATATATATATATATATATGTATAAGTGTATAGATCTACATATAAGTATGTATAGATGTATAAATGTATATTTATATACACAATTGGTGTTGAGTATCAATGTATATATATATATTTACACATTCGGTTTTTGATTTATAATATATATACACATACGGTTTATATATATATACGTATAGGTGTATAGATCTATGTATGTACATATACGGATCTATATGTATATATGCATATGTGTAATATGTATGCTCAAGACTTAAAAATGAATAAGTTTATGTGTGTGTGTGTATATATATATCTCACTGTTTTATGGGTATATATATATATACACAAATATATATACGTTAGTTATGTATATGTGTAAACAACATATACAATTCGGCCTTAGAGCCATTTCAAGGTTAAAATATGAATTTATATGTTTTATGTGTATATATGTGTAATATATATATTTTAAAGAGAGGAAATGAATAAGTATTGGTGTACTACATACTATATAGTAAAAAGATTTTATAAGTGTATATATAATATATATACATATTCGGCCTTTAGGGCCTTGATGACAAAATGATTTCATTACATTTTGTACAAGTATATATATGTATATATGATGAATATGTTAAGCTATGAAAATAAATAAGTTTTGAATATTATACAATATATTGTAAAATGATTTACATTTATATATATACTATATATAAATATTCGGCCATAGGCCTAAATGACAAAAAGTGAATCCAATATATTTTATACAAATATATATATGTATATATGATGAATATAGTAAGCTATGAAAATGAATAAGTTTTGGATATATATAATATATCATAAAATGATTTATATATATATATATATATCATATATATATATATGTGTGTATTCGGCCTTAGGCCTTGGTGACAAAGTGATTTTATTATATTTTTATACAAGCATATATGTATATATGATGAATATGTTAAGTTAGGAAAGTAAGTTAAATATGTAAATTAGGTTATGAAAAGTATGAAACATAAATAGGCCATATTTATGTATGTGTAATTCTAAGACTACTAACTTTTACAATGTACGTACATGATATGTTACATGTTATATATATGCTAACATAGATAGGTTATGATAAAATGTAAGTCATGAAATATTAGATGAAATGTAAAGAAATTAGAAATTATCATGATGTAATCATTTAAGTTATGAATTATGAAATACATGTATGTAATAGATGTTACGAAAGTGTTGTTGAACGAAAATCGTGAAAATGGGCTGATTTGGAGATGCTATGGCCGAATGGCCATTCATGATGGTCAAAGTGGGATTTCCTTTAGGTTATGACATGTAGGAGGAAATTAAGTAAGTGATGATGTTATAAAAGGTAGAATGACCTAAGTGCCTTCAATTGACCGAGTCTCATGTTGCATGAAATCAAAGTTTGAAAAGTTATGTTTTGAATCACATGTTTTAAAGTTCAAATGCATAGGAATAATAAACATGAGACGAATGATTCCAATGACCCATGTTATGTTATGACCATGTTATGTTATGTTATGTTGTAGCGCTGTCCTGACATCGGGACCGGAGTGGTAGGTGTCAGGGGCCCATGTTTACGTTATGGCTGGGTGTAACATCGGGTCTGGGACACGGGATCTCAGTCATAATGCGTCGCCGTTAGCACATGTACCGATGTTCATATGTTATGTTGTACATGTACTAGATGGGGAATCATTCGGCATGTCGTGCGTTATTATTCTTATGAAAAGTGCTATAGCCAACGATAAAAATGTTATGTCTTCATGTTATGAAAATGTCATGTTATGCAAGTTATGAAAATCATGTCATGTTGATGAAAAGTCATGTTTACTAAAAGTCATTTTATGAAAAGCCATGTTTTATGCATCATGTCATGATCATGTCCCTTAGGTGAGGATTAGAATATTCGTACAAACATTATGCCTTAAGACGATTAAGGAAGATCATGCACGTAGATGTAATGAATGCAAATTATGACCTTAGTGTAAGATGGATTAGTATTCAAGTACGAAAGGTAGATTAAGATTATGCTGAAGAAGAATGATATGACCTCTCAGGTATGAGGTAAAATCTTATGTTCTGTTTTATCTTTATATATAATGCTGTCATTTATAAATGGAGATGTAATTACATTATTACTTTATTACTACTTGCCTTTCCATGTATGATCCACATGAAGTACCTATAAAGAATACTTGCTGAGCGATTAAAAGACGGTGGTTATCGCTCATACTTGCCTCTTAACATTTCAGAGAACAGGGACCCTGATGCCGTGTTCATTGAGGAGGAACCCCAAATAGAGTATCCGTGAGCGAAGATGTAGGCTGACGCTATGTACCTGTTGTGTGGGCTTTATTTTATGGTGATGTAATAAAGTTATCGTGAGAAGCTGTATTGTGGTTGTGTGGATTTGAACGGTTAGTAATAATATTATGTGTGTCGTGAGCTTATTACAAGTTGCTTCCGCTATATCGATTACAATTCATGTTGACATGCACATGTATGTTATCGACGCCTTGTACTCTACGGAGTAGAGTATGGCGGGTGCACTGAACCGGAACTCTGGTTTCGGGCGGGGCGCTACAGTTGGTATCAGAGCATGGCTCTAGATCCACGGCGGGAACAGTAAAGTAAGCATTTAGAAGTTAAGTGATGATCCTAAAACTTAAGTTATGATCTTGGACCAAGAGTGATATCCCTAGATTAGAATCCTTAGAATAGTTAAAGATAGTTAAATAACATATAAAAGTTTTGCTTGGATTATTAAGTTCCTAAAAAAAATTTTCAAATTCTGAATTAGTCAGGAAGACAAATTGATTTCAATTGTAAATTATTACTAATGATGCTGCATTCAATAGGATGTCTCCACGACCTAAAGGAAGACCGCGTGCTGACAGACCTGCACAGTTACCCCCTCCTCCACCATCACAGATACCCCCGCAGACAAGACCTGTTCCATTTTACACTGAACAGGTGCCTCCACCCCCACAGCAACAGGGTCAGGGAGATTTTCAGCAGGCTGTTCTGCAAGCTTTGGTACAGATAGGACAGGCGGTAGGTAACAACGGCCACCAGAATCATGCGACACCTCCATCGCCACCGCCACCACCTCCACCACAGCAGGGTACTCGTTTCTTTTACGGAGAATTGAAGAAGGCCCGCATTCCTAACTTTGAAGGTGGATCTGACCCTGACATAGCTTAGAAATGGCTAAAAGAAGTACAGAATAATTTTGAGCTGATTCAAATACCAGAGGAGATAAAAGCTCAGGTTATCAAGCCTTTTCTAACTGGTGAGGCCGATGAATGGTGGACCACTAATTTGTAGCATTTGCCAGCTCCAGTTACTTGGGAATGATTTCTGAGAGAGTTTCGCAAATTCTACATTCCACCATCAGTTACTTTGAAGAAAATAGGGATGTTTGAGTCTCTAATGCAGACGTCAGGAATGACAGTGGCGGACTATGCCAACCGATTTACCGCATTGGGAAGATATGTTCCAGCAATTATGGGAGATGAACAACTAAAAATGATTAAGTTTGAAAGAGGACTGAACCCACGCATTCGCACTTGGATTGTGAATGCCAACCCAAAGGATTTTGGTGAATTGCTGGATGCCTGTTATCGAGTAGAAAGGGACATCATCAGGAGCGATTCTGACAGCCGGGGAAAAAGGACCCAAGAGTTTGGAGACGGCCAATCCAGTAATTGGACTAAGACTTCTAAAAGAGATAGTGGACGTGCACATCAACCAAATTTTCAGCCACCGAAGCCACAACCTCCCCCACAGGTAGCTGCGATACCTAAGTGTGCCACTTGTCAGCGACAACATAGGGGAGACTGTTTATTGAAGACTGGAGCATGTTTCAATTGTTGAAAGACTGGACACATGATCAGAGATTGTCCTGAACCCAGGAAGGCACCCCAGAGGGCCGCACCTCAGCAGAGAGATGGCCCAAGGGCCAATGCCAGAGTACATGTGATGACAGATGAGGAGGTTCTGGAAGCCCCAGACGTGGTGACAGGTATAATTCATTTTGAAAAGTTTATAATATTATCTGCTTGATTCGGGATTGCATATTTGAATTATGAATTGCCTCATGTGTTATATTAACAAACAACATACCTTCCAACGTATTATTTGATAGTGGTGCAAGCCATTCCTTTGTATCGAAAAGGTTTGCTAAGAACCTTGATAGTTGCCCGACTAGGCTGGATACGCCTTATCGCGTTCAAGCAGCTGGTGATCAAGTGATCATTTCACATCATATATATAAGAATTGCGAGATAGAAATGGGAGGACAGAAGTTCGAAGTTACCCTAATTCCTATACAGATTGGGGATTTCGACCTTATTCTAGGCATGGATTGGTTGTTCAAACACCATGCCTACATTGATTGTCGTGGTAAGCGTGTGATGATTAAGGATCCAATGCGAGAAGAAGTGATTTATCAAGGGAACTCCAAGATGAAAAAGATACCACAGAATATTTATCTGACAGCAGCAAAAGCATTTCAATTACTGAAGAAGGGTAGCGAAGGATTCCTTGTGTATGCTCTTGGCAAGGATTCCGAGACCCCATCAATTGACAGTATTCCAGTAGTCAAGGAGTTCACAGATGTATTTCCAGATGATCTACCCGGTTTGCCTCCGGACAGGGAGATTGAATTCGAGATTAATGTCGTTCCAGGAGCTGAACCAATCTCAAAGGCACCGTATAGAATGGCCCCAGCCGAATTAAAGGAATTGAAATCACAGTTGCAAGAATTGATAGATAAGAAGTTTATACGGCCAAGTGTATCACCATGAGGAGCTCCAGTGTTGTTCGTTAATAAGAAAGATGGCAGGATGCGACTCTGCAGCTGAATAAAATCACTATCAAGAATAGATATCCACTGCCTCGAATGGACGATTTGTTCGATCAATTAAGGGGAGCTAAAGTGTTCAGCAAGATTGACCTTCGCTCTGGTTACCATCAGTTGAAGATCAAGTCGGAAGAAATCGCTAAGACTGCTTTTCGTACAAGGTATGGACATTATGAGTTCTTAGTGATGCCATTTGGTTTGACCAACGCACCCGCAGCATTCATGGATTTGATGAACACAGTATTTCGGGATCAGTTGGATAAGTTCGCGGTGGTATTTATTGATGATATTCTAATATACTCACCGGATGAAGATACCCATGCAGAGCATCTAAGAATAACACTGAATGTATTAAAAAAGAAGCAGTTATATGCTAAACTCAGCAAGTGTGAATTTTGGCTCCAAAGTGTTGCATTTTTGGGTCATGTTGTGTCTAAGGATGGTATCTCAGTAGATCCGAAAAAGATTGAGGCTATTACGGAATGGCCGAGGCCGACAAATGTGACTGAGGTCAGGAGTTTCTTAGGACTTGCAGGTTATTATAGGAAGTTTGTTGAGGGATTCTCACGGATTGCAGTTCCATTAACTCGATTGACGCAGAAAAAGACGCGATATGATTGGACTTCTGATTGCGAACAGAGCTTCACCGAACTGAAGAAGAAATTGACATCGGCACCAGTATTAGCACAACCAATCTCAGGAGAGGGATTCGTGGTATATAGCGACGCTTCGAAGAATGGACTAGGTTGTGTATTAATGCAGGAAGAACGAGTAATCGCATATGCGTCAAGACAGTTGAAACCCTATGAACAGAATTATCCTACTCATGATCTGGAATTAGCGGTAGTTGTATTTGCGCTTAAAATATGGAGACATTATTTATATGGAGAGAGATGCAAAATCTACACGGATCACAAGAGTTTGAAATATCTTTTCACCCAAAAAGAATTAAATATGAGGCAGCGAAGATGGTTAGAATTGATGAAAGACTATGATCTCGCTATCCACTATCATCCGGGTAAGGCGAATAAAGTGGCAGATGCATTGAGTAGGAAGTCAAGTCATGCTAGGCAGACGCCTCTAGAGAGAGAGATAGCCGAGTTTGGATTGGATGTGGTTGACTCAACTGCAAATATTCTGACTAAATTAATGATCACTCCCACTTTAATTGATAGGATTAAAGAGGCGCAAAAGAATGATTCTGAGTTAATGATCATTGTCAAGCAGTTTGAAGAACGACCGGTGAAGGATTTTCAGTTGCATAATGATGGCAGTCTTTGGTTCAAAGGGAGATTGTGTGTGCCAAACATTGATGGAATTAAAAGAGAGATCATGACAGAAGCTCACAACTCACAGTTATCTATACATCCGGGAGCAACAAAGATGTATCAGGATCTTAAAAGAAATTATTGGTGGAACGGCATGAAGCGTCACATTGCGGAGTTTGTGGAGAGATGTCATACTTGTCAACAAGTTAAAGCAGAACATCAGAGGCCGGCAGGACTATTACAGCCATTAGAGATTCCGGAGTGGAAATGGGAGCATATCACGATGGATTTTGTTACCGGATTTCCTAAGACTCGCAATGGTAATGATGCGATTTGGGTGATCGTGGATCGTCTCACTAAATCGGCACATTTCTTATCCATGTCAATTCAGACATCCATAGAAAAGCTGGTGAGTATGTATATGAATGAGATAGTTAGCCTACATGGAACACCTGTCAGTATCGTGTGCGATAGAGATCCACGTTTTACTTCGCGATTTTGGAAATCTTACCAAAATGCTATGGGTACCGAACTCCGGATGAGTACAACATTCCATCCGCAGACCGATGGACAGTCAGAACGTACCATACAAACATTGGAAGATATGCTACGCGCTTGCACTTTAGATTTCAAGGTTAGCTGGGACAAATCAGTGAAGTTGATTGAATTCTCTTACAATAACAGCTATCACAGTTCTATAGGTATGGCACCATTTGAAGCATTATATGGAAGAAAGTGTCGATCTCCGTTGTACTGGGATGAGGTTGGCGAGAGAGCCATTATGGGCCCAGAACTGGTAGAACAGACATTGGGGAAGATTAAAATGATACGTGAAAGATCGAAGGCTGCACAAGATCGAAGCAAAAGCTGGGCAGATACAAAGAGACGACCGATTGAGTTTGAAGTAGGCGAGAAAGTATATTTGCGAGTTTCACCGACCAAAGGCGTGAGTAGATTTGGGATTAAAGAGAAACTGAGCCCTAGATTTATTGGCCCTTATGAGATATTAGAGAAAGTTGGGACTGTTGCATACCGGTTGGCCTTACCTCCTACATTATCTCAGGTTCATAATGTGTTTCACGTATCCCAGTTACGACGATATGTACACGATCCGGATCATATACTGGAGCAGCAACCCGTGACTATTAAAGATGACGTTACGTATGAAGAAGTTCCCATACGGATTGTGGACTGTAAGGAGCAAGTGTTAAGGAGACAGACAATTTCATTTGTGAAAATGGAGTAATCATACTGAACGAGAAGCAACTTGGGAGCCGGAACAGCAAATGCAGAAACAATATCCACAACTCTTTATATGAGGTACGTAAGTTTCGAGGACGAAACTTTTTATAAGGGGGGGAGAATGTTACAGCCCAGAAAATTCGTTATGTAGTATCAACCTCCAATACCGTAAACATAATCTTATAGGTGTACGATTCATTAGCAAATATATCATAAATGTTTGAATCCACACAATAAAAGCTCAAATTAACTTAGTTAGTAATAACTTAAACTATTTATATAAATTAAATCAAAAAGAAATACATGACACAACAATATTATACTACCTTAAATAAAAAGAAAATAAAATACATACATGAAAGAAAAAGAAAAGGAAAATGAAAAAGAAGGTGAAGACAACTTGTCTCACACTTTAAACATTTGACATAAAAAAATAGCATGCTTAGGAATCTTGTCATAAAACCCATTCATTACACCCATACTTGTCTAAAGGTTGTCTTCCACCCCATTCCTCCACCAACATGGCCGGCCACCCCCCCCCATAGAAAGTAGAAAAATTATTTCTTCTTCAACCCCTCAAACAATACATCTTCAACCAACCAATTTCATCCTATCTTCAAGAAAACTCAAGAACACTCCAACACTCCCTTCTTTTCCTCTTGGCCGAAAGTTATAGCTTCAACAAGGAGAAGATTTTCTTCTCCTTCCTTCACACCAACATCACTCAAATCAAGTACTATAAACACTCCATCAACTAAGAAAGATTCAAGAAGGGTGTAGCATCTAGGATCAAAGACAATCAAGGTAAGAACTTTATGAAGTTTAAGTTTGAATCTTCCATATATATTTAGTTTCATAAGTTGCTCACTAACCCTTCATTTAAACCCTAAAAACCATGTATACTAGGAAGCAAGGAAGAAGAACTCTCTTCCAAACAAAGTGAAGGAACCATCATCTAAGTGTAAGAAAAGTGAACCAAGGCAAGTACTCTTCCTAGATCCCTCATGGCTTTACAATTCACAAGTATTTATGTTTATATCAAAATTGGATCATCATGTAGTATGTTCAAGACTCCCTTTTCAAGAAAGTATAGATCTATATATTGAGTGTTAAGTATATACATATATACACTATATACACACGCACACTAAATACATATATATACGCTATATATATAAGCACGCATACATATATACATATTATAAGTATGTATGTTGATATATATATATATGTATAAGTGTATAGATCTACATATAAGTATGTATAGATGTATAAATGTATATTTATATACACAATTGGTGTTGAGTATCAATGTATATATATATTTACACATTCGGTTTTTGATGTATAATATATATACACATACGGTTTATATATATATACGTATAGGTGTATAGATCTATGTATGTACATATACGGATCTATATGTATATATACATATGTGTAATATGTATGCTCAAGACTTAAAAATGAATAAGTTTATGTGTGTGTGTGTGTATATATATATCTCACTGTTTTATGGGTATATATATATATATACAAATATATATACGTTAGTTATGTATATGTGTAAACAACATATACAATTCGGCCTTAGAGCCATTTCAAGGTTAAAATATGAATTTATATGTTTTATGTGTATATATGTGTAATATATATATTTTAAAGAGAGGAAATGAATAAGTATTGGTGTACTACATACTATATAGTAAAAAGATTTTATAAGTGTATATATAATATATATACATATTCGGCCTTTAGGGCCTTGATGACAAAATGATTTCATTATATTTTGTACAAGTATATATATGTATATATGATGAATATGTTAAGCTATGAAAATGAATAAGTTTTGAATATTATACAATATATCGTAAAATGATTTACATTTATATATATACTATATATAAATATTCGGCCATAGGCCTAAATGACAAAAAGTGAATCCAATATATTTTATACAAATATATATATGTATATATGATGAATATAGTAAGCTATGAAAATGAATAAGTTTTGGATATATATAATATATCATAAAATGATTTATATATATATATATATATATATATATATATATATCATATATATATATATGTATTCGGTCTTAGGCCTTGGTGACAAAGTGATTTTATTATATTTTTATACAAGCATATATGTATATATGATGAATATGTTAAGTTAGGAAAGTAAGTTAAATATGTAAATTAGGTTATGAAAAGTATGAAACATAAATAGGCCATATTTATGTATGTGTAATTCTAAGACTACTAACTTTTACAATGTACGTACATGATATGTTACATGTTATATATATGCTAACATAGATAGGTTATGATAAAATGTAAGTCATGAAATCTTAGATGAAATGTAAAGAAATTAGAAATTATCATGATGTAATCATTTAAGTTATGAATTATGAAATACATATATGTAATAGATGTTACGAAAGTGTTGTTGAATGAAAATCGTGAAAATGGGCTGATTTGGAGATGATATGGCCGAATGGCCATTCATGATGGTCAAAGTGGGATTTCCTTTAGGTTATGACATGTAGGAGGAAATTAAGTAAGTGATGATGTTATAAAAGGTAGAATGACCTAAGTGCCTTCAATTGACCGAGTCTCATGTTGCATGAAATCAAAGTTTGAAAAGTTATGTTTTGAATCACATGTTTTAAAGTTCATATGCATAGGAATAATAAACATTAGACGAATGATTCCAATGACCCATGTTATGTTATGACCATGTTATGTTATGTTATGTTGTAGCGCTGTCCTGACATCGGGACCGGAGTGGTAGGTGTCAGGTGGCCCATGTTTACGTTATGGCTGGGTGTAACACCGGGTCTGGGACACGGGATCTCAGTCATAATGCGTCACTGTTAGCACATGTACCGATGTTCATATGTTATGTTGTGCATGTACTAGATGGGGAATCATTCGGCATGTCGTGCGTTATTATTCTTATGAAAAGTGCTATAGCCAAAGATGAAAATGTTATGTCTTCATGTTATGAAAATGTCATGTTATTCAAGTTATGAAAATCATGTCATGTTGATGAAAAGTCATGTTTACTAAAAGTCATTTTATGAAAAGCCATGTTTTATGCATCATGTCATGATCATGTCCCTTAGGTGAGGATTAGAATATTCGTACGAACATTATGCCTTAAGACGATTAAGGAAGATCATGCACGTAGATGTAATGAATGCAAGTTATGACCTTAGTGTAAGATGGATTAGTATTCAAGTACGAAAGGTAGATTAAGATTATGCTGAAGAAGAATGATATGACCTCTCAGGTATGAGGTAAAATCTTATGTTCTGTTTTATCTTTATATATAATGCTGTCATTTATAAATGGAGATGTAATTACATTATTACTTTATTACTATATGCCTTTCCATGTATGATCCACATGAAGTACCTATAAAGAATACTTGCTGAGCGATTAAAAGACGGTGGTTATCGCTCATACTTGCCTCTTAACATTTCAGAGAACAGGGACCCTGATGCCGTGTTCATTGAGGAGGAACCCCAAATAGAGTATCCGTGAGCGAAGATGTAGGCTGACGCTATGTACCTGTTGTGTGGGCTTTATTTTATGGTGATGTAATAAAGTTATCGTGAGAAGCTGTATTGTGGTTGTGTGGATTTGAACGGTTTGTAATAATATTATGTGTGTCGTGAGCTTATTACAAGTTGCTTCCGCTATATCGATTACAATTCATGTTGACATGCACATGTATGGTATCGACGCCTTGTACTCTATGGAGTAGAGTATGGCGGGTGCACTGAACCAGAACTTTGGTTTCGGGCGGGGCGCTACCTGCCCAACACCACCCAGCACCTGCCCAGCACCACCCAGCCCCACCCAGCACCAAAGGCACATATTGACGATTTTCTTATCCCCTTAGCATGACAACAAGAATACTACTGTAAGCTCACCACTCTAATTCATTAACATATTATGGCCCAAAATAACAGTCTCCTTCTCTATTATAATTTTTCTTTTTGGTCCTGCAGTTTCTAACGAAATGGAAGGAATGATAAAGGATAAGCATCTTCTCAGCCTTAAATTTTGTCTTCCAATTTTTTTTGCTAAGAGAATAGACAAATCCTAGAATATTAATAGGTGTTCAGAAGATTACAGAAGAACCAACTCAGCAAAACACTCATGCAACCTTCTAATCTTATATACACTAAATTTTCCGTCATCATCACAAAATCATCTGACCACCCATTACATCAAGCCTTCAGCATGAATACAACAGTGGTGTTGATGCAACATGTAGTTGTTTCCGTTCTCCTAACGCGAATTTGCCGAAAGAAATTATGATCATTTCTTTTTATCTCAAATCCACCGTCATATAATTTAGTATATAAAACAAATACTACTTATCAATTTAGACTTTCACACCACTTGTCCTAAGAACTCCAAATCTATGGACGATGAAGGTTATGATCAAATCTATGCTGCTACTCCTTCTTTCAGCGACACAACTATATGTATATATTTATTCATTACCCCATCAATTATAAACGAAATAAACTCAATATTGAAGGTTAAAGAAAAGCTTACTTTCAACACCGGATCAAAATTGAATCACGTTACTCAGGTGGATACTACCCGAAACCTAAAGGAACCATGATAAATGTATTCACATGTTACTGCTAAAACAAGCAACCAAGATTAAAGCACTAGCCTGTGAACCCTTGGGCTAGACTTGTGCTTGTCGCCACCGCCATTCTAGGGCTATCTCGTTTGTCTCCAGGCGGAACCCTCTTTTTTTTGTGTGTGTTTTAGGGAAATGGGGAAGAAGAAGGGGGATTTCTGATTTAATTTCGACATTTTACGACGAAATAGCGACGGGTGTTCGTCGCTATTTCTTGTGTCGTCGTTATTCCAAACGTGCGACGACACGTTTTGTCGGTAAATCATCGGCGCTCTTCAGTATTTTAAAAAAATAATAGAAAATATAAAGTACTTACAAACACACATTATGTATATACATGTGTATAAGTACATCAACACATACACACTTTCACATAAAGAGGTACATAAAAATTTTGACTAACGTCAATCTTCATTTTCATCTGCATCCTCATACGCATCTTCATGTTCATCTTCATTTTCATCTTCATCTACATGCTCGTCGTCCTCTTCTTCCTCGTATTCGTCTTCACCTACATCTTCAATATTGTCAGCCGGTTGTATGTTGAGATGAATTTCGATGAAACCGCTGTTTGGGTCATTTAGAGGAAGATTGTGCACTTCAACATGTGTCGTATCCACAACGCGCGAGTTTTCTTCTTGAAATGCGGCATCCATGCCATCTGAACCCGGCTGGATATTGACATCAAACTTGCTCGATTTCACTATGCACACAGCTCGCCAGTCTTTTGAGCTCGCATTCATCCTCGTCGTCGGATACGATAGATAATACACCTGGGATGCTTGACTAGCCAAAATGAATGGATCGTACTTTCTGTACCGTCGCCCTTGGTGTATGTCTACCAACTTATATCGGTCGTGAACCTTTGCGCCAGCGCGATAACCTTCTCGAGTTGGATCATACCATTCGCATTTTAATAGCACCACCCGATTTATAGGCAATGCGGGATATTCGAGCTCAATGATGTCAGTAAGGTAGCCATAGAAGTTATCCTCGTCCGGGCTATTGTCATACCGCTTGACACACACTCCGCTGTTCTCCGACGATTTTCGGCTGGCATGGGAGACTGTGTGGAATCTATAACTGTTCAGAAAACACATGTCGTAGCGCGTGACTCTGCTCAATGGACCCTCGGCTACTGGTGTCAGAATGTAACCGTACTCTTCGTCAGCCAGATGATCTTTGCTCGCCTGTAAAATGACAAGTAAGTATACATTAGCGGGGCAATAAATGCGTATCACATGACGTACACGTAACCAGCAAATATATAAACTTACATGCCACCTGAACCAATCTGCAAACTTGGCATCTAACTTATTGTTTACTGCATCGCTCGATATACCCGGTGAATGTTCTTGCAATAAATCAACGAATAAGATGAAGCAAATTACGAATGAGTACCCTGTATAGCTTTGTAATATAATGGATAGAGTAGCGCAAGGTATTTACAAATTAAAATTAGATATCGTTTATACCTCTGGAAATGGTCAACTTGACGGCAGTTGCGCAGAACTTAAGAATGAACAATCTTCAGATCGCTGTCCCCCAATATCATTTCCTTTCCCTGTCCGTGAAATCTGATCGGATGTGTGAATATCGGGAGGACATCGGATCTGGAAATGCCGTCGTTGTTCCGGGAAACATCTCTGCACCTCGACGGGACATCTGGCTCGAAGTAATGAGACACGAAGGTCGAGGCTTCCTCCGTCAGGTAGGCATTGCACATCGAGGCCTCGACTTTCGCTTTGTTCCTGATGTTCAGCTTCAAATGCCTGAGATATCTGTTCATATAGTGAATACTCCAATGTCACATGATGAAACAAATTGGTAAGCATGCTCGTGCTTAGACACATAAGAACGTCACGTAATAAATAAGAGTACCTCTCGAACGGATACATCCTCCTATACTGAACAGGACAACCAACGCGTGAGGTGTTCCATTGAATCAAAGAAGGCCGGAGGGAATACAGTTTCTAGCTTGCATAGGATCACTGGGATTTCGCCCTCCAGCCTTGACATATCATCCGCCCTGAGTCTCGTGGATGTAAGACATCTGAAGAATAGACTCATCTCGGTAAGTGCTTCCCATACATTGGTTGGAAGCAGCTCGCGGAATGCAATGGGCATCAACCGTTGCATGAACACGTGACAGTCGTGGCTCTTCATCCCGTGCAAACCGCGTTTATTCACGTCGATGTTCTTTGACAAGTTCGAAATATGGCCGTCAAGAAATCTAGCCGTCCCCAGCCACGCTAACGACGCACTGACCTACTCCGCAGTCGGCATGTATGAGGACTTTTGCATGTAGGATGTGCCAACGGGATGCAGCTCTGATCGTATCTTGGGGTCGCGCATATCAAGTCATGCCTTCAAATTGTCTTTCGTTTTTCCTGGCACATTCAGCACTGTATTAAAGATGTTGTCAAACACGTTCTTCTCAATGTGCATGACATCCAGGTTGTGTCGGATCATATTGCTCTTCCAGTACGGAAGCTTCAAGAATATGCTTCTCTTCTTCCACCCGACACAATCACGGGCCAGGTCTGCGTTGTGGCTGCCGTCCGGATCATCAGCGACCCCCACGAATCCACAGCTGTCTATCTCCTCCAACACCTCTGCACCCTTGAGAAGCTCGGGCTTTGTGTCCTTCTCGACGATGCCAGGCATGAGCGCCGTCACGTTCTTTCTGTACAAATGACGTCTAGTCAGGAACTCCCTATGGCTGTCGAACCAGCAAATCTTACGTCCATGTTTCAAGGACATCGTCTTCGCTTGCTTCATGCAGTAAGGGCAAGCGTATTTCCCCGCTGTACTCCACCTCGACAACATAGAATAAGCCGGGAAGTCGCTGATCGTCCACATCAGCGCAGCGCGTAGCTGGAAGTTTTGTTTGGTCGATACATCGAACGTCTCCACGCCAAACTCCCACAACCACTTCAGCTCCTGTATCAATGGCTACAGGTATAGGACATCTAATCTGCGTTCCACTTTCATTACTCGTCGCAAAATCTACAAATTCTTCGAGACCTCCAACAAATCTAAAATTCCACTCCCCGTTGTTTACTCTCTCGTACATCCACTTTCTATCGCTCCTCCTCGGATCCATTTTCTTGATATACCTTCAAAATAACAGCAGCTATCTTTTCTCGGTGTGGAAAACCTCAAAATCCCACGCAATAAGATATCTTCCTTCTACATTTTCGTTGAAAGGTGATGATTTATGTGTTTGAAATGGGAGAAGAATGGGAGAAGAGTGGAAGAAGAAAGATGGTTTTATGGTTCTGTGCCTGCAACTTTACTGACTCCTTAGCGACGCAATAGCGACGCAATAGCGACGAACAAAGAAACACAAATACTGACGCTTACAAAGCCCATTAGCGACGCTTTGAGCGACGAAACACGTCGTATGGTGTGCGTGTATTAATGTCTGCATTCATCGCTTACCGACAAAATACCGACGACTATAGCAACGCACACCGTCGTATCTTCACACCATACGATGTGTTTCGTCGCTATAGGCGTCGCAACGGCGTCGCTATTCACCCAACGGCCGTATCCGCACAGTGCCCGAGTGTTACAACATACGATGACCTTACGTCGCTAAGTCGTCGCTATTTTCTTGCTAATTCGTCGCTTGTTCAAACGAAGGGTCATGCCCGCACTTCTTCCGATGTTGAGTAACGGACGATAAATTCGTCGCACATTCGTCGCTATGTCCTCGCTTATTTTACCAATATATAACCCCACAGCCTTACATTTCACATAAACAAAGTTATAAAACTTCCTAAACAAAATATAAAGTATGTCCCGTCGTTATAGAAGAACCCCAAGGCGTGGAGGGGTAAACAGTGCACCTCCACAACGGCCTCCTCCTCAACCACAACCATCGGTTGAGCGGGAGGATTCAATATCTGTGCATGGCCTAATGCCGCCAGAGGATCCTCAACAAGAAATTCCAGAACCGGAGATCAACTACCGTACGCTTATAGCAAACAGGCAGCAGGAGTCGAGGCAACTGCACAGCGTGAATAGAAGGCTACGCAAGTTGAAAGCCAGATATTACAATCTGAAGTGCCTCCTCAAAGAGTTCGCGGAGAATGTGGCGACCACTCTTTCTTCCGATGACTCTTCCGATGACGAAGAGTGAACAGCCCCTCTCCGCTTCTCTTTTAGATTTCTTTTTTAAATTTTTCGTCTTTATAATGTAAATTTTTATTTCTAAATGAATAAATTTTTTTTCCAATCATCGCTTTCTTTTTCTTAATTCATACACGTGTTTAATCCTCGACGAATCTGTGACGACACAGCAACGAATCGGAATAAAATATGAACAAAAAGTAAAACGAAACATTTGCGACGACTAATTCATCGACTAAACACCGACGATATACCGACGAAACTTAATACAACATTGAGAACCTACTAACCGACGAATTTATTTCCTTGTTTATCCGTGTTTATGTTTCTGGAATTTTAGTGACACATTAGCGACGATATAGCGGCGAAACGCTACAAACTAAATAGCGACGAACAAAAGACACAGAGTAGCGACAAACCACTAGCAAAACACCGATGAAATTGTACCGAAAGGATTAATCTGACTACTTTTTTGTTAGCGATAATGTATTTCATCGTAGTTTCATTGCAATTAACGACGAAACTATTTTTATCGCTGTTGCGTCACAAATTAACGACGAAAGACCGAGATACCTCGTTTCGTCGGTGATGTTTTCGTCGGTAATCGAAGTTCTTTTTGTGGTGGTTTCTGTTATCAGTTAACAAACAACTTCGAGCAATTTGAATTGCATTTGTATTTTCAATTAATAGAAGAACAAGCTCGGCAATTTCTTGAAAATTAAACCAATCAGCAATGTTAGTACTTCTCAACCAATTAGCAATGTTAGTACTTTGATTATGGTTCATTGCAAAAATGTCGGCAACACATCATGAGGAGGACAACACGAAGATCATATAATCTATTCCTTCTTTAGATATGCCTTTACATTGTTATAGTCAAGATTTGGCTCGATTTGATTTGATACAATTGCTCAAGGCCTGCAAAACGTGATACATTAATGTGCCAAAGGCTTGTATAATCAATGTCTCTTTTGTTAGATCTGTGAAGAATACTGTGAAAGGATGAATAGAATGTTGATAGTTTTTTGATTTTTTTCTCGGTTTATCTCACTCCAACTGAAAACACTCATCAAAATAAGAAATAAGGAAATGAGAGATCGATAGTGAATGGAGGCACACAATTTATAGTGGTCCAAATCTTCTAGATTCTACTCTACTACCACATTGTTATTAAAGTGGATTTCTAACAACTATATAAATTGCCTATAATACAGCAATTGATATAACAACTTGTGCAACAACTTCTACAAGAACCATTGCAACAATAGTTTATGCAACGATAGCTCCAACATGAGTAAGAGCTTTAGAGATTTTCAATTTTCCGGTTCTCAACTTTAACAAATTTCATCCTAAGAACTTTTGCCAAACAAGTTTTGGTAGAGAAAGTGGAATTTTATTTTTAAATTAAGTCTAAGTCACAAGCAAGAGATCAATCAAGAAGAGTTAATGATTTTTAAGCAATTTTGCAAGATTAATCAAGCAAGTCCATCTCACAATACAACAATTGAAATACTATCAAAAAGAGCTTGATTAGCTTTGAGCACTTTTACACTTGAGAGCTTTTCAGATGAAGGAAGAATAGAACTTGAAGAAGTTAAAAGTGTGCATTTGACTCTTCATAGCTTCTTGTGTACACACAAATACTCAATTTTGTTTTTCAGCATTGTCTTCTTTGTGTGATTCATTAATTGCTCTTCCACAATACATATACTTTCCTCATTGTGTTTGAAGGTTTACCACTTAGATGCTTATAGGATATATGAAAGAACTCAAAATAGCATTGGAGATGCTTACAGTAAATGACAAAATTAGTTTGGGACAGATAGGAGACACAACATTTTGTAGTTTGAAAATCCTGATATAATGGCTATAATATTAGACACCAAACTCAAGACTAAATGTTCGGTCATTCGCATCGAACTCAACTCTGAGTTTGGCCTTGAGTTAGGTCTCGTTTTCTGGGACTTTATGTCTACCTCGCAAAACTTAAAACTAAAGATTCAATGTTAGCTTAGGCCGAACTCACGCTTTTGAGTTTGGTCTTGAGTTCAATCAAATTTTAATTTTAATCCTTTGAACAAGTTTGAAGTTTGAAATAGAGAGACCGGTCATTCAGAACCTCCATTCCTAAGTTTGGTGTCCTCTCTTAGCCATAGATATCCTAACGGCCTTGGACTGTGCTAATATTCTTCTGTCCTCCACTCGTGCCAATATGTAAGGCATATATGTATTAAGTGGAGTTTCGGGCCATCTAAAACGGGCCATCATACTTTCCTCTGTCTTTTCTAATTTCGAGTTTTTTGATACTTAGTGTTTGCAATTCCTAATTAATTGTAATCAATCTCTAATTAAGTGTAATCCTTATAACATCGGGGGTGTGTATGTTAGAGTAGGAAAGCTTTTATTGAGTTACCATGTATGTGTACAGGAGTAAACCTATAAGGTAACATGTTTAGCAGTGTGCAAAAACTTTGAGAAATATAAAAAAATTCTCCCTATCAGTGGTTTTGATTTACATGGTATCAGAGCAAGCTCTTTCTCAATCAATCTATTCCACCAATACCTGCTTTAATCTGAGTTTCTTGAGGCTCAGATTTCTTCTCCTCATAGCCCGTATTTATCCGCCTGGGCTTTAGCCAGATCAAGTTATTCCCCTGTCCAAATCCGTGTGTTACTGCAAGACATCAACCATCTTGTCAGAAATATCAGAAAAAGCTGGAACTAAGCCAGAAATGTCTGAAAGTAAATCCAACTTCCCTGCCAACTTTGATTTCTGTGAACAGTTTGCAAGATTCCTGCAATAGAGTATGAATGTACAAACAAAGCCAACCCCCTCTGCGAATCTGGTGTTAAAGGTGAAACTTAATAGCACCAATTATACTCTCTAGGGAAGGCTGATGAAGATGGCCATTGGAGGCAGGGGTAGGAGCTCCCACATCACCGGGTTTCCTCCACCCCCACCCCCACCGACTGATCCCTCTTACCAAATTTGGGAGCAGAATGATCAACTAGTGTTCAAATGGCCAATCGATAATATTGACAATAGTCTGGTGAACAACGTATCCTACTCGATTGCAAAGGCCGGGCCAGAAAGCCACCCACTGTAGATTTTTGATATCCATAAGCAGTGTTACACAATGAAGCAGGGCAATCGCCCTCTTGAGGCCCTCTGGGATCAATTTCAAGGACTCTGGATGAGCATCGACTCCATGGACCCAAATCCCACGGAGTCCCCAAACGATATTGCAACATATACAAGAAAAATCCAAGAACAGAGACTATATTAACTACTGTTAGCACTAGATGATAGATTTGCAGACACCAAGAAGGAAATTTTGAAGCGAGGCCCTCAACCTACCATGAAGACAACCTACAACGAACTTAGGCAGACTGATGATTAGAATGGGGTACTGGTCACGGCCCCCTCATATCTTCGATCATTATCAGAGATTTGCTAAGGTCTGGTGGTGAAAGCACCAACAAAACAACACAGAAAATGAGGGACTCTGGACCATCTACCCCTATGCTCAGGACGATCATCACAGCATGGAGACGATAAGGCTCACATGGAGTGCAGCCACTGCAAGAGGAAGGGACATAGCCGAGATAAATGCTTCAGGACTAATGGATATTCAGTCTGGTGGGAGGATTTAAAGAAAAAGGAGCAAACTTCTGTCACTCAGGCCGCCAATGAAGACAGTTCTTGCAACTAGGAGGCCTCAGTCCCTGAGAACTCGCGAAAAAAGGCGCAGCCACCATAGGCGCATTAGGCAGCAATAAAGGAGGTATAAGGGTTAGGGATAACTTCCCTAACACTAACCCTAACCCTAACCCTAACCCAATACTTAACTTCCGCCAGCAAAATTACCACTTATACCCCTGTCTTCAATAAGAATATCAATTTTGCCTATTTTACTTCTGGATTGGATAGTTACACACCTGAATTTTCTAAAAAATAGTCGAGAGCTCTCAAGTATTCCCTAATTACACCTGAACCCCCCAAATCTGCTGATATGCCTTCTGCACCCCTGAAAATTATCCAAAACCCAAAGTTGCTCTTACCTTCTATCCCAAAGACAGATTTACCCCTCCCCGCCTTGGAAATTACTAACAAGTCCTCAGTGTCCCACTGCCACGCAACCCACGGGACCCCACAGTGGATATTTTATTCTCGGGCCACAGACAATATGACCTATGACCCCTCCGACCTTATTACTCATACAAAAATTACTAAGACCACTGTTCAGACTGCTACTTGAGCTTCCATTCCCATTGCCGCTAGCAGTTTTATCTTGATTACTCTAGTATTACCCTAAACAATTGTCTTTATGTACCCTACTCGTCTACGAAATTCTTATCCATTAGTCATGTTACCAAAGAATTAGATTTTATCGTTATGATGCATCCTAATTTTTGCCTTTGCAGCACATTCGTACTATTTTTTTCCTTTTGCAAGACATTCATACCGAGGCGATTATTAGGTGTGGTACTGAATGCCAAGAGATGTACTTTGCTGATGTAGTAACGCAATAGGGACATTCTAATCTTGGCTCCGAGACAGCTAATCGACGGGTGTGGTTGTGGCGTCGCCAGTTAGGGCCTCCCTTGTTTAGCTATTTACACCATCTATTTCCTACATTATTTACTTTCCCAATAAATCATTTTACTTGTGATACGTGCCTCCAGGCGAAACAAAATTTGGGAATCTTATTTTGCTTGTAATACCCATGTCAGTCGCATGTTTACTTTGATCCATTCTGATGTTTGGGGTCCCTCACCATATAATACCCCCTTGGGTTCATTACTATGTGATATTTGTTGATGACTTTTCTCGCATGACGTGGTTATATATCATGAAACATAAGTCCGAGGTCTACAAGAAATTTGTTCATTTCTACAACATGATACAAATCCGTTTAACACAAAAATCAAAATTCTTCGGTCCAAAAACCAGGGGAATATATAAATGCAGACTTGGGACATTTCCTCCATGAGAATGGAATTATGCATCAGACCTCTTGTCTTAATACTCTTGAACAAAACGGGGTCGCCGAATGTAAGAATCGTATCCTTCTTGAAATGACCCAGGCTATGATGTTTGACTCCCACGTCCCAATGAGTTTCTGGCCGGAGGCCATATCCACCGGTACCTACCTTCTCAATCGCCTTCCCACTAAAATCCTTAACTACAGCACCCCTATTCACACCTTGTCTACCCATCACACTATAACCTCTCTTTTTACCCTTCCTCCGTGGGTGTTTGGGTTTACGGTCTTCATCCGTACTCCCAAACATGAACAGACTAAACTAGATCCTTGTGCTGAAAAATACGTCTTTGTTGGCTATGTCACCATCAAAAAGGGCTATCGTCTGCGGACCCACCGCGCCCATGTCACCATGGACTGTGTTTTTCTAGAAATTGAATACCACTATACCCCCTCAATCTCAGGCTCAGGGGGAGCTCCCATATGGTAGATCCCTCGATTGGTCGATAGCACCACAACCTGTTCGATACCCGTTCCAACAAGGCAAGTAGATGGCGCCGACTGCGAGGTAGCTCCCAACGTTGTACCACCTGATGATCCTCTGCTAAGGAATGATGCACCAAAGGTAATTTATTCTGATACAAGTAACGAACAATCTATTTCTCTGACGGATATTGACCCTGCTATGGACCCTAAAACTGTTTTTTCTCCAGAAAATGATACTGACCCCTATACAAACACATATACTTCCTTTGTCCATTCAACTACCCAAGAAATATGTATGTATGATAACATTCCTATTGAGCAACAGCATGAACGAGTATTGTCTACTAGGGTTAAGCGAGGAGCCACTCCCAAACGACACTCTCTAAAACTAGTATCTAAAGCATCAAGATATCCATTAAGTGCCTCTATGGAAGGAGTAACTGACTTGGCTAAAGGATTCTTTGTGTCTATGTGCTCAGAACAGGTCCCACGAAATGTCAAAAAAGTTTATACTAAACCAGTATGGAAAGAAGCCATGATAACTGAAATGAAAGCCTAAGAGAAAAATAGAACATGGGAAAAATATATTCTTCCTCCTGGAAAGAAATCCATTGGGTGTCGTTGGTGTTTACTATCAAGTAAAAAGGTGACAGAAGTATTGAAAGGTACAAGGCTTGTTTGGTGGCAATAGGGTATACTCGGACATGTGGCATCGATTATACAGAGACATTCTCTCTTGTGGCCCGCATTGATACAATCAGAGTACTATTTTCAATTGCATCAACTCGAAATTGGTCTCTCCATCAGTTTGACGTCAAGAATGCTTTCCTACATAGTGATATGAAAGAAGAACTATATATGGACCACCCTCCAAGATTCTCTGCATATTTCAAGACAAGAGAAGTCTACAAATTAAAAAAGGCCTTGTATGGAATAAAGCAATCTCCTCAAGCCCGGTTCAGTAGATTTACTGGTCTAATGAAGCAAGATGGCTACCATCCAAGTAACGCAGACCATACGTTATTTGTTAAACGAAGAAACGGTTTGGTGACATGTTTGATAATCTATGTAGATGACATGGTGGTTACATGGGATGACACTGAGGAAATTTCTCGTCTCCAAAAGCACCTATTCACTAAATTTGCAATGAAGGATCTTGGGGCCCAAAAGTATTTCTCAGGAATTGAAGTCTTGATGTCAGAAGGTGGAATTATATATCACAGAGAAAATATATCTTGGACCTCCTTACCGAGGTTGGAATGCTCGATTGTATACCTTGTAACTCCCCTCTAGCGGTAAATCATAAGTTATAGAATTTTGATGGGGCAACACCTACAAATAAAGGACAACACCAATGGCTAGTTGGTAAGTTGATTTACTTGTCCCACAGATGGCTCGAGATTGCCTTTGTAGTAAGTGTGGTCAGTTAGTTCATGCATAATCCCTAGGAACACTATATGGATGTAGTCATGCATATCTTACAGTATCTGAAATACACCAAGTAGAGGCATCGTATTTCAGAATAATAGACATTTGAACATTCAGGCTTATACTGACGCTGACTGGGCCAGAAGCTTAGTGGATTGAAAGTCCACTTCTGTGTATTTTACACTGGTAGATGGCAACCTTGTAACTTGGAGAGACAAGAAACAAAAGGTGGTTGCTCTATCCAGTGCTGAGGTAGAGTTCTGTCGAATCGTAAAAGGAATCATGGAGGTACTATGGGTTTAGAAGTTGCTCAAGGATATTGGACTACAGGTTAACCTTCCTACACCACTGCTATATAATAACAAAGCTTTAATCAGCATATTTGAAAACCCAGTGCAATAAGATCGAACCAAGCATGTAGAAATTTATCATCACTTTAATAAAGAAAAGTTGGAGGGAGGACTTATTGAACTACCTTTTGTTCAATCAAAGGACCAATTAGCAGACATACTAACCAAAGCAATGAATGGGAGGTCGTTTGAAGACATCTTGTGTAAGTTGAATGTTGTTGACCCAACTGTTCAACTCTAAAGGGAGTGTTAGTAATCCCTAATTCATTGTAATCAACCTCTAATTAAGTGTGACCCCTATAAATTTTATAGGGGTGTATATGTTAGAGTAGAAAAGATTTTATTGAGTTACCATGTATGTGTATAGGAGTTGTTAAAATATAAAATGTTTTTATGATGTAAAGATGTTTTAAATAAGTTAAATTTACACTTGAGATTTAATACAAAATGAGAAAAATACACTATGTCAAAAATGGTTGAGATTGAAACTTTACTGTCCAACATTGATCTCTCAGACTGAGGACATCGATCAATAGATGTCACTTCATACTCTCCAAGAGAGACTTTGATCGATCGATGTCAGGCAGAAAAGTTTCTATCCAACATCGATCTCTCAGTCCAGAGGACAACGACCGATCGATGTCACTTCAGTCTCTCCAAGAGAGACTTCGATCGATCGATATCAGGCCAGAAAGTTTCTGTCCAACATCGATCTCTCAGTCCAAGGGACATCGATTGATCGATGTCACATCAGCCTCTCCAGAGGAAACTTCGATCGATCGATGTCAAGCATATTCAAAACTAGAAAGTTTTTGGAGGACATCGATCTCTCAGCCAGGCACTTCGATCAATCGATGTCCCTAGAGTTCAAATTTTTATGAATGTTAGAACAAAATCCAAGGGAGATTCATGGTGTTTTCTCTTTCCAATCTTGCTCAAATTTCTTATGGACTTTACTCTAACCTCACACATGCTTCCTTGACTATTATATCCATGTCCAAGTCATTCTAGGTTGGCTATTGAGGATCAAATCATTCCATAGGGTGGCTAAAGACTATTTGAACATTATTTTGACATTTTATGGAGTTGAAGATATAGTGGAGACTTCCAAAACATGGTGAACATCTCATATAAATGTATGAAGTTTGGATGAGGCAAATACACACTTTTATCATCATCAAGCTTCATTATTCATTGTTGTATATTTCTCTCATCTGTGTAAAAGTGCTGAAAGCTTGTTAAGCCTTTCTTTGCTCTTCATTGTTGTATATTGAGAAATAGAGAGTATAACACAAGAGGAACCATAAATATTTGATCTCTTGCTTGTGTTTAGACTAGTGAGAAAGTGTGAACCCCACTACTTCCTTTTCAACCCACTGTGAAAAACTTCTTGAAGTGAACTTTGTTGAAGTTGTGAGATAGCAAGAAGTTCTTCTTGCTTAGAGCTGTAGTTGTTGTAGTTGCACAAAGGCATTTTCTGCAAGAAGTTGTTGTTGTGGTTGCTTACACTAAGGGTTAGTGTAAGTATTGTTGTGGTTGTTCTTATTAGCTTTAATAAGAAGAGTAGTTGTTGAAAATCGACTTTGGTAACAAAGTGGTAGTGGACTAGAATCATTTATGATTTGAACCACTCTATATCTGGAGTACTCATTCATTGTTTCTCATCTCCCATTCTTACATTGATTTTGAATTCTTTTTGTGTTGGGCCAAACAATAAAATTCCGCAAAATTTTTAAACACTCTATTCACCCCCCTCTAGAGTGTGTTACAGACCTCACTATTGGTATCAGAGCCTAACCTTGATTGCTTGACCAATCTTTGCAAGTAGCAAGGTTAAAGATCATGGCAATGACAACCACTTCATCCTACACTTCAACTTCCAAGCCAACTGCACTATTCTCAGGATCAAACACTAAAGCACCTATGTTTGATGCCCAAAATTACTCTTTGTTGAAATTTCGAATGATCAATCATATAAAAGGTTGTGAATTTTATATATGGAGAGCCGTTGTCAAAAGAATCAAAGTTCCTACGATTGCCAACTCAAAAGGAGAATCAATGTTCAAAGATGAGGATGACTACACCGACGAAGAGAAGATAAACTTTGCCATCAATGGCAAAGCATTCGATATTCTTTCAAGTGCTCTTACCACCACCGAGCTCATAAGACTTCAAGGTCTTGAAACATCCCATGAAGCATGGACAAGACTAGAAATGATACATTAAGAGACTAAGCAAGTAAGAATGGCTAAAAGACATGCTCATGAAGGAATATGAAATGTTCAGGATGAAGAGTGATGGAAAGATTGAGGAGACAATCGACCGATTCATTTGAATAGTGAATCAACTTTTCATGGTGGACAAGAAAATCTCAAATGAAGACCTTATCTCAAAACTCCTCAACTCTTTGCCAAGAGAATGGACACCTAAAGTCACCGCCATCACCGAATCAAAGAATCTCAAGACTCTTACACTTGATGGCTATCCGGTAATCTTCTTACTCATGAAATCCTTATTGATGAACAAAATAGGATGAACCCTATCAAGCCCACACAAACATCACACAAAGAATTGGTCATAGAATCCGATGAATCGGATGAGGAAATTGCTCTTCTAGTAATAAAGTTTAGAAGAATGGCAACAAGAAATAAGGCCCAAGCAAGAAAGTTTTTCAAGAGACCACCCAAGGAAAATGAAGCAAGTGAAAATTGCTATCGGTGTGGTCGATCCAGTCACTTCATTTCCGATTAAAATGTCAAAAGCTGCAAAAACAAGAAAACAAGGTCTTTCCTAAAAAGAAGAAAGCTCTTAATACTGAGGTAACCATGTGAGATGATCTCCTCTCCGAATCGGAAGGAGAAGAAAGTGAAGGCCAAGATGTTGGACTTGTTGCAATAGTTGAGAATTCAAAAGCACAACATACTTGTCTCATGGCAATTGAGAATGACCTTGAGGTAAGCTCTAACTCTTCAAATTTACAAGATTAAATAGGAGATTTGCAAGATGGTTTTGAAAAACAGAATTTTAAATATAAAGCCTTGAAGAAAGAATTTAAAAAATGCATATTAGAAAACAAGAGCTTGCATGATAAAAATATTTTGATGTTTCAAGATCATGACATCAAACTCACCATGCATGAAACCATAGCCCTTGAAAATGTGGAAATTAGGAAAGTATGTGAGAGGCTAAGATTAAACTTACAAAAACTAACCGATGGTAAAAATAATCTTGACAAATTACTTGGAAACCAAAGAATTGGAAATGCTAAATTCGGTTTAGGATTTAATACATCACATTCTTCCATTAAGCCTAAGTCATTAAAGAAAAAGGAAAACAAGAGAAAAACACAACATGATTCATCATCTTATAAACCAAGGCATGTACCCGCTTGTTTTTATTGTAACAAAGTAGGACATGTGAAGAGTGCATGTAAAGCTAGACTTGGTAGTATGTATGTTTGGAAGCCTAAGGGTCGACAAGGTAACCCTAAAGGACCCAACCATCAAAGGGTACCAATGCATAAATATCTTGGTTTTGTAGGCTCTCAAGATAAATGGAGTAGCCAAAGAAGAAGGAACCAAATGGCTCAAGCTCCAAGATGGTGAAACGGTGCATTTTGGTAATGGGAGAGCCAAAATCCTTGGACATGGAGAAATTGGTAACTCTTCCTTCATTATTAATAATGAATTATATGTAGAAGGGCTTAAATATAATTTGACAAGTATTAGCCAACTATGTTATGCTAATTTTCAAGTTGAATTTGTGAAAAGAAAATGCTTTGTGAAAAAGAATGATAAGATTGTTTTTTAGGCTATAAAGAAAAATGATGTTTATAAATTTAGCATACATGATTTGATGTCACAAAATGTTTCTTGCCTAGTTGCCAAAAATGATTTGACTCAACTATGACATAGACGACTTGGACATATTAGTTTTGAAAATTTCAAAGAGATTTGCAAAAATGGAAAGGTACAAGGTCTTCTGAAATTACACTATGGCTCATGTGACATTTGTCAAAAGGCAAAGCTTGTTAAAACAAGCTTCAAGCTCAAGAGTGAAATCTCCACCACCAAATCTCTACAATTGCTTCATATGGATTTGTATGGGGATATTGGTACAGTAAGTCTAGGTGGAAAACATTACACCTTTGTGGTGGTAGATGACTTTTCTAGGTACACTTGGGTAATGTTTTTATCCAAAAAGAATGATGCATGCCAAGATTTTATAAAACTTTGTAGGAGATTAGAAAATAAAAAAGAAGACACAATTAAGGAAATTAGAAGTGATAGAGGTGGTGAGTTTCAAGAATTTTGTGTATCAATGTGTATGGACAATTTCTCGGCTCCAAGAACTCCTCAACAAAATGGTGTTGCAGAAAGGAAAAATAGAACACTTCAAGAAATGATTAGAGCCATGCTAAATGAATTTGAGCTATCCAAGTATTTTTAGGCCGAAGCGATAAAAAATGCTTGTCATGTAATTAATAGAGTTTACTTGAGACCATCTCTCAAAAAGACTCCTTATGAGCTTTGAATAGGTAGAGTACCAAATATTAGTTATTTCAATGTATTTGGTTGTAAGTGCTTTATACTTAACACCAAAGATAACTTGGATAAACTCGATCTCAAAGCAGATGAAGAAATCTTTATGGGATATGCTCAAAATAGTAAGGCATTTAGAGTATATAACAAAAGGAGTATGAAAGTTGAAGAGTCAATTCATGTCAAGTTTAGTGAACTTCTTGAGGATGAATCATGCATAAATGATGATGATGAAGAAATAATTGAAATAAGTCATATCGAAAAAATTGAGAATCAAAAAGGAAATATTGTCATTGACCTTAGGATTGATCCACTTCAACCTAAGGTTGAAGATGAAGAAGTGAGGGAAGATACCTCAAATTTACCGGATTCATATAAGTATAAGAAAAATCATTCAAAAGAACTAATACTGGGTGAAACAAGTTAAGGCATAATGACAAGGAGAAAATTTAATTAAAATACCTTCATTTCACAAGTTGAGCCTAAAAAATATAAAAGAGACTATAAATGATGAAGATTGGGTATTATCCATTCAAGAAGAGCAAAATCAATTTGAAAGTAGTGATGTTTGAGAATTAGTGGCTAAACCTAGTGATCACCTTATAATTGGCACAAAATGGGTATTTAGAAACAAAATGGATGATAAAGGAAACATCACTAGAAAAAAAGGTAGGTTAGTAGCTCAAGGATATACATAAGAAGAAGGCATAGACTATGATGAGACCTTTGCCCCCGTAGCTAGGTTAGAAGCTATTAGGATGCTATTAGCATATGCATGCTATAAGGATTTCAAACTCTATCAAATGGATGTGAAATTCGCATTCTTGAATGGAATAATTCAAGAAGAGGTGCATGTAGCTCAACCATCGGGGTCCAAAAATCATGATTATCCAAATCATGTATTTAAACTCAAAAAGGCCCTTTATGGACTTAAACAAGCTCCTAGGGCATAGTATGAAAGCTTAAGTAACTTTCTACTTGAACATGAGTTTTCAAGAGGAAAATTCGACACTTCTCTTTTTCTTAAAGAACAAGGAAACCATCAATTGCTTGTTCAAATTTATGTGGATGATATTATATTTGGTGCTCCTAATGATTCTCTTAGTGAGCATTTTGCTATATTGATGGAATGAGAATTTGAGATGAGCATGATGGGTGAACTCAATTACTTCTTTGGTCTTCAAATCAAGCAAACTCAAGATGGAGTATACATATCTCAAAAAAAGTACACAAAGGATCTACTCAATAAATACAAGTTTGAGGATGGAAGAAGTGTGAGCACACCAACGAGCAAAAGTACAAAGCTTGACAAAGATGAAAAAGGAAAGCCGGTTAAAGTAACCAAATATAGGGGGTAGTTTACTTTATTTAACCGCTAGTAGACCAAATATTTTCCATGATGTGTGTTTATGTACTAGATTTCAAAGTATGCCTAAGTAATCGCATCTAGTTGCTATTAAACGTATCTTTAGGTATTTAAAAGGAACCTTGAACTTTGGGTTGTTTTATCACAAAAATGATTGTTTTGATTTAAGAGGGTATAGTGACTCCGACTACGCCAAAAACCTAGTCGATAGAAAAAGCACGTCTGGGACATGCCGATTCCTAGGAGATCGCTCAGTTTCTTGGTTCTCCAGGAAACAAAATAGTGTGTCACTTTCATGTTGTGCCTAACTACTTTGGATGATAAACATCTTAAATGATTACAATATTAAGTTTGACGAAGTCCGAATCTTATGCGATAACACTTCAGTCATAAGTATAGCACAAAACCTGGTACAACATAGTAGGATCAAACATATTGAAGTGAGTCATCACTTCATAAGTGATTGCATTCAAAAAAGATTAGTATGCGTCGAATTTGTTCTAACCAATGACCAACTAGCGGATATTTTTACCAAATCCCTCCCTACTGATGTATTCGAATCAATTAGAACAAAATTAGGGATGATAAACAATGGTTAAAGGGTCAAAAATGCCAAAAAGACAGATTTCAGTATACATCGATCGATCTATGTAGCTGTCTCAGAGACTGATGTAAAACCCACCTCGATCGATCGAAGTTCAGGACATTGATCAATCAAAGTCACAGACATCGACCGATCGATGTCATCGCGGTCGGGACAATTAAAAGTTGCAAAAATCACTTATGAAGACCTAACAAAGGAAGCAGTAAACTCTATTTTTTTTCTCCAATTCAATCACTCTCTTCATCACCTTCATCACTTTCATCACTATTTCCTACAAGTTTTGTGCCCTAAACTCTCCAAATGGTCCTAAAACAAAAAAGAGCAAGAACATCCCATGAAGAAGAAAATGCACATCCACAATCTCATCCCCATATCCCAACAGGGTCTTTAGTACAAGGACTAAGGAAAAAGGCAACCCCATCTCAAGAAGGTATGTTAGCTGAGGTAAGGGGAGGCTCATACTCAACAATTTTTCATGGCTCAAATCTGGAGAGTATGAGGATGCCTCAAAGGAGCCAACTGGAACATGTAAATTCAGATACATATCACTTAGAGCTCAGTTGTTATTTAGTGAACGGGAAGACCATAAAAGGTCCACCATTCCATTGGAATTACTCAAAATTGGAGATATTTTGATCAATGAGGAATTAAGACCGATCATCAATGGGTTTGATGATCAAAAATGGAGACCAGTTTGGGATGTATCGGCAATGAGTTACATGTCTATCCGATAAACACGAATGTTTTATGCTAATATGTGGGTAGAGTATCTAAATGGAATGCCATTTTCGTTAAATTCGGTTATAGAAGATCATCTTGTTTCCTTTGATTCAATAACCATCAATGGCCTTCTTGGCGTTCCTAATGAGGGTTAGACAATTTTGATCCTTGGAAGTGGGATAACTATAAATACAAAGTGTCCGAAGATGAAGTTAAAACCTTCCTTAGTTTCCACACCACCCGAAACACTAATGACATGCCTTTGGTGTATCATGTTTTGCTTGTCATTGTCACCTTTTGTGTCAAAGGTAAATTGGCTAAACTTCCAAGTAATTTGGATTTTTATATTGCTTATCGTATTGCTTTGAGGGAGCAATTAAATTTTGGGGAGATTGTTTTTACAAACTTGTTGGATTGTTTTTACAAACATGTTGGTGGCGGTAATGAAAAAGTCAAAGGCGTTACCTTATAGAAATCTCTTTTATAGATTGCTACGAAAGTGCAATGTAGAGTTGAATGATGAATATGATGAAAAAATAGCCTCTCGAGACTATTATAGAAAAGTCAACATTCAAAAAATTCATAAATCCCGAAAAGAAGCACAGAGACGTGGATGTCAAACCGAACCCATAGAGGAAGAAGCTGAAAACGTCCCTGTTGAAGAACCAATACCTCCAACACATCCTACCGAGCATGCCACTGAACCCCCATCTCAACCCCAAACACAACCACCAACACAACCAAGTCCTACCTCCCGAATGGACAAGGGAAAACTCCAATAGAGGAAGGTAGTGATTTGGAGTTGCCATTTGATGCGGAGGCGGAGATTAATGATTTACACCGTTATCTTGGTCAATGGGGAGAAGACCTAACAAAGGAAGCAGTTCGCATTGATGATCTTGAGAAAGACCACAAAAAACTCCAGGAGAGAATCAAGAAGTTAGAAACAATGGTTGACACTCAAGTCACGACGCTGCAAACAGAGCTTAATGTTCAAAAGTCCAAGTATCAAAAACTGAATACGAAACTTAAAGCGTCATATCCGGACTGTGCTTCTCTTCCAATGAAGAATAGAGTTCTTCATTCTCCCTATTCCCCTTGTAGCTATAGGATTAGCTTAAAAGTTGAGTTTACTTATGTATCTCAAAACTTCGTTTTTTCTTAATCATCTTTTAATCTTTCATTTTCTATTTATTGCTAATTTTTTGATGTTTTCAAAAAGGGAGAGAAGTTGGCATGAGGCATGAGTTGCATGAGTATGAGTTGCTTAGTATTGACATTGCTTGCCTGGTACATAACTTTTGGCATGCTTGGTATATTGGTATTGACATTTCTTGCTTGGTAACGTCTAAAATGATTGGGATTGATATGAGTATTTTGGAATTCTTGTTGATAGCACACATGTTGAAATATGGAATTTGGTGCATGGTTTGAGGGGGAGTATTTTGATCATAATCATTGATTTTGGGAAGATTACATGTTGAGGGGGAGTTTTTGATATGTTCATATGATTTATGTAATGAGGGTGCATGGACTAAAGGGGAGTTGTAAATGTCAAGTTTAGCTAGCTCAAATGTAAAATTTTCAAGTAAAAACATCTTTTGAATCATGGTTTTGAAATCATCAAAAAGTGGAGATTGTTAAGATATAAAATGTTTTGATGATGTGAAGATGTTTTATATAAGTTAAATTTACACTTGAGATTTGATGCAAAATGAGAAAAATAAACTATGTCAAAATGGTTGAGATTGGAACTCTACTGTCCAACATCGATCTCTCAGACTGAAGACATCGATCGATCGATGTCACTTCAGTCTTTCCAAGAGAGACTTCGATTAATCGATGTTAGTTAAAAAAGTTTCTATCCAACATTGATCTCTCAGTCGATGGAACATCGATCGATCGATCTCACTTCAGTCTCTCCAAGAGAGACTTCGTTCGATCGATTTCAGGCTAGAAAGTTTCTGTCCAACATCGGTCTCTCAGTCCAGGGGACATTGACCGATCGATGTCACATTAGTCTCTCTAGGGGAGACTTGGATCGATCGATGTCAAGCAGATCCGAAACTAGAATGTTTCTGGAGGACATCAATCTCTCAGCCAGGCACTTCAATCGATCAATATCCCCCAGAATTCAAATTTTTATGGACGTTGGAACAAAATCCAAGGGAGATTCATGGTGTTTTCTCTTTCCAATCTTGATCAAATTTCTTGTGGACTTTACTCTAACCTCACACATGCTTCCTTGACTATTATATCCATGTCTAAGTCATTCTACGTGCAAGAATGGACCTTTCTTTAACTCTAAAGCTTCTTCTCCAAATATGGTTTAGGCACAATGAGGATAGCTTCATCTTGCTTCCAAATAAGTTGAAGAAACCCTTTTGAACATAAGTCCTCCAATGAATTCTACATAACCCAAGCAAGATACCTCTCTCTTAAAC
Organism: Eustoma russellianum; assembly: GCA_036186865.1. Classification (NCBI taxonomy): domain Eukaryota; kingdom Viridiplantae; phylum Streptophyta; class Magnoliopsida; order Gentianales; family Gentianaceae; genus Eustoma; species Eustoma russellianum. The sequence goes on from AP025049.1 coordinate 22,925,588, forward strand.
GTTTCCCTCTCCGGAATTAGACAACTCTCACAAGGATGTTCAAGCTTTGAAAGACTCTAGCCTTGATTTTGAATATGAACCAAGAAAACACACAAGAATTACTCTTGAAGAAGAAGAAATTTTCATTGAAGGTGTGAGATTACAAGGCTTCTCTTATGTGCCTTTTATAGGCAAAAATATCACAAGACAACAAACTATCTTACGAATTGAAATGATGATTGAAAAGACTACACACTTCTAAAATCTATTTATGTAGGCTCCATAAAAACTAGTCTTGCAAGTCTTGAATGATGATTTTCAAAGTAGGTTCCTCAAGTACTATTCATGGAAGACTTTAAGGATCTGTCTTCAACTTAAAATCTTTTCTTGTATATAACTTATGTTTGGACATCTTCCAATCCAAACTAGGCCTTTCTCTTTCTTATGAATTGTAGCCCATTGAGTGTAGAAAATAACCATATAAAGTTCTTTGCATTTGACCCAACCATTGATGAGATACATCCAAATAACTAAAGGTATGTCACAGAATTCAGTAGAAACAGTACTTCCATTTGCATGCTCCTTTTGGCCATCAATACTACCGATTTTGGAAAATGACAAAGCATAAAAGTCGTAGATCTTTGTCTTAGATTTCCAAAGAATCTTGCAAATCCTAATTTGGCCTTGTGGATGGAGTGATACGTCGATTCTACCAAAACTGGTCCTGCATAAACTCACAATCCGAGATGGCCTAAACTAATACAACATAAACATTTAAAAAACAAAATAAAGAACACATTCTATCTTAATAATATTTTACAATGGTCCAAAAATTCTTATAAATCATGTTATAGGTTCAATAAGGTAAACCCAATGTATAAATTCCCTTGGTCCATCTTGCACATGTTTAAATAGGAAGGCCCCCACTTCATGCATTAGTTTCTTAGTTTTACTTCTTGTTAAGGGTCTTTGTGTTAGTGTATGTGCCCTAGGCCATGATTTGGATATTTATGTTATGCATTTATTATTAATAAAAGAGATTTTATTATCATTATTGTCGGTTAGTATATTACACAATTTTGATATATGTCCCTGATTCATTATTGTTATAGAGATAAAATAATTTATAATCAGTATGAGTATTGATTTGATAATCATGAGATGATTATGTGTATGGTGATACGAATCAATCTCATAGATACTTGTTAGAGAACAGTGTATTGGATAGACCCATCATGAGATTACTACATGGATTAGCGTCATAAGTAAGTCTCATGATAGTCATGTTTTAATCCTTTGACTTGAGATTGTCATAGTTTCCAACATAAGGACTATTATATTTTGACATGATCAAACGTTATTCGTAACTGGATAATAATAAAGGTCATGATTGAATGTGATAGAAATTATGTAGAGGATATTGAACAATCAAGATAGAATTTGTCCCTCTTTTTCGAGAGAGATATCTTTGGGCCCCTCGATTAGTGAGACTGTGAAATGCATGGCCGTGCTCAAATGAATTGATAGTGTGATCAATATCGTTTGTTTTATCAGTCTACTTAGAGATCGAGTAATCACATGTTTGAACTATATAAGTATGACGCTGACCATGACTTATGTTCAAACTAGATATCGTGTGACAAAGGGATTAATGCATGTGCTATTATTAGGCTAGTTGGACTTTACTCGTATTAATTGGATAGTCGTAATGTCTTGCTAGAGACCAATTACGACTTGTTGGTTTAATAGAGATTTAATCAACTGCCAATTAGTATGGACATATCGGGTCACACACAAGAATGCGTATGGCTGAGATTAATAATATTAATAATATTAATATTGGATATTAATTATTATTATTATTATCGTTTTTAAAATTAATAATATTAATATTTGATATTAATTATTATTGTTATTAATTTCGTTTTTTTAATGTATATATATTTATATCATCGGATAATAACAGAGAATCCATATCTGATATGGATTTTGATTGGTTTTATCTAATCCTAACAGAATCCGTATCTAGTACGGATTTTGATAGCATTAACAAATCCGATCTGCAATCGGATTTTGATATCAATATATATGTATGTAGCTTGGCTATCTAAAAAAACCAAGCAATCAGGAAAAAAACGAAAGAACAGTAAACAAAACCCTAGAATCGTTTTTGTGAAAAACGAGTTCTTCAGCCGCGCCGTTTGAAGAGCTAGCACTCCGGGCGGAAGCGTTTGTGTGGATACCGACAGAGGGTGTTCATGATTTCGCACCTCTTTCATCTGCAGATTTCGAATCTACGGAGAGGTAATTTTTGATTTCTTTTGTCGAATTAAACGAACAACATGGATCGTTGGTAGGAAATCAGAGATCAAGTTTTGTTTTTCCGCTGCGCGTTTTGCAATGATCTCGGTTGATTTTCTAACACTTTGACCTTGCATATTTGTAAGATTATGTGCATTCTCATTATTTTGACATGGATGAGGGTTATGGATCTCATCATTCCCCCCTTCTTCAAAAGGATTCGACCTCGAATCTAAATCATCACCAAAAGGGGTAAGATCAGCAACGTTAAAAGTATGAGAAATTGAACCATACTTACTCTCCAGAAGGTCAAGAATGTAAGCATTATCTCTAACCTTTTGAAGTACTTTGAAAGGGCCATCTCCTCTTGGGATGAGCTTATATTTTCTTTCTCTAGGAAACCTTTCTTTCCTTAAATGCAGCCAAACAAGATCACTTGGTTCAATCAAAACTTCCTTGCGTCCTTTGTTAGCTTGTTTTGCATACTGTTTGTTTTTCTTTTCAAGTTGTAGCTTAACCTTATTATGCAATTTCTTAATCAGTTAAGCCTTATTCTTACCATCAATACTTGCACGTTCATGAACAGGAATAGGCACAAGATCAAGTGGAGACAAAGGATTGAAACCATATACAACTTCAAACAGTAAATGTGTGGTGCCACTATGAACCCTTCTATTATAAGCAAATTCAATATACGGCAAGCAATCATCCCAATTCTTAATGTTCTCCTGAATTATAGAACGCAATAATTGAGACAAAGTTCTATTCACAACTTCAGTTTGGCCATCTGTTTGGGGGTGAGCAGTAGTAGAAAATAAGAGTTTAGTTCCGAGTTTTCCCCACAACACACGCCAAAAGTGACTTAAGAACTTAGTAGCTCTATAACTAGCAATAGTTCTAGGCATGCCATGTAGACGTACAACTTCCTGAAAGAACAAGTTTGCAACGTGAGATGCATCATCAATCTTTTTACAAGCTATGAAGTGTGCCATTTTAGAAAATTTGTCAGCAAAAATAAATACATGATCACTTCCATTTTTTGATCTAGGTAATCCCAAGACAAAGTCTATAAATATATCAATACAAGGTGACATGGGGACAGGTAATGGGGTATACAAACCATGTGGATGTGATGTAGATTTAGCTTTCTTGCACGTTATAAAACTTCCACAAACTTTCTCTACATCAACTCTCATATGAGGCCAAAAGAAACGTTCCTTTAACATCTCTAATATCTTAAAGATGCCAAAGTGGCCCATTAAACCTCCACCGTGTGCTTTTTTGACAAGTATCTCTCTGACAAAACACTTAGGTATGCACAATTTTCTTGCTCTAAACAAATATCCATCATGTAAATATTACTTACCAAATGGAGAATCGACACATGCATCAAATATTGACTGAAAGTTAGGATCAGATGTATACAATTCCTTGATGCACTCAAATCCAAGCAAATAATATGACAATGTAGTAATTAAAGAATATCTCCTAGATAATGCATCAGCTACAATGTTATCTTTTCCTTGATTATATTTTATCACATAAGGAACTTTTTCAATGAATTTAATCCATTTTGCATGCCTATTGTTTAACATTCCTTGTCTTTTATGGAACTTAAGACATTCATGATCAGTATGAACCACAAACTCCTCATGTTGCAAATAATGTGGCCAAGTCTGTAAGGATCTAACCAATGGATACAAATCTTTGTCATAGGTTGAATAATTCAATTGCGCTCCCTTAAGCTTTTCACTAAAATAAGCAATCGGTTGTTTAGCCTGAGATAGCACAGCTCCTATACCAACACCACTAGCATCACATTCAATTTCAAATGTTTCATCAAAGCTAGGTAGTCTTAGAATAGTTGCAGAAGTTAATCTTGCTTTAAGTTCATCAAAGGCTTTCTGTTTTGTCTCTCCCTACTGAAATCCTACGCCTTTTTTGTCAATCTCATTCAAAGGTGCAGTAATAGTGGAAAAGTCCTTAACAAATCTTCTATAGAAACTAGCCAACCCATGAAAGCTTCTCACCTCTCCAACAGTTGTGGGAATCGGCCATTATAAATTGAGTTCACTTTATCTTGGTCCATTTCAATTCCATTTGCACTAACCACAAATCCTAAAAACACAACTTTTTTCATACAAAAAGAACATTTCTTGAAATTTGCATATAATTGTTCTTTCTTCAATGCTTCAAAAACACTTCTTAGGTGGCCTATGTGTTCATGCAAAGTCTTAGATTAAATCAAGATATCATCAAAGTACACAACAACAAATTTTTCAATGAATGCATGTAAGACTTCATTCATTAATGTCATGAAAGTACTAGGTGCATTAGTTAAGCCAAATGGCATGACTAACCACTCATACAATCCAAACTTAGTCTTAAATGCAGTTTTTCATTCATCACCTTCTCTAATCCTTAGTTGAAAGTAACCGCTTTTAAGATCAAGACTTGGTAAAATACTTAGCACCGTGCAATTCATCAAGCATATCATCAAGTGTAGGAATAGGGTACCTATTTTTTACAGTTATCTTATTGATGGCTCTACAATCAGTACACATTCTCCATGTACCACCTTTCTCTCTTACAACGATCACATGAACAACACAAAGACTCATGCTTTCCCTAACTTTTCCTTTGGCCAAGGGTTCTTCTACTTGGCGTTGAATTTCCTTCGTTTCAGCAGGGATTGCTCTGTAGGCTGGCTTGTTAGTCAGGATAACACCAGGTATGAAGTCTATTTGGTGCTCAATTCCTCTTAAAGGCAGCAAACTAAAAGGTTCTTCTTCAGGAAACAACCCTGAAAACTCATCAAGCAAAAATACGACTCCACTGGGCAAAGTGGAGGGTAAGTCACGCATAGAAAACATAGACTCCTTAAACATCAAATCAAAGACAGTTCTTTGAGTTTAGAGCATGTGACACTTCACTTGGTTTGGCAAAGAAAGCAAATTTCTTTTGAGATTTGTCTGTATCAATGTTTACTATCTCTTTGCCTTTATACTCATTTTTCTTTCTCTCACTCTTAATACACTCTAGAAATTTCTTTTCTGTCTCTTTCTCCCTAGGATCATTCCTGTTCTTACACATTCTCTTTTGATCTTTAAATACCTTGTGTAGGGGTAATGCATGTAGCTTAAACAACTTATTTTTAAACCTGAAGGAATACCTATTCAAGTATCCATCATAGGTAACTTTCTTATCAAACTGTCATGGTGTACCTAAAAGGATATGACTTGCATGCATAGGAGCTACATCATATAAGATACCATCTTCATATCCACCAATAGACAATGAGATCAAAACTTTTTTGCTAACATTCACTTCTCCACAGTCATTCAACTCAGATAGTTTATGAGGGTGTGGGTGGTTAGGTAATGGCAAATCAAGTTTTCTAACGAGTTCAACACTTGCCATATTAGTACAGGATCCAGAGTCAATAATCAAAGTACAAACTTTTCCTTTAACCATGCAATGGATATGAAAAATGTTGTGTCTGTTTTGATCTTGTTCATCAATCTTAACATGTGCATTAAGAGCTCTTCTAACTACCAAGAATTCTTTTGATGCAAGTTCTTCATCCTCACTCACACTTTCCTCATTTTAATCATGATTTTCCTCAACATTAACAGGTTCCACTTCCTCGTCATCAGAATAATATTCATTAGACTCTTTAATGAACATGATACGTTTAGGGTTGGGACATTGATTTGCAAAATGACCTTTACCTAAACATTTAAAGCATTGAAATCTAGTATTGGAATCAGATATGTTACCTTCAACCTTATTTTTCCCTTTATCCAAGTATTGTTGAGGTGGTTGAGGTGGTCTTTGATTTGGTTGAGTCTTGCCTTGAAACCCATGGCCTTGAGGTGCAGTTGTATTGAAACTTGTGCCTTGATTTGTCCTAGGCTGTATTCTTGGATAGGATGAAGAATTAGCTCGAAAAGATAAACTAAATGTAAAGAGTTTTACCTTGAGTTGTCTCTCAATCTTTTCTGCTTTATGAACCATAGAAGTCATATCAATATATGTGGTAAGCTCAACTCTGTTTGTAATTTCCCTATCCAATCCAGCTAGAAATCTAGCATGGTAGCTTCCTCTGGTTCTTCAATGTTAGCTATTATCAATAAGATCTCTAACTCTTTGAAGTACTCATCTACACTACATCTTCCTTGAGTGAGTTTTTGTAAGTTTTGGTAGATGGTTCTTTTATAGTCTGAAGGAATGAATTTTTTTCTCATCTCAATTTTCATTTCTTCCCAAGTAGAAATTGGTTCTTGTCTGGTTCTTCTCCTTATGTTATGTAGTTGATCACACCAAATTAAGGCATAATCTGCAAACTCTATAGCTGCATACCGCACTTTAGTAAAATAAGTATAATTTTTACAAGAGTGTATCAGATCTACCTTTTTCTCCCATTCAAAATATGCCTCAGCATCACTCTTTTCATGGAATGTGGGAATGTTCACTTTTGTTTTGATCAATTCATCTTCTTGTGGGTTATTCTTTTGATTCCCACGGTTTTGGAACTGGTTGTACTCTTTTTCAATGTTATAGTCATCAAACCTTTGGTTTGGTTCTTCTTCTCTTTCAGCAAAGGTCCTCATAGGTATGAAATCTCTATTAAGCCCTCTTCCTCTACCTCTACCTCTTCCTCTTTCTGGAGCAAAAGACCCATGGCTTTCAAGCCTATGTTCTGGTACATGTAATGTTTGTCCTTCATGTAATGGATTTTCTAGATAAGATTGTGACTGTTATTCTAGGCCCTTTACACAGCTACTCATCGATTTCATTTCCCACAACATCTTTTGCATTAGTTGTGCTAAATCGTCCACGTATGTGGGAAATCTTTCTCCTTCTTTGTTAAGGCCCATGGTACTCTCAGGTGTCTTATCCATGGTACAATTACCTGAAATTGAACAAGAAAAACAAATAAAATGGAAAACTAACACAAAGACAAAGAAACTTGATTATATTAGTGGAAAACAGAAAAAATAAGTGTTTGTTCCTCTCTCTCTCTTTTTGTGGTTCACACAATCTTGTGTCTCCTTGAAGAATGTGAGGATAGAACAATTCGTAGCAAACTTTTCAAGTGAGTATCGATTCCGATAACTTCAATCATGTAAAGTAAACTTTCTTCACAAGTCTCCCACTAATTCACTCACAATTCCAATGTGATAAACAACAACTTGGACGGTACTAAGATTCAAAGAGAATCAAAACCAAATTGATGTAAGTTAAGCCAAAGAAATAGGCAACCCTTAACTTAATCTTAGGCTTTATGCAATCTAGATGCAAGTACAAGTGAACTAGAAGCACTCAAGTGTTCAAAAGTGAAAAAAAATGAGTTCTTCGGGTTTATGAAGGAAACAAGACCAGTTCTTTTGATCTTTGCACTTTCAATTGTTTTGTGCAAACTTTACTTTGAAATAAGCTTCTCTTTCTTTCTTTTTCTTTTTCCTTGTTCAAATCTAAAAAAGGTGTATATACCTTGAAAAAATTGATTGGTAAGACTTTGTGTGTTTGTTTTGGATGGATATGTTGACGTTTTTTTGTGTAGTAGTCTGTCAAGTTGTTCAAGATGAACAAATCGATTTTATTTCTTTCCTAGGCTGCCAAATCAGATGTTGAACACAAGCAAATGCAACTAAACTCACCACATAATACAACTAAACAAACACAAAGTCTAAAACAAGTTAAGAGCTTCGATAACAACGAGAATATAGGAAAGACCAAGGTAGATATACAAGCAATGGACGAAATATAAGTAATGCGGAAAATATTCTAAATGAAGAACTTAAAGTCCAAGAAAGTGTCTAAACACAAAGAAATTGAAATCCAACCGAATGAAATAAACAAACCATAAATCATCAGAAAGAAATTATCTTTAAGTGTTTTATGAGATGTTTGTCCTCAGTCCTTTCCAATTTCATATAGGTCCAGCGTTACAGTAATTTTCCAGAGTCCAATCCAACCTTTCCAATTTCATATGGGTCCAGTGTTACGGCAATTTTCCAGAGTCCAATCCAACCTTATATCACCAAATGATACGGTAAGCTTTTACATCGATTTGTTTGAGTTTTTTTTGCTTGTTGAACAGGAAGAAACCAAGAAACTTGATAAACAACAGGAAGACACTTTTTTTTGATAGACAAAAAATGAACTAGAAAACACACGGATAAACTGTTTTGAATTTGGTTTCTTTTTGTTTCTGAGTTGTACAATTCAAAAGAAGAAGAAGGAACTATACCAAATACAATTCAACCTTCTAAGAAGATGGTTGAATTTTAGATGAAAAGAAGAATGAAAGATAAGAAAAATTGACACAAAGTAAATGATAAGCTGAGTTAAAGAAAAACCTTCGCTCTGATACCACTTTGATACGTGCAACAATGGGCCTTTCTTTAACTCTAAAGCTTCTTCTCCAAATATTATTCAGGCACAATGAAGATAGCTTCACCTTGCTTCCAAATAAGTTGAAGAAAACTTTTTAAACATAAGTCCTCCAATGAGTTCTACATAACCCAAGCAAGATACCTCACTCTTGGATGTTTCCCTCCCCGGAATTGGACAACTCTAACAAGGATGTTTAAGCCTTCAAAGGTTCTAGCCTTGATTTTGAATATGAACCAAGAAAACACCCAAAAATTACTCTTGAAGAAGAAGTTTTCATGAAGGTGTGAGATTACAAGGCTTCTCTTATGTGTCTTTTATAAGAAAAAATATCACAAGACAACAAACTATCTTACAAATTGAAATGATGATTGAAAAGACTACACACTACTAAAAACTATTCATGTAGGCTCCATAAAAACTCGTCTTGCAAGTCTTGAATGATGATTTTCAAAGTAGGTAACTCAAGTACTATTCATGGAAGACTTTAAGGATTTGTCTTCAACTTGAATCGTTTCTGGATTGTCATTGATTTTTGGACATCTTCCAGTCTGAACTAGGCATTGCTCTTTCTTAGTGAATTGTAACCCATTAAGGGTAGAAAATAACCATATAAATTTCTTTGCATTTGGCCCAACCAATGAGGAGATACATCCAAATTACTGAAGGTATGTTCCAGAATTCAGTAGAAATAGTACTTCCATTTGCATGCTCCTTTTGGCTATTGAGACAACCGATTTTGGAACATTACGAAGCATGCAACTTGTAGATATTTGTCTTAGCTTTCAAACACATCTTGCAAATCCTAATTGGGCCTTTTGGTTGGAGAGATACGTCAATTATACCAAAACTGGTCCGGCAGAAACTCACAATCCGAGATGGCCTAAAGTAATACAACATAAACTTTTAAAAGAAAAATAAATAACACATTCTATCTTAATGATATTTTACAATGGTTCAAAAATTCTTATAAATCATGTTATAGGTTCAATAAGGTGAACCCAATGTATAAATTTTCTTGGTTCATCTTGCACATGTTTAAATAGGAAGGCCCCCACTTCATGCATTAGTTTCTTAGTTTTACTTCTTGTAAAGGTTCCTTGATCTTGCATTTTTATAACATTATGTGCATTCTCATTATCTTGAAATGGATGAGAATATGGACCTCATCAGATTGGCTATTGAGGATCAAATCACTCCATAGGGTGGCTAAAGACTATTTGCACATTATTTTGACCTTTGATGGAGTTGAAGACATAGTGGAGACTTCCAAAACATGATCTACATCTCCTATAAATGTATGAAGCTTGTATGAGGCAAATACACACTTTCATCATCATCAAGCTTCATTATTCATTGTTGTATATTTCTCTCATATATGTAAAAGTGCTTAAAGCTTTCTTCTTCATTGTTGTATATTGTGAGATAGAGAGTCTAACACAAGAGGAAGCATAAATATATGATCTCTTGCTTGTGTTTAAACTAGTGAGAAAGTGTGAACCCCACTACTTCTTTTTCAACCCACTGTGAGAAAATTCTTGAAGAGAACTTTGTTGAAGTTGTGAGATAGCAAGAAGTTGTTCTTACTTAGAGTTAAGTTGTTGTAGTTTCACCAAGGCATTTTGTGCAAGAACTTGTTGTTGTGGTTGCTTACACTAAGAAGTTAGAGTAAGTATTGCTGTGGTTGTTTTTATTAGCTTTAATAAGAAGAGTAGTTGTTGAAAATCCACTTTGGCAACAAAGCGGTAGTGGAGTAGAATCATTTACGATTTGAACCACTCTATATCCGGTATACTCATTCATTGTTTCTCATCTCCCATTCTTGCTTTGATTTTGAATTCCTTTTGAGTTGAGCCAAACAAGAAAATTCCACAAAATTGCCAAACACTCTATTCACCCTCCCCCCCTCTATAGTGTCTTACGAACCTAACAGGAGTAACCATATAAGATAACAGGTGTAGTATTGTGTAAATTCATTGAGAAATATACAAAAATTCTCCCCATCAGTGTTTTCGGTTTACACTTAGAAGATCCTTTAGGGTCTTCTTTTCCTCTTTGTATCTTATGCTTTTTGCTTCTCTGTCTAAAGGCTTAAGGATGACTTGAGAGGGCATCTCAATCTTAAGTCGTCTTTTTTCATTGATTTTGATATGATCCACAATTAGCGCCAACAAGTCTCGTACATTGCACAACTTTCTCGCATTCATCTCATCACTAGGTCCTCTAGCTCTAAGGTTAGAATTAAATGCACGTATATATATTTCCTCAATTTTGTCCATCACCTAAGAAGCTTCAGCATTAAATCTACTAAGAGAGTCTTTCATCAATTGATTAGCTCACTATTTCATCAGCATCGAGTCATCGTTTTAGTCTGTCTCCTTCCACTTGGAAAGTGACCAGTAAAATCATTCACCAATTTTTTAAAGGTGAAGTTTCCTGCTTGTAAATATTTATGATTGGTCAATTTTTAAATTTTCTCCACATGGATTTCTACCATGCAGCAATGACATCGTATGAGCTTCTGATATGTTGCATTGTAGGTCTTTGCCATCCACGCTAGTTTATCAGACCACTCAGTGGAAAATATTTGAAGGGCCTAATCCCACTGGAAGGGATTCAAACATGAATCAGTCACAGAGGGCATCTCACGTTTTGTATACATACACCGGATGGGTGGGGCATTTGCTGTATGCCCTCATAACGACGCAAAACAGCTTCACAACATCCTTTAGTTTATCTTGTAGAGGCTGTGCGGATTCCTCTTGCTGGTTTTGCGTTTCTTAAGTGACAAGTCTCCACCTTACTCGCCCCATAGGAGTTACATGATTTTCACCAGGAGTTGCTGTTATGTCACATTTTTTGTAAGTTATACAAATAATAATTATTAGCCTTTTTTCTAATTAATAAGAGATACAGATAAACATAAATTAAATTGAAATTTGATATAGTTAGGAAACCTTAAACCAAATCTACTTAGGAAAAACACTAAATTGTGTATATAAGTACCCTAACCCCCTTCCCCATTCCCCGTCAGCCACCCCCTAAGCAAAAAAAAAAACACAAAGCCCTAAATCTACCCCTGCCTGGAGCACTCGACCAGCCCCCTCCCTTGCACACAAAATAGTTTTCTCTCTTCCAAGCACATAGGAAGCCGAGACATAGGAGAAAAAAGAAGAGGAAAGTGTGTAGAAATTATTCGCTAAAAAAGTAGGTTACCTTCTCCTCTTCTCGGAGTGCCCGCACCACGTATATCTGATCATGCTTGATTTAAATTTATTATGTGTTATTTGTATATGTTTTTGTGTGTATGTTGCCCTATGATGATCACGTGTATGGGTATATTTGTGTGTGCGATGGTGATGATCGTGTGATTTGAAAACAAATTAAACTTATGGATTTTTATGTGATTAAATAGAAAATTACATGAATAGCCTTAGAAGTAGATCACATAGCCAGGAAATTAGGTTAGAATTGGACTGGAAATTGAAAATAAGGCTGAATGGGTTGGCCGTGAGTAGTGCGTGCAGCCCGCGCGAGGCCTCTGTGTGTGCAGTGTGTGTGTGGGATTAAATGGAGTTAAAAAATTAATTGGAATTAAATATTATTTAAATTGGAGGTTTAATTGAATTTAGAAGAAAAATAGGTTTGAATTAGGGTTTTAAGAAAAATAATGAAATAAAATAAAATAATAATATATAATTATTAAAAAAAATTCTTTTTCGTTCGCGGGTGGGTCTGATCGGAATCGCTGGCCTGACTAGGGTTCATATGATTCGGCAGGAAGGACTGGACTAGACCAATTCCAGTCTGGTCTGCGGAGTGGGCTGGGTCGCTAAAGGGGAAAAGAAAAAAAGGAATCGGGCATGGATTTGGGCAGGGCCGAAGACAAGGAAAAAAGGAAAAGAAAAAGGACGACCCGCTGGCCATTGGCTGGGCATTCGGGCCGGGATGCAGGTAAGTGTAGATAGGGGCCAAAAATAATATATAAAAAGGAAAAAGAAAAATAATATTAATATAATCTAAATATATTATTTAAAGAATAACAAAATTAGAAAATAAGTAAAAAAACAGGAAACAGAAAAAATATAATAAAAAATAATAAGAAGAATAAAATAGAATGAATAAATAATGGAAAAAAAGAGAAATGAATAAATAAAAATAATAATAATAAAATGCGGGTATACTTACAAGTATATATGCACGTGTATATATATGAGTATGGATACACCAGATTATGTGTGAAACATTCATGGCATGTGCATTGTATTGCATCTCTTTGGCACGTGTAATCCTATGATACACGAGCGTGTGATTCCCTTCGGGACGTGTGACCCCACGATACAGATGCGTGTGATTCCCTTCGGGGTGTGTGACCCTATGATACAGGTGCATGTTATAGGACCCAGGACATGCATAGCATATCATGGATAGTGAGGAGCATGTTGTGTGAGATAATAATACCGTTTCGTGTGACACGGTAGTGTGAAGGAGCATGCATCATCAAGTTGCGCATTGCATTTTGATGTACGAACATAGGTTTATCTTAGCTTCAGTTGTTGCGTTATTTATGTGTTTATGTATTTGTTGTAAGTGTGATTCCTTTATGGGAAAATACGGGTAACCTACGGGTGATTTCATATCACTCACTCCTAATACATTCCTTCCACATGTGAGCCAGAGTTTGATTATATTTTTGTAGAGGACGGGTCAGACTGAGTTAGCTAGGACGAGTGACCTTTATGAGACATTTTTGGGGACTCAAAATTTTCCGCTAGGGACTCTGATAGACCTTTGTATTTATTGATGTTAGACTTTTACAATTTTGTTTGACGTATTGGGTTTTGTCAGCCCTAAACTATTGGGATTATTTATAAATCGAATTCGAATGTTTAATTATTGTTTCTACAAAAAAATTTGTATGTTATTTTTGTCATATAAGAAGTTTGAACGACGCCTTGTAGTACTTGTAGTAGACTAAGGCAGGTGCACAGTTTCCGAAGTTAGGGTTCGGGAGCAGGGCGCTACAGGTGGTATCAGAGCCAAGGCTCTAGGTCCGTCTTGGAAACATAGGATTAAGTAGATCACTTAGACATAAGCTATGATCTTTTTCTTAAAATGATGATTTTACCATTAATAAACAAGTAGACTTAAGAGATGATCGTACACTTAAGTTATGATTGGGTTAAAGGGGTGTGAGAGTGTTCTTTTGTTTTCTTTATTTATTTACCCCCGAACCTTTGCATGCACCCATAGGTGGTTATAAATTTCTAAAACACCCCTTAATTAAGCCTAGATTTAAATAAATATATGTTCGACCATACTAAATTCCAAATAATGCAGTCAAGACGTGATCAAGCCAGCAATGGAAGTAATGGTGGTGATAACCACAAGAATCAGGGGATTATTCCCCAAGTACTTGCAGACGCCATGGCCACCATAACGAATATACTGGCACAGCAGCAGCAGCAGCTAAACTAGCAGGTACAACGTCCACCACCACCACAGCCGGTCCTAAGGTTCTGTTATATGGAGATGCAGAGTTCTTGGGCTTCTACATTCAGAGGGACCCCTAAACTAAATCAGAGGAGGCCGAGATATGGTTAAAGGAGATGTCGGATCATCTCTGACTGTTACAGGTGCCAGATGATCTGAGAGTGGAGATTGTTGTTCCTTTTCCGGTTGGATACGCTGAGGAGTTGTGGCGTAGCGCGGAGGTACGATTGACACAACCGATTAATTGGGCTCAGTTCCGGGATGAGTTCATGAGGTATTATGTGCCTGATAGTGTGACTCTATAGAGGATGGCATAGATTCAGGTCCTGACCCAGAGTAATATGACAGTGGCTGAGTACGCGGGCAGGTTTCATGCCCTGGGTAAGTATGTACCATCTGCCATAGCAGATGAAAGGCTCAAGATGCTGAAATTCAAGACGGGGCTGAGGTCATAGATACAGTCAAGGATAGTGACCGCCAAGTCAGGAAGTTTGCTGAGTTGCTGGAGGTATGCAGAGAGATAGAGGGCGACTTTAAGAGAATCGCTACGGTGGTGAAGGCAAGAGGCCCCGTGATTAGATGGGTGCTAGGAGGTCAGGGCGGTGGGGGAAGATGCCCAGATGGTAGTTTGGAGGACTGTTGTTTAGACCACTCTAACCGTAGATTCAGGGGAGTGTTACGCGGCCACCGCCACCGAGGGCTACTGCACCACTCCATCCGTGTATACACTGTGGACGCACACATCCAGGTGAGCGATGGAAGAAGACGTTTGTATCTTACAGTTGCGGTAAGTCCGGACACTATGCGAAGGAGTGTCTTGAGCAGAGGCCAATGCCACCGCCACCGCCACCACAGCCACACGGAGGAAGGGTTTTCCCTATACACTGTAATAAATGATTTGTTTGATATTCATGATGAAATGTTAGATGAGTGTGATAGGATGAGGCAAGATGGAAGGTTAGTGATGACAAATTTAAAAGCTTTTAAAGTGTTCATCATGCCTAGAACAAAATGATATGCCTTTGGTATATTGAGTGTTGACTGCGGTAGTCACATTTTTCGTCAATGGGAAATACTCCAGGCCCCTTAATAACCTTGACTTCTACATAGCCTACCGCCTCGCCAATAGGAATTCTTTGAACCATTGGAGGGTTATTTATGGCAAATATTATAGAAGCACCCACTAAAATCAAACAAAACTTTTCCTTATTGCAATCTCATCTACTCCATGTTAAAGAAATTAAGCATATGAATGGATGCAAATGATGTTGAGAAGATTACTCATAAAGATTTTTATGATAATACCAACATCAACAAAGCCCTCAAGTCTAGAAAGGGGAAAGAATGGGTTCTAAAAGAAAAACATTACCCATTACTAGCTAGATTCTAGTTTAGTGCTCATCTTGTATTGAACTTATCCTTTAGAAAATTGTATGATTAAATGTCTTCTTTATATGTGCTTTATGTGATCCTTTCATTATGTCTTATTTTCCTTTGATGATCACGAAAATGAAGAGAAAATATAAGGACATATGGATTATATAATAAAGAGTGTATATACATGGCATGTGATGCAATATGGGGTTAATATAAGGTGATGCGTATTTGGGGGTTAATGAGTATGAGCAAACATGAGTTCGAGATATGAGTGAGATATGTGTTGCTATATGAATTTGAGACATGTGCATGTGGCAAATATGAGTATGGTATATGTTAAGGGGAAGCCTGAATGCTTTGAATAAGAGGAAACGAAATATCTTTTGCTTTGTATTAGTGTATTTTGATGATTACAAAAAGGGGAAGAATAGTGTTATTGGTATATAGTATATTGGTATGTGTTGCTTGTATGATAGGGGTTAATGATATTATTGATACATGTGGCTTGTATATGTCGTTTCTATATATGCCTCATGTATGTAGCTTGTGTATGGGTCTTCATATATGGCATACGGTACAAAACGGCATATGAGGCTAATGAGCTAAACATTTGCATATGTAGCACTAAAATTTGATATGTGAATATGATAGGTGTATGAAAAATACGTATGATGCTAATATTGAAGTATATAAGAATACATGTGTTGAGGAAGAGCATGAATGCATTAACTAAAAATGAGTGTGAAGTATGTGATGTGAACTTGATAATTTTTTGTTTTAAAAAAATTAAGTCTGAAATCCTTTAATGGTATAAGTGTCGTTTTTCAAACAAAATGTCTTTTAAAAGCCTATAGTTTTGAAATCATTAAAAGGATATTGTTGGAATAAAAAATGTTTTGATGAAGTTTAAAAGATGTTTGAGAAAAGGATTGAAAAATTATTTTATACTTGGAAAATTACAAAGGTTTGAACAAAAAGGAAGCAACATCATACCTTGACATAGATCTCTAAACAGAGATCAATTTATGCATCATACCCTAACATAGATCCCTAAACAGAGATCTTTATATACATTATATCCTACATAGATCGATCAATGTCATTCTGAGTGCAAAACGGAAACAACACTATAGGACATCGATCTCTCACATAGATCACCAAGGTACATCAGTCTCTCACATCGAATGTTACGCCCCAAAAATTTCGTTACATCGGAATGTGATTCATATCGTACTTAGGAATGTCTAAATTTTTTGCGAGTATTAAAACATGTGATATATTAATATGCAACGAAAATCGATAACCAACGTTTACAGTTACATGATAAAATTTAAAATAAGACTAATAGGTAACAACTTAAGTATTATGATAAATTAAATCAACACAAAAACACATGACACAAGTATTTTACACTACTTAAACAAAAAGAAAAGAAATTAGGACATGTGAAGACATATCTTGGAAGAAAAAGCAATAAAAGAAGACAAAAAACGGCCATGTGGCCAATGGTGGAGGTTGGAAGAAGTCTTACAAATTAGTAGAAATCATTCAAGAAACCTTCATTTTCTTACCCTCTCTCAACCACTGCATCCATTCCAATTTCCCTCCTTTTCCGTCCCTCTCCCTTTTGGCCAGTCAGGTCCCTTAGAAAAAAGGTATTATGCCCCTTTCTTTCAAACTTACACTCCACTTTTCACCTAAGTTTCAACCAAATCTTCTTCTTTTTCCAAGAAGAAAAAAAGTGTTCCAAGCCTCAATTTTTCCATTTGCCTGAGATTTGCAAGAAAAAAACAAGGAGGAAAACTTCTTTTCTTCACCTCACAAAATCATCCAAGACAATAGCTAGAACATCCACCTTCATCCAAGAAGTAAGTAGGCCAAATTGGTTGAGCCAAGGACCAAGGAGAAGCAAGGTAAGAACTTCATGTAAGATGACATCAAGTTCCTCCATTTATCCATTTTCATAAGTTGCTCACTAACTCTTCCATTTTTGTGTCTAAACTGTGGCTACCTAAGGGAGAAAGGAGAAGCATTTTCTCCATGATCCTTCATGGATTTCACAGATCTAAGTATATTGTTCTTATAAAAGATGGATCATTCATGAAGAATGTTCAAGGTTTTGGTAACAAGAATATTCATGAAGTATGTTCAAGGTTTTGGTAACAATAATATTCATGAAGTATGTTCAAGGTTTTGGTAACAAGAATATGTAAAAGCTTTGTTTCTATGTGATGTATAAAATGTGACATATGATATAGCGCCCTGCCTGGGACTAGAGTCTCGGGATGGTGCACCCGTAGTACTCTGCTACGAGAAGTACAAGGCATCGATAACATTCATATGCACGTCGACATAAACATGTATCAAAATCGCAGAATCATCACAAATACATAAAGCGTAATCGACATGCGTCATACATAAAACCAAATCCGAATACATCTAAAATATCTCCAGTACTAAGTCATGATACAATTCTGAAATATCGTAAAAGAAACTACATAATATGGGCCCCTAATTGCTCACTGATGATCTACCCTCGAGTCGTCCTCATCGGTATCCGAAACTAAACATCGAGCCTCTGCAATGTGGTAAAATAGGGGTGAGCGATAACGAATCGCTCAGCAAGTATTTCTGCCTAGGTTTGTCATATGGATTATGCATGGGGGACGGGTAAATAAGAACATGAATAGTGAAGTAAAGTGTAATGTACTAGCAGATAAGATAAAGTAAACCAACAACATAGACAGGTAAATTGCAGAAAATAAAGTCACAGAGCAAATCATTTATTTGTCTTCCACATTTCTTTTCTTCTTATGTAGCTATGAAGTTTTTACCTTTTGCTTTGTAGTAAGTTATTTTTTCTATGTCTATGCCCAAGTCCTGCGTTGTCCAGTCATCCTCTGCCCTAAGGGTCTAAGATAGGTCTGGTAGGATAGCTTGGGTAAATATGTGTATGCTCATTTGTTGAAAAAGTCATACATCGTTTTTCAGAAAATTTCTCAAAACATAACATTTCTGAAGTCATCGTATCATATATGTCAGTGCACATAACATAACCTGTACGAACGGTACACATGTCACACCAACTGAATTCCCCATGTAGTGCTATGTACTGACCATGAATCCCGATGGTCCAATCATGGTGTTACATTATGCGTATATAGATCTAACATGACGCATTTTGGCAAGGATCCCTGGTCCCAAACACGGCATTACACTCAAGCTAAAACTTAAGGGTAGATACCATCTGGAAGGCGGAGACCCCTTGTCCCAGACAAGGTGATACACTCAGGCCCATAGACGAACATCTCTTTGCCAAGTGACACCAACCCCTCACCTAGGTTCCAGTGTCAAGAGGCGCTCATAACATATGTTGCCCTAACATCTTCACTACTACACCTAACATTAGACAGCCTTCGATCATAAAATGTAGGCTGTCGGAACAGCATAACATATCGTGAAATGTCTCATATGGAATCAGTTGATGCAAGGTACGGTTTGTAGAAAAAATCCTTCTTAAACTGTTCACGCGATAAAATCATATTTATCAAACATGTCATGTAAAACTCCTTTCAAACATTTTGCGTGATAACCATTTTCGTAAACATGTATCGTGTGACAAAACGTATCTTTTTTTAAAACTTCGTTTCGTGTATGTATGCAGGTATACTTAGTCAAGGATGGTTTCATACACTTCAACATTCCAACGCTTACAGTAAATGTTTGACTATTAATCCATGCGGTGATCTTACCTAAATTTCCCATTTTACCCTTTTTATATAGCCTCGGTTTACCCTGCCAACAGCCCACTTTTTGGGCTTCTAATCTTTGAATTCGTTATTTAATTTGTTCGCTTCTTGGTCTATTTATTTTATTCCATTCAGCCCTCTTTTTCATTTGTTATTAATTTACCAAGTCCATTATAGCCCATTCACACTCCTCGGTCAATTCTCCCTTTTTGTTCCAATGTGGCATTTCCTTAATTTACTAATTAGCATAATCACTAGTCGGCAGGTATATATTGTACATTACACATGTCTTTACACATTTATAAAGATGTATTCTAACAACTAGTCAAAATACCATTAACTCACATCAACATGGCCATGTGGCCGAAAGTTTATGCGCGCACACACACATGGGCACATTGCAACTTGTTGATTATATTTTCATACAAAATACATAAATGTATACTCAAGTAACTCTTCAAAATAATGTCACATTATTATGGCCACTTGGTCGAGACACAAATGCACACATACACATATGCTCATTTCCACCTATTATTTATATTCCACATGCAAGTTGATACTAGATTTTCTAATATTTCATCAATTACTTCATGCCCCATAGTTTATATATTTATGGAACACCTACAAATGCATAGCTGTGGGTATGGGTGGGTGCCTACAACACACAATGCTTTCTTAAACATGTACCACATACCTAGAAGATTAAAGCTAAATGAACACTATGATGGTACACCCAATCTTCATGTGGCCGATGGTATCATGAATGTGTGTCATATATTTTCTCAATTTTTGTGCTTCTGTTTAACCTAGTGTGGTGTTAGTGGCATGTATTATACATATAACATACATCTCTACATGAACCAATCATAAATATATGTTTGAGCACATAACTCCACCCACACACATACTTGGCCGAAATCCATGCCTTAGTCATGTGTCACATTTTTCATCATTCTAAGTCCCATTCACATGCAGCCATATAGATGAATGTAGAAATACCCATTTGGACTTTTTATGTGTGTGTGTCAGTGAGGTGATGACTCGCCCTATCCAAAATTTCATCACTTACCACATTGAAATTTTAAGATGGTGAGCATGAAATTTAATGTGGAATTAGATGGTATACAATATACTTATACACATATTTCCCATTCCTATATATTACGAAGTCATGCATGATGTATCTTGTTACAAGGATGAAGGTGGAGACTACGATAATGTTGATGATTGTGGTGATTTCACATGCAAGCACATATGAGACCTTAACCCACATTAAATATAACATGCAAGACATGTCTCTCTTGTATCATACTCAAGATGATGCACATCCATAAAAATAATACCAAGATCATCATAAAAATGTCATGCAACCGTATATTCTTCAAGTTGTAAGGAAAAACATCACTTAATATTATGCATTCATGATCCATCCTTTAGTATGAACATTAAGCAATCATTTTTCAACATGCATGAAGAAACTAGGTAGAATACTTGCATTTTTCTTTGAATCTTAGTCTAAAATGGAAAAAGTTTCCTTCTTTTCCTTTTGTCCTACTTTTTAACTCAAAAACACTTCTTCTTCCTCTACTATAGAGCTCACAGGTCTGGAACCTTGTTGTTTTCTTCACTTGCAAGTTGTTCTATACCTAAGAGTTGAAGAATTTCTTCTTCTCCTTTCAAGTAAGGCCACGAGTTTGGGGAGTTTTGAGAGAGAATGAAGATTTCATTCTCTTTGAAGAAGAAAGAATAGAATAGATAGGATGGAAGGAAGTTAAGTGGAAATTAGAGTGGAGGTTGCTTTGGAATGGGGATGAAGATTTAAAGGTTTTCCTCCTTGGCTTGTCATGGTTTGAAGGTTAGGAGGGGGTGGCAAGATCTTGTTTTAGGTGAGAGAAAGGAGGTAGAGAGAAGGAGGGGAATCTTGCTGGAAAAAAGTGGAGTGAAATGAGGATTAATTGGAAGTTATAACGGATTTGGCTTTTTCTTGCCTAAGTGACCTTGGATGGAGGTTGATGGAGAAGAAAAAGGAAAAACAAAATTGGCTAGAGAGAGATATGAAGAAAATGTTGAAGGGAGAGAAAGTGAAATTGATTATATGAGGGGAAATGGAGTTAAAATGGAAAAGATTTTGCTTTGCTTCCTCATATTGGCCAAAATTTGCTAATGGTGGTGGAGTGGAAGGAACATGGAAGAAAGAAGAAAAATGAGAGGATGTAGGGGAAGTTGCATGTAGAGATATTGGTGGAAAGGTCTAGCATAACAAGACAAAATAAAAGTGCGAAATTTGAAGACCACTTCTTCCCTCCCCCTTGTTTGTGATTCTCGGATGAAGAGGGGTTGGGGTAGGTTGAGGGGATTTATTTTGGGAGAAAATGGAATAGAAGAAACCTTGTGGAGAGAGAGTGTTAATTATGGGAATGAAATGGATGGCTTCAATATCTTAAGTAAACTTTTACCCCTTTTGGTCTTTGCCTTGACCGAGGTAATGAAGGCTCGGAGGAAAAAATCATCATGAGGTATTTTGTTGTAAAGTAGATGTTATAAGAAAATATGAGTGTAATTGTTTGATTGGAGGGCAGCTTCCAAGGGTGTAAGAAGGATGTGATGGGAGAGGAAGGTTTTTGTGTGTAAGACAAGTTGTCTTACCATAGGGGTGGCGTCCATGGTGGGTAGAGGGTTTTAAGTGGGGTATTTTGTGAATTAGTTGGAAGAAAATGGGTATAATTTGTCCACTTAAAAATTTTTCTCGAATTGTATAATAATACAATTTACTAATGGAAAAAATATAAATTGTTTTTCCACTTGGGTATGGTAGGAGCGCTCAAGGGTAGTGGGATAGAAAAGACAATTCTACCCTTCTTCATATTCTCCTATGCCCTAATTTACATTTCACTTATTTAATGTTAAAGAAAGGTTAGTGTCTTAATTATAACTTTTATTTATTTATTCACCAAGATTTCTTATTATTTAATAGTTTTGCTTTTTTATTTTAGTGCACGCCTAAAATTTTTACTTAGACAGCTTAGCGCCATAACAATCGTGTCCTAATTCTATTGTAATTTACATTTCACTTATTTAATGTTAAAGAAAGGTTAGTGTCTTAATTATAACTTTTGCACCTTTTGGTTTTTGTCTTGACCGAGATAATGAAGGCTAGGGGAAAATCATCATGAGGTGTAAAGTAGAGGTTGTAAGAAAATATGACATGTAAGTGTTTGATTGGAGGGGAATTTCCAACGGTGTAAGAAGGATGTGATGGAAGAGGAAGGCTTTTTTGTGTAAGATAAGTTGTCTTATCATAGGGGTGGCGTTCATGGTGGTAGGGGGTTTTAAGGGGGAGGGATATTTTGTGAATTAGTGAATAAAGTGGGTATAATTTGTTCACTTGAAAATTGTTCCCAAATTGTATAAGAATACAATTTACTAATGGAAGAAAATATAAATTGTTCTTCCACTTGGGTATGGTAGGGGCGCTCAAGGGTAGTGGGGTAGAAAAGACAGTTCTATTCTTCTTCATATTCTCCTAGGTCCTAATTTACATTTTCACTTATTGAATGTTAAGGAAAGGTTAGTGCCCTAATTATAACTTCTATTTATTTATTCACCAAGATTTCTTATTATTTAATGGTTCTGCTTATTTATTTTAGTGCACGCCTAAAATTTTTTACTTATACAGCTTAGCGCCATAATAATCCTACCCTAATTCTATCGTATTTCCCTTGCTCACGTTTACTAGCGATGCAGGGGTATGGGCGTAACATTCCTATCTCTTATAAAAATTTTTGTCCTCGAAATTTATAAGTTTTTGTCGCAATCCATTGCTTAGCGCTACTCTACTGATTTCACCCTTAACACATGTCCCAAAACTCATCCAATGCACTTATTTTGCGTTTAAAATCATAACTTACTTGGCTCTATTTGGAAATTTGATTATTTGGTTGTCGGGGTATCCATTTAGTTTTGGAGAATCTTTTGAATTACTTGCTTAGGGTATACTAACTTCCGTGTTTCCCCTGCGTTACTCCAATTAATTATAGCTTCCTGGTTTGATTATTTCAAGCTATTTTTGATTGGATCCAAATTTCGAATGCTGATAGTTTGATCAGAATAAATCTCGTAATTTAACATACCTGCTTTAGTGTTCGGGGCATCCCAAGTTTCTGCGTCTGACACCTTCTAATCTTGAATATCGGTCTGTGATGACCCTTCTTGCGGTTGTGCTTCTCTGGGTAAGCCTATTCTCCTCCTCGGACAGTCTCTCATCATGTGTCCGATCTCACCGCATCTAAAACATGCATCTGTCCCCATGCGGCACTCACCCGGGTGCTGTCTCTGACATCGTCAGCATATCAGGATGGCTGCTGGAAGTCTCCACCACTACTGTCGAAGCGTGACTGAGGCCGGCCAGATGATTGTTGTCGAGGTCGTCTGCCTATCCTCATGGATGTGGGTCCCATCTCCCAGACCGCTCCTCGATACTCTTTCAAGGTCTCCTACCTCTGGCCCCTTGGTCTTGTAGAGCCGCA
Organism: Eustoma russellianum; assembly: GCA_036186865.1. NCBI lineage: Eukaryota > Viridiplantae > Streptophyta > Magnoliopsida > Gentianales > Gentianaceae > Eustoma > Eustoma russellianum. The sequence goes on from AP025049.1 coordinate 22,949,415, forward strand.
ATATGCTCTACTCGGTAACAGTCTTCTAGTAATTCTTCAAAATTTCTTGAATGTGCGTTAACCAACCAAGTCTAGATCTGAGGATGTAGGCCGCGTACGAATTTAACTGCCTTAAACCTCTCATCAACCATCATGGAAGGAACATAGCGGCCCAGTGTGGTGAATCGACGGACATACTCAGAAACTGTGACTCCTTTTTCCTGCTTCAGTGAATCAAACTCCCCAATCCTTTGTATGATCAATGCCGGAGGGAGGTAGAATCTGCAGAATTCCTCTAGAAACTTCATCCAGGCTACCGGTCGGAGCAGTGACTGGATATAAATTCTCCACCACTGACTGGCTCTATCAAGCAGAAATGGCTGAATAATATGTGCATTCACTTCAGGCACCTGAGCCAACTGAAAGCCGCTCTCGATTTCATCTAACCAACTTTCTTCCTTACCTGTATCCGGTCCTCCGTCAAAACTCAGAACTCGTGCTCTTACCAGCTGCCCGTAATAGATCCCATTGCTTCTTCTCGGAGGTTGTGGTTGCAGGGGTGATGGTGGTGGTGGGGTCTGTGCTGACCCGCCTGTTTGACTAAGCCGTATCAGGGCCTCAGAAAATGACCACAGTATCTCTCCCAGAAAGTGATCTGGCGGGGGTACAACATGCGTCTGCGGTGACGATGTCCACTCTGAGTCTGATGATAACCCCCACGCGGAAGGTGATGGAGTTTGTCTATCGGGTCGCGATGCCATCCTATTTCAAACAGCTAGGTTGACGTAGTTACTTAATATATATAAACAGAATTGGAAATTTTACATTTTCAATGTGCTATTCAAATTTCAAAGGAGGTATCTAAATGTATGATTCTAAATTACTTCAGTCGCTACTAAGGGGAACATGATTATTGCAGATATTTTCACTAAACCATTCTAGGAAAGCTATTCTAAGGATGTCGTACTCAGTCTAACATCAGGAACTTAGACTCTACCATTTCCACTTAGGATCTACAATCGTAGCTTAGGTTCCACAATCAGAACATAGGTTCTACCGTCTTATCATAATGCATGTCATTGATCACTTTATGTTGCCCGTCGTGGATCTGGAGCCTTGGCTCTGGTACCACATGTAGTGCTCCGCCCGTGACTAAGGTCTCAATACGGTGCATCCGCCGTACTCTGCTACAAGAAGTACAAGGCGTTGATAAAATTCATATGCACGTCCACATAAACATGTATCAAAATTGCGGAAGCATCATATATATACAAAGCGTAATCGACATGTGTCATACAGAAAATCAAATCCAAATATCTGAAATATCTCAAGTACAAAGTCATGATACAAGTCTGAAATATTGTAAATGCAACTACATAATCTGGGCGCCTAAGTGCTCACTGATGATCTACCCTCGAGTCGTCCTCATCGGTATCCCGAACTAAGCCTCTGCAATGTGGTAAAATAGGGGTGAGAGGTAACGAATCGCTTAGCAAGTATTTCCGTCTAGGTTCTTCATGTGGATTATGCATGGAGAACGGGTAAATAAAAACATGAATAGTGGAGTACAGTATAATGTACTAGCAGATAAGATAAAGTAAAGCAGCTACATGTGAACAGGTAAATTATGGAAAATAAAGTCACAGAGCAAATCATTTATTTGTCTTCCATATTTCTTTTCTTCTTACGTAGCTGTGAAGTTTTTATCTTATGCTTTGTAGTAAGTTTCTTTTTCTATGTCTATGCCCAAATCCTGCACTGTCTAGTCATCCTCTACTGTTAAGGGTCTACGCATAGGTCTGGTAGGTGACTCGGATAAATATGTGTATGCTCATATGATGAAAAAGTCATGCATTGTTTTTCAGAAAATTTCTCAAAACATAACATTTCTGAAGTCATCGTATCAAATTTGTCATAGCTGTGCACATAACATAACCTGTACGAATGGTACACCACACACACTGACTGAATTCCCTATGTAGTGCTATGTACTGACCATGAATCCGATTGGTCCAACCATGGTGTTACATCATGCGTACATAGATCTAACGGTGACGCATTTTGGCAAAGATCCCGGGTCCCAGACACGGTATTACACTCATGCTAAAACTTAAGGGTGGATGCCATTTAGAAGGCAGAGACCCCTTGTCCCAAACAATGTGTTACACTCAGGTCCACAGACTAACATCTCTTTGCCAAGTAACACCAACCATTCACCTTGGTTATAGTGTCAAGAGGCCTTCATGACATATGTTGCCCCTGACATCTTCACTACGACACCCGACATTAGGCGGCCTCCGATCATAAAATGTAGGCTGTCGGAACAGCTTAACATATCGTAAAACGTCTCATATGGAATCACTCGACGCAAAGTATAGTTCATAGAAAAAATCTTTTTTAAACTGTTCACACGATAAAATCATATTTATCAAACATGTCATGTAAAACTCTTTTAAGATGTTTCGCGTGATAACCATTTTCGTAAACATGTATCGTGTGATAAAACATATCGTTTTTAAAACTCCGTTTCGTTTATGTATGTAGGTATATTTGGTCGAAGCTGGTTTCATACACTTAAACATTCCAATGCTTACGGTCAATGTTTGACTATTATTCCATGCGGTGACCTTACCTGGATTACCCACTTTGCCCTTTTTGAGACAACCTCAGTTTACCCTACCAACGGCCCAATTTTTGGGCTTCTAATTCTTGATTTCATTTATTTAATTTGTTCACTTCTTCGTCTATTTATTTTATTCTGTTCAGCCCTCTTTTTCTTTTGTTATTAATTTACCAGGTCCATTATAGCCCATTCACACCCCTTGGTCAATTCACCCTTTTTGTTCCAATGTGCATTTCTTTAATTTACTAATTAGCATAATCACTAGTTGTCATGTATATATTGTACATTATACATGTCTTTGCACATTTATAAAGATGTATTCTAACAACTAGTCAAAATACCATTAACTCACATCAACATGGCCATGTGGCCGAAAGTTTATGCACACACACATAGGCACATTGCAACTTGTTAAATACATTTTCATGCAAGATACATGAATGTATACTCAAGTAACTCATCAAAATAACATCATGTCACATTATTATGGCCACTTGGCCGAGACACATATGCACACATATACATATGCTCATTTCCACTTATTATTTATGTTCTACATGCAAGTTGATCCTAACTTTTCTAATCATTTCATCAATTACTTCATGCACGTAGTATATATTTATGGAACACCTACACCTGCATAGTCGTGGGTATGGGTGGGTGCCTACAACACACAATGCTTTCTTAAGCCTGTACCACATACCTATAAGATTATAGCTAAATGAACACTATGATGGTACACCCAATCTTCATATGGCTGATGGTATTATGAAGGTGCATCATATATTTTCTCAATTTTTGTGCTTCTTTTTAACCTAGTGTGGTTTTAGTGGCATGTATTATACATATAACATACATCTCTACATGAACCGATCATACATATAGATTTAAGCACATAACTCCACCTGCACACATACTTGGCCGAAATCCATGTTTTAGTGATGTGTCACATTTTTCATCATTCTAAGTCTCATTCACGTGCATGCATATAGATGAATGTAGAAATACCCATTTGGACTTTTCTTTTGTGTGTGTCTGTGAGGTGATAACTCCCCATATCCAAAATTTTTCACTTACCATATTGACATTTTAAGATGGTGAGCATGCAATTTAGGCCGGAATTAGATGATATGCAATATACTTAGACACATATTTTATATTCCCACATATTAGAAGTCATGCATGATGTATCTTGTACAAGGATGAAGGTAGAGACTATGATAGTGTTGATGTTTATGGTGATTTCACATGCAAGCACATATGAGACCTCAACCTACCTTAAGTTTAACATGCAAGACATTTCACTCTTTTATCATACTCAAGATGATGCATATCCATAAAAAAAATACCATCATCATAAAAATGACATGCAACCGTATATTCTTCAAGTTTGTAGAGAAAAACATCACTTAATATTATGCATATATAATCCATCCTTCAGTATAACATAAAGCACTCATTTTTCAATATGCATGAAGAAACTAGGTAGAATACTTGCCTTTTTCTTTGAATCTTAGTCTAAAATGGAAAAAGTTTCCTTCTTTTCCTTTTGTCCTACTTTTTAACTCAAAAACACTTCTTCTTCCTCTACATAGAGCTCACAGGTCTGGAACCTTGTTGTTTTCTTCACTTGCAAGTTGTTCTATACCTAAGAGTTGAAGAATTTCTTCTTCTCCTTTCAAGTAAGGCCACGAGTTTGGGGAGTTTTGAGAGAGAGTGAAGATTTCATTCTCTTTGAAGAAGAAAGAATAGAATAGATAGGATGGAAGGAAGTTAAGTGGAATTTAGAGTGGAGGTTGCTTTGGAATGGGGATGAAGATTTAAAGGTTTTCCTCCTTGGCTTGTCTTGGTTTGAAGGTTAGGAGGGGGTGGCAAGATCTTGTTTTAGGTGAGAGAAAGGAGGTAGAGAGAAGGAGGGGAATCTTGCTGGAAAAAAGTGGAGTTAAATGAGGATTAATTGGAAGTTATAATGGATTTGGATTTTTCTTGCCTAAGTGACCTTGGATGGAGGTTGATGGAGAAGAAAAAGGAAAAAACAAAATTGGCTAGAGAGGGATATGAAGAAAATGTTGAAGGGAGAGAAAGTGAAATTGATTATATGAGGGGAAATGGAGTTAAAATGAAAAAGATTTTGCTTTGCTTCCTCATATTGGCCGAAATTTGCTAATGTTGGTGGAGTGGAAGGAACATGGAAGAAAGAAGAAAAATGAGAGGATGTAGGGGAAGTTGCATGTAGAGATATTGGTGGAAAGGTCTAGCATAACAAGACAAAATAAAAGTGCGAAATTTGAAGACCACTTCTTCCCTCCCCCTTGTTTGTGATTCTCGGATGAAGAGGGGTTGGGGTAGGTTAAGGGGATTTATTTTAGGAGAAAATGGAATAGAAGAAACCTTGTGGAGAGAGAGTGTTAATTATGGGAATTAAATGGATGGCTTCAATATCTTAAGTAAACTTTTACCCCTTTTGGTCTTTGTCTTGACCGAGGTAATGAAGGCTCGGGGGAAAAAATCATCATGAGGTATTTTGTTGTAAAGTAGATGTTATAAGAAAATATGAATGTAAGTGTTTGATTGGAGGGCAGCTTCCAAGGGTGTAAGAAGGATGTGATGGGAGAGGAAGGTTTTTGTGTGTAAGACAAGTTGTCTTACCATAGGGGTGGCGTCCATGGTGGGTAGGGGGTTTTAAGTGGGGTATTTTGTGAATTAGTTGGAAGAAAATGGGTATAATTTGTCCACTTAAAAATTTTTCTCGAATTGTATAATAATACAATTTACTAATGGAAAAAATATAAATTGTTTTTCCACTTGGGTATGGTAGGAGCACTCAAGGGTAGTGGGATAGAAAAGACAATTCTACCCTTCTTCATATTCTCCTATGCCCTAATTTACATTTCACTTATTTAATGTTAAAGAAAGGTTAGTGTCTTAATTATAACTTTTATTTATTTATTCACCAAGATTTCTTATTATTTAATAGTTTTGCTTTTTTATTTTAGTGCACGCCTAAAATTTTTACTTAGACAGCTTAGCGCCATAACAATCGTGTCCTAATTCTATTGTAATTTCCCTCGCTCACGTTTACTAACGGTGCGGGGGTGCGGGTCGTAACATATGAACCCTATAAAAATCAGCCAACACCAAAATGGACTAATATGTATAAGTGAAATAAAACTCTTATGTGATGTATGTACAAATTAAAGAAGAAAAATGAAGCCATGTGATATGATAGTAAAAGGTCACTAGGAAGACATCTTGATGCATGTATTCATATGTTTTCTATGAAGATCATAATTTATGCATTTGTTTATGTATTTCGGTTTTGAGAACTTTTGTGACTTTGATGTAGCATGTTATGAGGAAATCATACTCATGACTATGATTATAGGTCAGCAATGTTGTTTCTTGATGATCTCCATGTTTATTTATGCACATGCACCCCACGGCCAAACTGGGGTTTTTAGCCTCCTTACTTTATTTTCATGGTTTCTATCATCTTGCGTATTGTATGTAATTTATTATGATCTCAACTTTGCAAGGTTATCATGTTGATGGAAACTAATATACATATAATTGAAATAAATAGCAAACTCAAGATATAAGTAGGAGATGTGAAAAAGAGACGATTTATGTTTCATGTGTGAAAGTGAGTATATTCGGCCATAAGGCCACAAATGCTGAAGAAAATAAACTCTGTTACATGTAAATGGATTTATGTATGTTTAGTGTATTGGCCATAAGGCCTAATAATGGAGAAAAAAAATTATTACATGTTGTAAAAATATATGTGTGTGACACGTGGCCTAAGGTTTATGTTATAAAAGAAAATAAATCGGTCACATGTTGAAGAAATAAGTATAAGTATGGATATATAAATACACACACACTCTTACATAGTATATGACCTAGTGTCTTTTTGGATGGATCAAATAACTTTGTACATGTTTATGGACATATATACGCATGAAATAAAGTATGATAGAAAGTATAATCACTTTATGTATATTCTTATTATATATATTTAAGTATGTGAACATGAATATTAAATTAGGGGTTTTGGCCATTTTAACTATGTGTAAGATGAATATTTTAAGGAAATGTTGATGTAAAAAAATTGGATAAAAGTGGGATGTTTTGAGGTTAGATGGCCAAAAGTTGTAGAAGAGAAAAAGATAGTATATTTTCATGATTTAAGTCATGGATTATGTGTATATATGTGGGGTTTAATGACATGATGATATGAGAAAGTTTGAGAGTATAATTAGTGTAGAATGGCCTAGCAAGACGAGTGTATGTACATCCATTTTTATCTCATGAAATGTTTTTAAAAAGTCCACCGTTGCATATCGAATTATATCGTATAGTCAGATGTCTCATGACATGTTTATCATATGTATATGATCATTTCGAGGCCGTTATGATACCATGTCCGATGTGGTTGATATCATAGGTATATAGTATGTTATCGATGATTAGACGCTGTCATGACATCAGAACCCAAGGGGGTTGATGTCATGGGCATATAGTATGTTTCTTTATAGGCCCGAGTGTAACACCTTGTCAAGAACAAGGGATCTTCGGCATATCGAGTCACTGTTAGTTTATGTACATTCTTATCTAACACCATGTTTGGAGCATTGGGATTCATACTTGTACATATGACTATATGGGGGATTATTCCATTACTATGACGATATCATTCGCAAGCAAGGTAAAATGCTATAGCCGTCATATGAAAATGTTATGCTTTGGAGATGTTTATGAAAAATGGATAATATCATGATTTATCGTTTATCGTTATGGAATTTTTTTGGCATCGTTTTAAAACATTGCATCATAAGAATATCGCATTTACATGACTTGTGTAGGAACTTGATGCATCTAGATGATGCGATTAAGTATGATGACTATCTTAGACATTGATTGAGACTTTAAGGATGGATATGTATGAAAGTGTCGTTTTATGAACTTGATAGTATAGAATGTTTACTTTGATGATGATGTTAATTGTATATTCGTATATGTTAATTGATTACGTTTAGTTATGACACTTATTAAAATGGAGACGAGACAAGTTATGTTCATTATTTACGCTTTATTATTTTATCACCCTGTCTCTCCATGCATGATCCACATCACGTATCCAGACGGACTACTTGCTGGGCGATTAGTGTTATCGCTCATACTTTCCTTATCATATTACCGAGAATAGGGACATTGGCACGGTATTCATAGAGGATGAACCGGCTAGATTACCCTTAAGCAAAGAAGCAGGTCGGAGTTACCTTTTTGGGTATGTTAGACATTTTGATCATGGTGTACTTAGATTATTTTAGAGACATTGTACATTATGATTTGTACAGGCTTATGACAATTTGTATTTAAATGAGTGTCGTATGTTTATCTTTATGTTGCTTCCGCTATATCGATTCATGATTCATGTTGATATGCACATATATGGTATCGACACCTTGTACTTCTCGTAGTATAGTACAGCGGGTACACCGTGTCGAGACCCTAGTCCCATGCGGGCGCTACATTGATAGATCAATGTACATCGGTCTCTAAAATTTGAGACTTGGATCAATCGATGTTGTCTAGAATTCAAATTTGTATAGTCGTTGTAGACATATCCATGAAAGATTTAATATGTTTTCTCTATTCAATCTTACCCAAATTGATTGTGCACTTCTCCCCAACATCTATAATCTCTCTTGACTATTGTAAACATATCCAAGATTCTCTAAGGTAGCTATGGAGCATCAAAATCAACTATATGGTGGTTGAAGACTATTTGGATATCTTCAGGACAATTGATGGAGTTGAAGACTTCATGGAGACTGAAAAAATGTGGTTCACACCCTCTATATGTTGTAGAAGCTTATATGAGGCACTAACACACTTTCATCCTTTTCAAAGCCCATGCCCCATTGCTGTAAAAGCTCTCAAAGGTGCAAAAGTGATGAATGCTCATTAAGCTCTTGTTATTTGTTTTCATTGTTGTATCGTGAGAGTAGAAGTGTTACACAAGAGGAACTAAACATATTTGATCTCTTGCTTGTGATTTAGACTTATTTGAAAGTGCAATTTCATTTCTTCGCCAAAACCTATTTGGTGAAAGTTTTTCAGTAGAACTTTGTTGAAGTTATGAAAAAGTAAGAAGTTGTTATTGTTTGTAGTTATTGTTGCTGATGTTGCATAAAGTATTGGCGTAATAAGTTGTTGTTGTAGTTGATGTCGCATAATGTGTTTGTGCAATAAGTTGCCGCTGCTGTAGTTGTTGCTTGCACCATTGTTAGTGTAAGTATTGCTATTGTTGTTCTTGTTCTTTGTTGAAGGTAACAAGAAAGTTGCTGGTGAAAATCTACTATGAAAATAAAGTGACAGCGGAGTAGAATCAAAAATATTCGAACCACTCTAAATCTTATGTCTCCATTCATTGTTTATCATCTTTTTCTTTCTTGTTTTAGAGAGCATTTGAGTCTATGTGAGCTAAACTGAGAGAATTCCAAAAATTACTCAATACTCTATCCACTTACTCTAGAGTAATTGTCACGGATCTAACATGATTCGCACCCTTATGCACAACTTTTGTATGTTTACATATTTTATGCTGGCTGGCATTTTGGGGAATGGACTTGATTACGATTTATCATTTGAGCATATTTTGTCAAATGAGGGGAGTTTTGTATCGAATTGATGTGCTACTATATTTTGTGTTACGTGACTTGTTATGTCTCGTGTTTTGTTCTGAGTTACATTCTGAGCTCTAAAGTACATGATTGTTTGTAATCATAGAACAAGAGGAATTTTACAATATTCCTACAGTAAATATGAGTAGTTACTTTTAGCCAAACAAATTTATAGATACATGTGAAACATTGTTTGTAATCATAGAACAAGAGGAATTTTACAATATTCCTACAGTAAATATGAGTAGTTACTTTTAGCCAAACAAATTTATAGATACATGTGTGTTTCTCGTAATTACCGATCACTAGGCTGGTTGTTGGTATGTAAATTCATATATGCATCATTATACTATGCTACTAGTTACACCTTACTTACTTTTAGAGTACCCAAAACTTTTCGTAGAACAATTAACTCAAAGGAGTTTTGATCATCTTGGGAACTGAAATTCAAAGAAAGTTTTAATCCTCCATTTATCATGCGTTCTTTGTTTTATCAAAACAGTCAAATGGAGGAGATTGCTAGAAAAATCAATGATTTGTCTAAATTTGGTGTAATGGCTTTGGTTTTCACTAAGCATTACATGATAATATGATCGGTTTTATCATTCCACAAACAAATAATTTGGGTGTAATGGACAAATCGGCTGATTCTCTTCGAGGTGAGTCTAAATATATTTTCTATATGATTGATTACCCATAACACAACACATACTCAGTATATCCTCACGACAGCAAAAGCTATCGCAAGGGTTTGGAGAGGATGAGAGGCAGGTAAACAGTGCCTCAATTCTAATGAGACCCCCTGCTCTATATGTACCTGCATAGATGACACACTAATAAGGATATGGTGTACTAATGTGTTAGTGAAGGAATTTAGTAAACACAAATAGAAAGCTTCTGATATTGAAATAGTCATAACCATGTGTATGCACAACAACGAAAGACAAAGACAAAAACAAAAAAGTGCAAACTCAACCTAAAATGTAGAGAGTATCAAGCCCCTAAATACACTCTAAGGCGCCCCTATATCTGCCAAAACCTCGTTAGCCTTAATCCTCTGTTTCTATGAACTCCTATCCTAGACCATGTCCTCACAGAGGTGCAAATCTAGTAGGTCATGCCTAATCCGCTCATTCAAAGTCAGTTTGGGCCTGCTTTTACTCTTATTTCCCTTTATAATGAGGTTTTCAACTGCTCTGACAGACGCCGATGTCTGTGTCCTCTTGACATACTCAAACTATCTCAGTCTTCCCTCTCTTGTCTTATCTGCTATACTAGCCACTCTTAATCTTTTCCTAAATACCTCATTTATGATCCGGTCTAACCTTATATGTCCGCAATCCACCTTAGCATCTTCATCTCTACCACTTACATCTTCTGCGACAGTGTCCTCTTGAGGGCCTAGCAGTCTGTTTAATATAACATTGCCGGCCCCATTGTCATCCTATAAAATTTTTCCTTTAATTTAGTTAAAAAATTCTTGTGAGGCAGTAGACTGAGGCAACCCTCCACCTACAACAGTCTGCCTGAACTTGATATGCTGCATCACTATATATGTCTCCACCTTGCTGTACAATTGATCCTAGGTACTTGAACTTATTTACTTATGGTACCATTTGATCCTCTATAGTGATCTAGCTATTCTCACCGTCGGCTACACAGTTGGAATCTTGTGAACAAGACAGATCCTAGAGCTCCATTAATAAACGAATTCATAGCTTATATAAGTAGAAAATATTGTTGTATTTGTAATGCACAGAATTAGCAGTTCTCCACTAAATTAAACATCAGTCACGTATGCTGCATGAGAAAAATAATAGAGACCTGTACGAATTCAAAAAATAAAGAGGCAATTTACGCATGAATTTCGTTGAAAAATTTAAAGCCCATTCTGGATGTGTGGCTCCATCTATCTCCACACCTGACAGCTAACTGAAAAACCTCTGAAGATACAAGGGCTCCACCTCATGTGCGTGTCGTTATTAAATTTAGTGTTATGCATCCAAGCCACAGATATCACTTTTATAATTATGTGGAATTTAGATGTGTGATACTTCCCCATCAAACTAAGACTACATATTTAAAACATAAAAAATAATTTTATAAGATAGTAATTTTATAGGATAGTCAATATTAGGCCAAAGAAATTAAAGAGTGAACCCTTATAATTAAGGGATAAAGATGACTAACTAATGATTTAATCGAAACATGGTAATTTCCATATAAAACAAAGATAATGCTGGTCACCACAAAAGTTTCATTATTTTGCTTGAAGATATCTATCAATGGTTCAAGTTTTGTCTAATTTGTCAATTGCTTGCTTCTTTGTTCTAAAAATATCGTTATAATCTGATTTTGATATAGTTTATTTTTAACTAAAATTCAACTAGGACAATTTTTTAAGACGGAAGGATTATCAAATATGAGTATGCTAACCATTATACTTGGTTCCGGAGTAATTTTAACTTGATACTTGATTAATTACACGATCTAATCAAATGCACTGCTGTTTGATATTTTAATAAAGAAAAACAGATTGACAAATTTCATGGTGCACATTAAGTAAATTTTAATAGTTACTCAACTATCAATATGAAAAGTAGTAAATAGAGTTGGACTTCTTTCTTCGCACAGTTATCACTGTCACATGCCAATTACTTTTTATCTTATTGGTCCATAAGTATTTCATAAGTTTCAATGACTACAAAAAAAAACTTTTCCAATCTATTACTTGCTCTCTCCCTAACATATTGTGACAGCTGACATTTCCACATAGTATAATTTATATTATGTTGAAAGGTCAAATATAATAATATTTTTAAGACCTATAGAGTATATGCGATAACTATATTGTTTCAACGATAACGAAAATGATGAATCGAAATTAGTCCAATACCAAAACATGGAGTTGACAATTAAAATTTTCCTTTATTAACATACAATTGCGTCCAACCTTCTATTTGCCCAAGCACGTACTCAGCGGAGCACTGGTGCATGTCAGTAACTTTTTTTCAAGATTTGTTCCACCTCCCCACTATATAAAAAGAGTTATTCTACCCAATTCAAGCACAATTGCATTGCCTTATTTTCCTGCAGAAATCTCAAAACCATAGAACAATCACAAAGCGAAACGCACTAAAAGATATGGGAAGAAGAGTTGGCAGATGTCTTCGAATGCTGCTGATAGGAACGGTAATGGAATTCCCACTTCTGGGATTATCGGCGGAATTTCAAATGGAGAAAAGAGATGGGAATGGAACCAAAGGTGTTGAATCGATGGCAAAGGAAAGGTGTAACATTTACGAAGGGTCATGGGTTTATGATGAATCCTATCCTATGTATGATTCCTTCTCTTGCCCATTCATACGTTCCGAGTTCAATTGCTTGAAGTATGGAAGACTAGATCATCTGTATCTCAAGTATAGATGGCAGCCCCTTGCATGCAATATTCCCAGGTACTTAATGCTTTGTCTTCAATTGCAATCCACATAATCTTATAGACGTACGTTATATACAACAACAACATTACCACATTGATGGAGGAAATGGAAAGATAGTGTAATTGAGCCAAGTTGCAAACTATGTGTAGCAACACACTTTGAGCCAATATTACGATTAGTTTCACTAGTGGAAAGTGGAAACTAATGAGTCCTTGATTATCCACACGATGAGTAGATAATTGTAGGCTTTTGAATCACTCGATTACGATACCGGGTGAATGAGAAATTAATGCTCAAACTAAAAGGAAAAGTCAGCTCGGCCCGGCCTAGGAGTGGGCCTAGGTAGTGGACTGAGCTGCCGACCTGAAAGGCTCAGGTTATGGACTGAGCTACAGGCCAGATTGCATGCTGTAGGCTGCAGGCCAAGTCCTATAGCACCATGTCAGATCTCGTCAGCCCGGGTGGAGGTTGTTATTTTCAAACTCGCCATGTTGTTGAGATAGGATGGCGGTTGAATTTGAAAAGGTTGTTCAGATTTAGTCGACCGAGCTGACCTGAAGTGGTTATGATCTGACGGCTCAAATTGACAGTTAGTTGATCTGACGGCTGAGAGGCAGACCCGGTGCAGTTTTGATCCAACGGTTCAGGCCGAGCCGGTATCTGATCCTACGGCCGAGATTGGAGTGACTGTAACAGCTGACCTCAAAATTTCCCTATAAATAGTGGTCGAGTGTGATCTTTGTGAACGCACCTACAATACTTCACGAATTCTTCTATTCTCTGCATTTCCCCTTTATCTACATCTTCATACTTCCGAACAGTCTGCACTCCAGTATACCGAGAAGGTGAGGACACTCATAAAGGTTAGTAGAGTTCAGTGCTGCAGTGTCGCACGTCTGAACTGGTCTCCGTTGTATCCAGGGAGACAGTTGCTCCTCTGGTTGGGCACAGTGTACCGGAGCAATAACGTCTTAAGGACAGAGTCTTGGACTCACCTCGGATCTCTGCTCTGCTGAGTTTAGAGGTTATTGCAAAGCCGAGCTCTGCTATCTGTGGGAAGAACGCAACACCGTTATAGTGTTTCCGAGCCGAGCTCTGCTGAGTGCCGAGCTCTACTGTTCGGCTGAGAACATTCGTTAGCATCATCTTTGTGCCGAGCTCGGCTGAAGCGGCTGAAAGCACAACTCTCGATTGTTGTGTTAAGGTGTCGAGGTCGTCAAGTCGGTGACCAGCCCAGTACGCAAATACAGTTTCTTCGACTAAACTGATCGGATCTTTTTGATCAGACTTTCTAGTTCAGATTGGCTGGAAGGCTGACAGCACAGAACAGTGGTTCTGAAGTGTTGTTTAGTTAGGTCGACAGGTCGGCTGACTGTTCAGAATGCAGAGTTGCGCTGTCTGAACTGTCTTGACTCTGCAGATTGTCCAGCCTGCCTTGAGCTCGGCAGGTCGGCCATACTGTACAGAAGTCAATTTGTCTGAATTATTTCCAACAATTCTTAAGACGTTATTGGTTTGATTCTGTACTGATTTTGATTTTTTCTGATTAACAGAGACTAAATGGAGAACGCGAATTCAAGCTCTGTTCAAGGCGCAGACATGCACAGCTCTGCTCCTATGGCACCAAATCCTGGGGTGCCAAAGAACGTTCCTGCACAGGGTCCTACTGTAGCCCAGGTGGAGAAACCGGAGAAGTTCAAAGGGAGCTTCTTTAAACGTTGGAAGCAGAATATGTTGTTCTTCCTGACTGCTGTGTGACTGGCTTCGTTCCTTACCGAGGACCCGCCTATAGGGGGTTCTGAGGAGGACCAGACCCAATCTATGGACTACAAACTCTCTGTTGAGGCTTGGAACTTCAACAATTATGTTTGTTTGAACCATATTTTGGGGTGCTTGGACAACTCCTTATACGGTTTGTACTGCAAGTACAAAACCAAAAAGGGTCTATGGCAGGTATTGGAAAAGAAATACCATACGGAAGATGCCAGTACTAAAAAGTTTATTGTCAGCAAACTCCTAGATTTCAAGATGTCTTAATCTCGCACTGTTGTCTCTCAAGTTGAGGAACTTCACACGTTGGTAGCCGAGATGGAAGAGGAGGACATGCTGCTCAGTGAATCTTTCATCGTGGCTGCGGTGATTGAGAAGCTACATCCTTTGTGGAGGGAATTCAGAAGCTATCTCAAACACAAACGAAAGGAGATGTCGTTGGAAGATCTGATTGTCCGACTCCGCATAGAGGAAGACAATCGCAGATCTGAACGAAAGCCACAGACAAATCATGATCAAGCCAAGGCCCATGTCGCAGAGGCCAAGAAAAAGAAGGGCCAGCTCGAGGTAAACAAGAAAGGCAAGCAGATAGCTAAGAAGTTCACCGGGAAATGCTACAACTGTGGCATACGGGGGCATGTCAGCAACGAGTGTAGAAAGCACAAAAAGAAGCAGACCAAGGCAAAGGCCAACCTCGTCGATGCCATGGATGATCTGAACCTCTGTGTGGTGGTCTCAGATTGCAATGCTGTGAGGAACATACGCGAATGATGGCTGGATACTGGCGCCACTAGACATGTTTGCTCCAGCAGAGAGATGTTTACGGAGTGCAAGGTTGGGAACAATGAACAGCTTTAAATGGGAAACTCGACCACTTTGAAGATTGAAGGCGAGGGCAAAGTTGTTCTGAAGCTGACATCGGGGAAGCATCTGACTCTGCAGAATGTGCTGCACGTCCCTGACATTCGGAAGAATTTGGTATCTGGATCTCTTCTAGTCATGCATGGCTTAAGGCTAGTGTTAGAGTCCAATAAAGTTATTCTTTCGAAAAATGGCATGTATTTGGGGAATGGTACTTGACAAATAAGATGTTCAAATTAAATGTCATCATTATTGTAGCAAAAAAAAAGATATGCCCACAGAGGCTAATGAGAATGCTTCCTCTTCTGTTTACATGCTTGAATCTTCTTGTTTATGGCATTTTTGTTTGGGACATGTGAATTATAAGTCATTACAACGTATGGTTAATCTTGACTGGTTGCCCAAATGAAAATTTAATAATGAAAAATGCCAAATATGTGTTGAAGCAAAGTTGGGAAAAGCGTCATTTCATTCAATAGAAAGGAACACTAAACCTTTGGATTTAATTCACACCGACGTATGTGACTTAAATATTGTGCAAATGAGAGTTGGTAAAAAGTATTTCGTAACTTTTATCGACGATTACACACGATACTGTTATGTCTACTTACTAAGTAGCAAAGACGATACCCTTGATGCTTTCAAGGACTATAAAAATGAAGTTGAGAATCAACAAAGCAAATGCAATTCGTAGTGATAGAGGTGGTGAATATGATGCACCGTTTAATGAATTATGTTCGAAACATGGCATTATTCATCAAACGACTTCATCATATACACCTCAGTCAAATGGTAGTACGGAACGCAAAAACCAAACTCTGAAAGAGATGATGAATGCTATGTTGATAGGTTAGGGCTTACCCCAAAACTTGTGGGGGAAGCCATACTCTCAGCTAATGTCATTTTGAATAGAATCCTATCCAAGCAGATGGATGAAACCCCGTATGAGCTATGAAAAGGCTACAACCCTAGCTATAAATACTTGAAAGTGTGGGGATGTCTTGCTAAGGTTGCTGTACCTAAACCAATATAAGTTAAAATTGGGCCTAAAACAGTTGATTGCATATTCATCGGATATGCAACAAACAGTAGTGCATATCGATTCTTGGTGCACAAATTAGATGTTCCTAACATACATGAAAACGTTGTCATGGAGTTAAGGAATGCAGTGTTCTTCGAGGATGTCTTTCCAAGGAAAGACAAGAAACAAGAAGAAGAGACAAGTGCTGGTAAGCGAGTGCGTGAGGCGACTCCTCAAGGTGATGAGGAAATTCATCAAAGCAAGTGTGCCAGAATACCAACTTCGTTTGGTCCTAATTTTCTGACCTATATGGTAGAAAATGAGCCAAGGAACTTTTCCGAGGCAATGTCAACTCCAGAAGCTCCATTCTGGAAAGAGGCAATCGACAGTGAGATAGACTCGATTCTTCAGAATCACACTTGGGAGTTGGTTGATCTTCCACCAGGAAGTAAATCACTCGGGTGCAAGTGGATTTTTAAGAAGAAATTGAAAGAGGATGGGTCTATCGAAAAGTACAAAGCCAAGTTGGTAGCAAAAGGCTATCAACAAAAGGAAGACTTTGACTTTTTTGACACCTACTCTCCAGTAACTAGAATCACGTCTATAAGGATTCTAGTTGAAATTGTTGTAGTTTACAATTTGGAAATACACCTGATGGATGTGAAGAATGCTTTTCTGAATGGTGAGTTAGATGAAGAAATCTATATGGAACAACCAAAAGGTTTTGTGGTTCTAGGACAAGAGTCTAAAGTGTGTAGTCCCATTAAGTCCCTGTATGGACTTAAGCAAGCGCCCAAACAGTGACACTTGAAATTTGATCAAGCTATGTTTGGTAATGGTTTCAAGATCAATGAGTGTAACAAGTGTGTCTACATTAGGAACACACAATATGCATAAGTAATAGTATGTCTTTATGTGGATGACATGCTAATCATGGAAAGTACTCAAGACATCATCTTACATACAAAGAAGATGTTGATGAGGAACTTTGACATGAAGGATATAGGAGTTGCTAACGTTATTCTAGAAATTAAAATTTCTAAGATAACCGAAGGACTTGTATTGTCACAAACTAACTATATTGAATCTGTTCTAAAACGTTTCAATATGCTTGATGTAAAACCAGTGAAGACTCCATTTGACTTAAGTACTCGCTTAAGGAAGAACAGAGGCGATCCGGTGGCTCAATTGGAGTATTCACAAGTGATCGGAAGTTTGATGCACATAACGAACTGTATTTGAAAAGACTTAGCGTGTTCGGTAAACAAATTGAGTAGGTTTATCAGTAATCCAAGTAAGGAACATTGGAATGCTCTGAATAGAGTAATGAGATACTTAAAGTATACAATGAATTTTGGATTACATTACTCAAGATATCTAATAGTATTGGAAGGCTATTGTGATGCCAATTGGATATCTGACAGTAAGGACTCTTAATCCACGAGTGGATAATTATTCACTGTTAGTGGTGGTGCTGTGTCATGAAAATCCACCAAGAAAACATGCATAGCTCGTTCCACGATGGAAGCAGAGTTTATAGCACTTGATAAAGCTGGGGAAGAAGCTCAATGGCTTCGGAATTTCCTGGAATATGTGCCTTGCTGGCCTAAGCCAATTGCTCCTATTAGTATACACTGCGATAACCAGTCGGCTATAGGACGAGCACAAAGCAGCATATATAATGGTAAGTCTCACCACATGTGTCGGAGACACAATACCACTAAGCAGTTGATCTCTAATGGCGTGATTTCCATTGATTATGTAAAATCAAAGGATAATCTTGCGGATCCGCTTATAAAAGGCTTGCCTAGAGATTGGATGTCAATTTTGACAAACAGAATGGGATTAAAACCTATAATGCATGATTCTTTGTAACGGTAACCCAACCTTGTTGACTGGAGATCCCAGAATCTTGGTTCAATGCGACAACTAAGTTACGAAGATCAATAAGAACTTACTCATTTTGTCAAATAAAAGTGATGTCTGCAGAGGAATGAGGGTAAGCTAAGGATTTTGATGGTTCCTATATCTTGATGTGTTCAAGTGGGGTATGGCAGAATACTCCTGATAGGAAACACCTATGTAAGTGTGAAGTGGGGCCGCTTCTATGGGGACTTTGTAAGGCCAAAGTTCTCTATCACACTTTCTGAAACCAGGCGGTTCATAGCCAAAATGAACATAATCATGAGAACCAAAAGAGTGTTAAAAGGAAATGTTGTGTGAGTACTGTTGTCTAGGTTCACACTAAAGGCCGGTTAGTTCAAGACATTAAGTTCACTAATTAGCCGAGTGGATCCGATGGTATTTCACTAAGAAAGGTTCAAAGCCAAAAGCTACCTAGTCTGATGCAATATTTTCTTGTCTAACTTCTCAGTAGAGTCTACATAAATACTTTGCATTAATTTCCATTCATGTGGGGGATTGTTGGAGGAAATGGAAAGATAGTGTAATTGTGCCAAGTTGCAAACTGTGTGTAGCAACGCATTTTGAGCCAATATTACGTTTAGTTTCACTAATGGAAAGTGGAAACTAATGAGTCCTTGATTATCGACACGATGAGTAGATAATTGTAGGCTTTTGAATCACTCGATTACGATACCGGGTGAATGAAAAATTAATGCTCAAAGTAAAAGGGAAAGTCAGCTCGGCATGGACCTGGGAGAGGGCCTAGGTAGCGGACTGAGCTGCCGACCTGAAAGTCCCAGGTTATGGACTGGGCTACAAGCCGGACTGCAGGCTCCAGACTGCAGGCCAAGTCCTGTAGCACCATGCCGGATCTCGTCAGCCCAGATGGAGGTTGTTATTTTCAAACTCGCCAGGTTGTTGAGATAGGATGGCGGTTGAATTTGAAAAGGTTGTTCAGATTTAGTCGACCAAGCTGACCTGAAGTGGTTATGATCTGACGGCCAGATTGAACAGTTAGTTGATCTAACGGCTAAGAGACAGACCCAGTGCGGTTCTGATCCGAAGGTTTAGGCCGAGCCGGTATCTGATCCTACGTCCGAGATTGGAGCGTCTGTAACAACTGACCTCAGAATTTCCCTATAAATGGTGGCCGAGTGTGATCTCTGTGAACACACCTATAATACTTCATGAATTCTTCTATTCTTTGCATTTCCCCTCTATCTGCATCTTCATACTTCCAAACAGTCTACACTCCAGTATACCGAGAAGGTGAGGACACTCTTAAATATTCGTAGAGTTCAGCGCTGCAGTGCCACACGTCTGAACTGGTCTCCGTTGTATTCTGAGAGACGGCTGCTCCTCTGGTTGGGCACAGTGTACCAGAGCAATAACGTCTTAAGGACAGAGTCCTGGACTTACGTCGGATCTCTGCTCTACTGAGCTGAGAGGTTATTACCAAGCCGAGCTTTGCTGTGTGCCGAGCTTTGCTATCTGTGGGTAGAACGCAACACTGTTATAGTGTTGCCGAGCCAAGCTTTGCTGAGTGCCGAGCTCTGCTGTTCGGCTGAGAACATTCGTTAGCATCATCTTGCTGAGCTCTGCTTTGTGCCGAGCTCTGCTGTTCAGCTAAGGACATCCGTTGTTCTGCAGCTCTGTCGTGCTGAGCTCTGCTCGGCTGAAGCGGCTGAAAGCACAACTCTCGGTTGTTGTGCTGAGGTGCCGAGGTCGCCAGGTCGGTGATCAGCCCAATACGCAAATATAGTTGCTTCGACTGAACTGATCGGATCTGTTTGATCAGACTTTGTAGTTCAGCTCAGCTGGAAGGCTGATAACACAGAACAGTGGTTCTGAAGTGTTGTTCAGTTAGGTCGGCAGGTCAGCTGACTGTTCAGAACGCAGAGTTGCGCTGTCTGAACTGTCTTGACTCTGTAGATTTGTCCAGCCTACCCTGAGCTCGGCAGATCGGCCATACTGTACAGAAGTCAATTTCTCTGAATTATTTCCAATACACATTGCCTTAGAGGCTCTCGACTATGGTGGGTATGGAGAGATCGGATGTACGCAACCATAATGAAAATTGCACAATGAAAATTGTTTTCCGATGACTCATAATGAAAATTGCGTCAAGCTGTGTCGACAACTGCTACTTCACAATATAAGAAGCGCACTCAATTTAGTGAGGCATTTTGTTTTATTCCATCATATTCCTAAGTCAAAGAAGAATGTATCGTGGACTCCATTGAAAATGTAAACCTTATATACGTACGCTATATATATAATGTCAACTTAAGTGACAATAATATGAGGAAACCAATACTTGATTTCACAGAACTATGGCTAAGATCTCGATCATTATAATTTTCACAAAGATAAAAACTTAATCAGAAAGCATACCTGGATCCTTTGACAAATCTTTCCTTTGGAAGAGTTTCAAGGGCGGAATTTGATAAAGAACTTGACTAATAAAAATGATTTCCTCTTTTTTTGGGCATAACTGAACGTTATTTCTTCATGAGCATTCTTGATGAAGAATAACTCTTTATATAGCAGAGAGAGGACACAAGATTGAAGGATTTTTCTAAAAGATAGTGCTAGAAATTGTCAATCAATTATTTTTTTGTCCATCAACATTAATCACATAAGACTATATCTCTTAAATCGACTAAGATTCTAGACTTTTCGCATTTAGAACATATCTATTATTTTTTACATGGGTCATAATTAGATAGACATCTCACATGTATGCATTATATATCCAGTAGAGTTCAAAAGTTAACCGAAACTTTTAGTAGGATTCCTGTTGCAAGCTTCTCCAGTTTAGCTATATGTATGTATGTTGTGCATTTTTCTTTCCAGAATTTTATTTTGACAAAAAAAAATCATTACGGCTTGTTTTTTAACCTAACATTTCCTCTTTAATTACTACAGGTTTGATGGCAAAGATTTTCTGAAGAGACTTAGGGGTAAAGATGTAATGTACGTTGGGGATTCAGTGAGCAACAATCAGTGGACATCAATGGTCTGTCTTTTATATGCTGCATTACAGCCTCACTCCAATATCACGGTGCATACAAGGGCTCCCATTTCTACGGTTACCTTTAAGGTAAAAATGGCATTATAAAGTTTTGTATCTAGTTAATGTACTATACATTCTTCAACTTTAGTAACTTGTTCTCATGTTTGCATATTATAAGGTTGTGAAAATAATATTACTAAGACATTCATATTATTTTTTTCAGATTGAATTACCAAGTCATTTTCCTAGGAAGCAATTAGTGGATAAAAGAAGCTTATTTGTGTTTCATTCGTTGTATTTCAAGACAGTTTCAAGACAGTGACATGTGTTCCCCCCCCCCCCCCCCCCCCCCCTCCTTGCAGGATTATGAAGTTTCTATATCAGTTTTTCATTCGTTGTTCCTAGTGGACATCGAACATCATAAAATTGGGACAATGTTGAACCTCACCTCCCTTAGAAATGGAGACTTGTGGAACAAGTTCGACGTTTTGATCTTCAATACCTGGCTTTGGTGGTATCGTAGAGTTAAACAGCCGTACGTATTCACTTCAAAGACAACAAAGAATGCGACATTGGCTTAATTAATTTATGTATCTAGTATGATTTATTATGGATCATCGAGAAACAACCTTGTGTGTTTCTAATACATGGGTATGGTTGCATACATCTGATATTTCACACTCCGTCATAGGCGGGAGCTTCTAAGGCAGGTAATGTTGTTGTAGTTGAGTATGCTTCACACTAAATTGCATATATTAATAAAGTACATTGGTTTTTTAATCTCAGGTGGGATTACATTACTAATGGCAAGAAAATACAGAAAGACATGAACCGAATGGATGCTTTCCGTATAGGTCTTACGACTTGGGCGAGTTGGGTCGACTCAGCTGTGGATACAAAGAAAACAAAGGTGTTTTTCCAGGGAATAAGTCCATCTCATTACAAGTGAGTAAAATGTTCAACATTCAAACAAATTTATTGTTATAATAAACTAAAAGAAAAAAAATAAAAGGAAAAAATGGTCTTTTAGTCTTGGTTGAGTTGCTTGGAGTTGAGGATGGGGCGTAGAGAAACTAGTAAGGTTGCTATTTGATGACCTTGAGATCATATATAAAGTATAGGATAAGGTTGCATATATCAAATCACGAAACGATCCGGCTCCTCCATGAATCCTACATGAATGCGGGAGCCTAGTATACCTGGAATGTTTTTTTTTTTACTTGGTTGGGGTAGGTGCCAAGACTCTTTTAAGGAAAATCTAGTATCCAGAATAAAAATAGATTTAGAATATTGTTTTGATAACAAAAAAAAAGTGAATATGATGGACTGATTTAAATGGAAACTCAAAAACTTTTTAACTGCATTTGACTTCTGACATATTCTCACTAAATGTGAGCATTACAACTCTCCAGTTATAACTCGAAGTACTTTGATTATAACTCCTCCAGTGAAACCGAGTATTCTTTTTTTCAAAAAAATAAAGTAAAAGATTTAAATAGATCTGAATATATTACAGGACCAAATAGCCGTGAGAATACTCTGTCCGGACTAAAAATACTATCGTAATTCACTTTTCATATAATGCAATTAGCAGTGTATTAAAATACAACTAAAACAATATTTTTTGCATAAATGAAGATTTATTATGGACTAAACATGATTTAGAGTGGGGTGGAATGGACGCATTTTCTTTGTCCATGTCCTCATATTGCTCTACCATTCTCTTGGACTCGAGGTACATTGAAGAAAGAAATGCTTCAAAATGAGTTAACAGAAAGACACTATACCTTAAGGCAATTTTATGCTTGACAAAGCTGGAGACAATTTTTAGGAAGACCCGCTCATTTTCGTAATGGATTATTAGCTCCATTAGAACATACTAGAAGGAGAGTTGAATAGTGTGTTCACAAAGTATAGATATTTTCTGGGATGTTTTTTGTTTGTGAGTACAAATCAATACTTGGATGTGTTCTTGAAATGAATAAAACTTGCGGAAGCGAAAAGAACACAATATGTATAGAGGTTCAAGTCAAAATGACTCTATTCCCTTACCTTATTGATTTTTCACAAGAAAGATTTTCAAAGGGGGATTGTTGTTTCTTTTGGAAAAAACAACAATCAAAAACAAAATCTAAATATAGAAAAACTAGGCCACGCACCTAGTACCACAACCAAGAAATACCAACCCCTTGAAGTCTAGCCTCTAAATAACTTCCTTGCTCCTCAAAGAATTCTTGTAGGGAGTATGGTGCACCACAACACCATCAACTAACCCTCCAAAGTCTGGATTTCTTCAAACAAAAAGCACTCTTTATTCTTGACCAACAATCTACACTTAGCCTCTCACAATCTTCACTCAACAAGAAGGAGACTCTTCTTCTTCTTTACAACACAACTCTCACAAATAAAGTAAAATATACAATGATACAACTATTTTGAGAGCTTAAACTTTGAGAGAAACTTGAGAGCTTTGATAGTAGAAAGTTGGAGAATGAAGGAGATGAAAATCCTTGTTTTATCAACCTTCAAACTGTAGGACCTGCAAGGTACCACTAGAAGGGAGGAATTGAATAGTGGGTGCGGCAAATTTGGTTTTTAAAATTGTTTTAATACAAAAACCCAACTTCTGAAAATAGTTTCTCTTTTCAGGACCTGTTTTGGCGACGTTTGAAAAACTAGATTACAGATCTTCAAAAATTCTGAAATTTGGAGAGATTATAGTCTCAGATGTTTTGATTATCTGCTAAAAATTTCAGATCAAAATGCAACCTTTAACCCTTTTAAAAATCATTGGTGGTCAGATTGCGCAAATCTGCAAGAAACGGTAGTCTAATTTAAAAATTTTATTCTGATTAAATCGTGGCTCCAAATGATCTGAAACTTTAATGACAAACCTCTTACTATGTGTATTTAATTGGGTTAAAATATTTTTGAAAACTTCCTTTGGGAAGTTAGTCAAATTCGTTAAAAGTCTCAACCTTTGCAAGTCTGAAAATCAGACTGTACTAGTCTCAGAACTATTGACGTTTGAATGACTTATACTTGTCCAAATGGGTTGAAACTTGTGCCAAATAAAACTTAAAACGTGTAGCTATGTTTCAGGAAATGTTCGTGATTTTTGAAATTCATTTGATATTTTTAAGATCGCAATGAAATGATGCACTATGCTGGAAACTCAAAGTAAAGTGCTGAAAAGTAAAGAACACAAGGAATTTTATACTGGTTCGGTTAAATCAACCTACTCCAGTCTTCGAGGACACCATCCTCGGTTATCACTAAACAAAATAGCACCTTACCACACAGGGTTGATGGAGTTATACACCAACTCCAACCCTTTACAAACCTTACAAACAATCACAATGATCACGAACGCCACCACCGAGCGGATGAAGGATTGATCACACCTTGATCAACCTTTTACAACAATATAGCGTGTATGGTGGTTTATATGAAGCCTATACAATATGTATGAATATAGATACAATAGGATTTGAAAGACAAAGAGAAGAAAGAAGTGTAGAAGAAGAAGGCCTAGAAAACGTTTTTGCTCCCTTGAACTTGTAAGAATTGTCTTGTGTTTGATTTTCTCTTCTTCTCCTCTTTTTAACAAGTGGCCGCCCCCCCTCTTGCCTTTTCTTCCCCTTGGAAATTACCTTTTAAGTCCTTGGAAGAATACCTTGCATCATTGTGACATTCACTTGCTTACTTGGCAACACTTCATTGGATGATCATCTTGGCCTTGCGTACTTGGCACTCATTGATTGGATGAGATTTTTCATCATTTGATGACTGTATAAATCTGAACATTACACTTAAAACATGTGCCAAATTAGTGTTTAAAATATTGCCAAAAGTCACATAATCAATCCCATTTAATTTGCAAGACAAATTATCTTCATTAACTTCACAAAAATCGGCCACCTTGATTTCTTCACATGCTGAAATTTTCAGCATGTGCACTATTCAAGACATATTCAAAATATTTCCATTTTATCATCAAATCAATTCATTTAAATTAAAGAGGTAAATATGTCACAATTAAACACACAAAATCGGCCAGCTCAATTTACACATGTTGAATTTTCAGCATGTGTCATATATGTGACATAATTTGAAACATTACCTTGTGTAGCTTCCTCCATTATGTCACTAACCTTGTGTAGTCCATTCTTCACCAATCAAGATATCAACTAAGCTCCATATAAGCTTCATCAAGGCTGAGATATGCGTGTGACTAGGCTTGAACATGTGCTGAATTTATTTTTGCAAACTTTGTAAAACAGTGCACAATAATTATACACATATAGTATATTCCAATCA
This sequence comes from Eustoma russellianum, assembly GCA_036186865.1. Taxonomy (NCBI): domain Eukaryota; kingdom Viridiplantae; phylum Streptophyta; class Magnoliopsida; order Gentianales; family Gentianaceae; genus Eustoma; species Eustoma russellianum. The sequence goes on from AP025049.1 coordinate 22,975,039, forward strand.
GCCCTAAATTGAATATTCTAGAACACTTTAGTATGTATTGAATATGCAAAAAGTGTCTAGATACATGCTACATGTCATGCCAAGAAAACGTTCCATGTGTCGTGTTTGTAGAAAATCGAATTTTCGACTTTTGTCGATTTCGCGATTTTTCTCAGATTGAATTCAAACTTTTTGCATATGTTATATATATTATGTCACACATAATATACATAGAATAACTTGAATATTCAGCTCTAAAGGCTAAGTGTAAGTGGTGCCCCATGTGCTAAAATGTTAAATTTGAAATCTCTACAATTTGGCCTTAATTGGGGGTGATTTATGTGTGCCAACATGGAATGATTTTATGGCTGAATATACCATGTAAGCCACGAAATTCGTGGCCATTTGTGAAGTGTAGGGGCTTGCCATCTATATATGGCATGTACATGACACGTTGGAGAAGTTTCGTTTGTCACCCGTTACGACAATTTTTGGTTTAGAACCCTGTAACATGTCGTAATAATTTTTTCATCACCATGACTTATATCATATGATATAAGACCTGAATATACTCATAAATATGAGGTAAGTATAGTGGTGTGACGTTAACGTATGTTCGTAAAATATATAATGTGTCGGTAGTACGTTGGAATATATGTGTATAGTGCCTTTTAAAAAAAATCTGAATATATATATATATACACACATATATGTCAAAACGTGTGATAAAGGTGGGAGAGGACTTTCTATTCTTCAATTTGTTGCCTTTATGCCTTTTCCAAATATATCTCCATTTTATGAACTACTTAGTTCATTTAACTAAGTACTTCACTTAATGAACTAGTTTAGTTCATTAATGGAGGCACCTGAAAATAGTTCAAACACAATAAATGTTTGCCATTTGACGTAAGCTTTAAATCGTCATGGCTTGTTAGTACGGCAACATTAAATATGAACTATATAAGGCAGGTTTTATGCAAAAACATGTCAAGTCATAAAACGTATCATGCATTTCTTTAGTACATGTTATTTAAATCATGTATTTTTGTAATCACTCAAACCCCTTTTTCGTAACAATCTCTCCCTTTTGATGATTTACAAAATAATCTTAGTACATGATTTAAATTTGATCTCTCCCCCTCCGTGCATGATTTAAATTTGATCTCTCCCCCTCCAATCGTGCACAAATTCAAATTTTGAATTTCAAATTTCGAATTTTCTCCCCCTTGATTTATGCAATCAATCTCTCTCTCTCCAATCAATCTCTCTCTCTCTCTCCCTGAAATCATGCACTCTCTCCCCCTTTATTTTGGAAAGACAATCAAAAGTGCATGTAAATATGGAAAGAAATATCAAATCAGATCAGCAGAAATCATGCCTAATTTAGAACGAAGATTTTCATACGTGGCTTGATTTAGTGCCTTCTTTAATTTGTACTCGTGATCGGGGTATTTTAGATCTTCAAAACCGGGTGGTTGTTTTACATAAAATTCTTCTTGTATAAATCCATTTAAAAATGCACTTTTCACGTCCATTTGATAAAGTTTAAAACCTTTCATGCAAGCAATAGCAAGTAAAAGTTATATGGCTTCTAAACGTGGCACGGGTGCAAATGTTTCGTCATAGTCTATTCTTTCTTCTTGATTATGTCCTTGTGCTACAAGTCTCTCCTTGTTTCTAACAACTTTACCTTCTTCATTCATTTTATTTCTAAACACCCACTTTGTACCTATTATAGTCTTATCTTGTGGTCGTGACACTAAATCCCATACATCATTTCTTACGAATTGATTAAGTTCATAATGCATAGCATCAATACAAGAAGAATCACTCAAAGCATCAAACACATTTTTAGGTTCAATTTCGGATATCATAGCATGAAATTGATTTATTTCATCCGGATTTATTCTTCTACGTGGTCGCACACCATGAGTAATGTCGCCTATAACGAGATCGTGTGGGTGAACCCTATGGCATCTTGGTTGATTATTCTCTACGTTCTCATGCATTTCTAAGTGATCATGCATTTCTAGTGTGTTTGCTTCATCGTGCGTGCCATCATCATCATCTAACATGGGTTTTAATTCAAAATTATCGTCATATTCTTTATCTTTTTCAACCTCACCAAATTCATTAAACTTCACATGACTGGATTCTAAAATTTGTCTAGTCATGAGATCATAACATCTATATGCTTTTGAATTCATAGAATATCCAACAAAAATACATTCAGTTGATTTAGATTCAAACTTGTCTAAATTATCTTTTGTATTTAAAACAAAGCATTTGCAACCAAACACACGAAAGTAATAAATTTTAGGCATGCGATCATTTACTATGTCATAAGGCGTTTTATTTATTTTCTTTCTAATAGACAAATGATTAACTATATAGCATGCACAATTTATGGCTTCCGTCCACAAAAATCTAAACAATTTATTTTCACACAACATGGTTCTATCGATTTCTTATAATGTCCTATTCTTTCTTTCTACTACTCCATTTAGTTGTGGAGTTCTAGGTGGCGAAAACTCGTGTTTGATTCCTTTTTCTTCGCAAAATGCAATCATATCCTTGTTTTTAAATTCACCGCCTTTATCGCTTCTAATCTTTTTCACATTTAAACCATATTCATTTTCAAGTTGTTTTATTAGTTTCGCAATCTCAATAGCACTATCATCTTTATTTTCAAGAAATAAAGTCCAAGTATAGCGAGAAAAATCATCAACGATAACGCATGCATAATGACGTCGACCGAGACTCTTAGTGCGACTAGGACCAAACAAGTCAATGTGTAATAATTCTAAAACTCTAGACGTGCTAATTTCATTTTTAGGTTTAAGTGACTCATGTGTTTGTTTGCCTTTAATACAAGATTCACACAACTGAAAGTTGTCTAAATCAAGTTTAGGCAATCCTCGTATCAGGTTCTTTCATTGAAGTTTTTTAAGTGTATAAATGACAATGTGTCCTAAACGTCTATGCCACAAATTAACGTTAGGTTCATTTGATATAAAACACTTAACCTTAGCGTCTAACATGTCATCCATAGAAAGCGTAAAAATATTTCCTTCCCTTTTTCCTTTTAATACTATTTCTCCATTTTTATTTATTATGTTGCAATAAGGATGAGTAAAGCACACATCAAAGCCGTTGTCAATAAACTGTGAGATGCTAAGAAGATTATAGGATAGATTACTTACCAAGTAGACGTTGGAGATTTGAAGAGTGCTTGGGCTTCCGATTGTACCTTTTTCGATGATTCTTCCTTCATTGTTGTCTCCAAAGGTCACGGATCCGCTTTTTGTGACCTTCTTCAACTTTGAAAAAAAGCTCAGGTCACCCGTCATGTGCCTCGAGCAACCACTGTCAATGAACCACTTGATAGATGTGTCTTTTGATGTGTGAGTTCCCTGCAATGTACAACAATGATTTAGGTACCCTTTTAATTTTGGGTCCTTACGAGTTAGTTATTCACCTCTTTGTAAAAGTACCTTTCGGTACCCATACTTGGGTGATCCTTCTCGGTCTAGCAAATGGTAAGAGTGTAGATGAAGGAGCAACGTAGTAGACATGGGGTGAGAAAACGTTAGGCCTTTGGCCGAGAATCCCCTTATGCGCATTATATGGTGTGCGTTTTTGATATGTTCTAGTGTTAGTGTGCATTGTGTGTGATCTAGATGTATGGAATGAATGTCATGTATGCATCACTGGTTTCTTCTCATATCTATACGTCACGTAATTATATTTTGTATGATATGAAGAAGAAGCATGACGAGATGAAGGGAGAGGGGGTCTTTGCGTCATCTTAGATGCCATATTTGCCTTAGGTGTGTCTACTTTCTTAGACAAAATGAATTTGGTTGGTTTAATTGATGCTTCGTTTGTCTCAATGTATCCTTATCCGATTTTATCACTATCATGTTTTTGTGATAGAATAATGCGATGTAGCATGTTAGATCCCGTGTCAAATTGTTTCATCATTTTCTTTAAATCCTTATTCCTTGATTTCAAATTTGAAATCTCGGATTTCATTTCATTATTATGTGTAGTTAATGATGTGATCTCTGATTTTAATGCATTGATGATGCGTGACGACTTTTCTTTTGAATCGTTTAATTGAGAAACAAGATTCGTGTTAGAAGATTCTAACTTCTTGTCTTCACTTAATTATTCCTTTTCTTTTGCGAGAGTCTTGGTGAACTTGTATAGTTTTAAATATTGACTAAAAAGATCATCATATGAATGTTCGGAATCAGAGTCAGAATCAGAAGATACCTCGTTTGATGCTTTGGATACAAAGCATACTTGTGCAATCTCCTCTTCTGTATCAGTCTCAGAGTCAGATGTGTCACTCCAAGTAGAGGCCTTGAGAGCTCTTATCCTTTGCTTAGGTTCTGAGATGAGTCTATTTTTGGTCTGATCCTTGTCAAGGTGTTTATTTGTTTGTTTGTCCTTGTTAAGGTAGTCATAAGATAAGTGTCCAAGTTTTCCGCATTCATAGCACTTTACGTCCTTGTCATTTGCTTTATTTTTATTTCTTTTAGTGGAAGTAGCCTTAGGTTTGTTTTTAAATGACTTTCTCATGAATTTTTTCAAACCTTTAGCCAATAGTATTAAGTCATCATTGTCTGATTTGGAATCTCATCTACGTGATCAGAAGAAGTAGAGACGTATTCAAATGATTTAAAAGCAATAGTCTTACCTTGTTTCGACGTTGATTCCAATTTCCTTAAAGTAAGTTTGTTTTCATATACCTTTAGTGATCCAATTAGTTCCTCCATTTTTATTGATTTGGTTTCTTTGCTTTCCTCTATAGCTGTCACTTTGGGGTCTCATTCCGATGGAAGGCTTCGTAGTACCTTTTGGATCTTTTCCTGCGTAGAGAAAGCTTTGCCAAGAGACTCAAGAGAATTATAAATGTTAGTCAAGCGTAGATCCATGTCAACAATAGATTCATTTGACAATAATTTAAAGGACTCAAGTGTGGACATAAGCATATTAATCTTGGACTCCTTTACTTGGCTAGTCCCTTCGTGTTTCATCAAAAGAATTCTCCACATTTCTTGAGCACTAAAGCAATTAGACACAAAGCTAGATTCACTTTTACTTAGCCCGTTTAAAAGTAATTGCATGGCTCTAGCATTCATGCTTAGTATCTTTTTGTCATAACTAGTATATTCTTGTTTTGTCTTAATAACCTCTAGCGTGACACCATCTACAGTAGATAATTATGAAGGAACAAATGGACCGTCTTCTATGATGGACCATAGATTAATATCAATGGCAATAAGAAAAAGTTTCATTCTTAAATTCTATTGAATAAAGGACTCACCATCAAAAAGAGGAGGCCTTTGACTAGACATACCTTCTTGCTCGGTCTTGAAGCTAATGGTTGCCATCTCACTTAGATCGTTGGATCTTCTTGTTGTGAGTGTGCCTGTGCTCTGATACCACTTGTAGGACCTTTAAGGAACCACTAGAAGGGGGGTTGAATAGTGGGTGCAGAAAACTTGGTTTTTAAAATTGTTTTAATACAAAAACCCAACTTCTGAAAACAGTTTCTGTTTTCAGGACCTGTTTTGCGACGTTTGAAAAACTAGGTTACAAGTCTTTAAAAATTCTGAAATTTGGAGAGATTGCAGTCTCAGATGTTCTGAGTATCTCCTAAAAATTTCAGATCAAAAACTTTAACCCTTTTAAAAATCGTTGGTGGTCAGATTTCGCAAATCTGCCATAAACGGTAGTCTGATTTAAAAAATTTATTCTGAATAAACCGTGGCTCCAAATGATCTGAAAATTTAATGACAAACCCCTTACTATATTTAGTTGGGTTGAAACAGTTTTGAAAAATTCCTTTGGGAAGTTAGTCAAATTCGTTCAAAGCTCAACCTTTGCAAGTCTGAAAATCAGACTGCACTAGTCTCAGAACTATTGACGCTTGAATGATTTATACTTGTTCAAATGGGTTGAAACTAGCACCAAATGAAACTTAAAACGTGTGGCTATGTTTTTGGAAATTTTCGTGATTTTTGAAATGATGTACTATTCTGGAAACTGAAAGTAAAGTGCTGAAAAGTAAAGAACACAAGAAATTTTATGCTGGTTCGGTTAAACCAACCTACTCTAGCCTTCGAAGACACCTTCCTTGGTTATCACTAAACAAAATAACACCTTACCACACAGGGTTGATGGAGTTATACACCAACTCCAACCCTTTACAAACCTTACAAACAATCACAATGATCACAAACACCACCACCGAGCGGATGAAGGATTGATCACACCTTGATTAACCTTTTACAACAATATAGTGTGTATGGTGGTTCATATGAATCCAATAAAATATGTATGAATATAGATACAATAGGATTTGAAAGAGAAAGAGAAGAAAGAAGTGTAGAAGAAGAAGGCCTAGAAAACGTTTTTGCTCCCTTGAACTTGTAAGAATTGTCTTGTGTTTGATTTGCTCTTCTTCTCCTTTTTTAACAAGTGGCCGCCCCCCATCTTGCCTTTTCTTCCCCTTGGAAATTACCTTTTAAGTCCTTGGAAGAATACCTTGCATCATTTTGACATTCACTTGCTTACTTGGCAACACTTCATTGGATGATCATCTTGGCCTTGCTTACTTGGCACTCATTGATTGGATGAGATTTTTCATCATTTGATGATTGTATAAATCTGAACATTACACTTAAAACATGTGCCAAATTAGTGTTAAAATATTTCCAAAAGTCACATAATCAATCCCACTTAATTTGCAAGACAAATTATCTCCATTAACTTCACAAAAATCGGCCACCTCGATTTCTTCACATGCTGAAATTTTCAGGATGTGTACTATTCAAAACATATTCAAAATATTGCCATTTTATCATCAAATCAATTCATTTAAATTAAAGAGTTAAACATGTCACAATTAAACACACAAAATCGGCCAGCTCAATTTACACATGCTGAATTTACAGCATGTGTCACATATGTGACATAATTTGAAATATTACCTTGTGTAGCTTCCTCCATTATGTCACTAACCTTGTGTAGTCCATTCTTCACCAATCAAGATGCCAACTAAGCTCCATATAAGATTCATCAAGACTGACCTAGGCGTGTGACTAGGCTTGAACATGTGCTGAATTTATTTTTGCAAACTTTGTAAAATAGTGCACAATAATTATACACATATAGTATATTCCAATCAGCCCTAAATTGAATATTCTATAACACTTTAGTATGTATTGAATATGCAAAAAGTGTCTAGATACATGCTACATGTCATACCAAGAAAACGTTCCATGTGTCGTGTTCGTAGAAAACCGAATTTTCGACTTTTGTCGATTTCGCGATTTTTCTCCGATTGAATTCAAAATTTTTGCACATGTTATATATATTATGTCACACATAATATACATATAATAACTTGAATATTCAGCTCTAAAGGCTGAGTATAAGTGGCGCCCCATGTGCTAAAATGTTGAATTTGAAATCTCCACAATTTGGCCTTAATTGGGAGTGATTTGTGTGTGCCAACATGGAATGATTTTATGGCTGAATATACCATGTAAGCCACGAAATTTGTGGTCATTTCTGAAGTGTAGGGGTTTGCCATCTATATATGGCAATTATGTGACACGTTGGAGAAGTTTCAGTTGTCACCCGTTACGAAAATTTTTGGTTTAGAACCTTGTAACATGTCGTAATAATTTTGTAATCACCATGACTTATATCATATGATATAAGACCTGAATATACTCATAAATATGAGGTAATTATAGTGGTGTGACGTTAACATACTTCGTAAAATATATAACGTGTCGGTAGTACATTTGAATATAAGTGTATAGTGCCTTTTAAATAAAATCTGAATACATACATATATATATTTATATATATATATGTGTGTGTGTGTGTGTCAAAACGTGTGATAAAGGTGGGAGAGGACTTTCCATTCTTCAATTTGTTGCCTTTATGCCTTTTCCAAATATATCTCCATTTAATGAACTACTTAGTTCATTTAACTAAGTACTTCACTTACTGAACTAGTTTAGTTCATTAATGGAGGTACCTGAAAATAGTTCAAACACAACAAATGTTTTTCATTTGACGTAAGCTTTAAAGCTTCATGGCTTGTTAGTACGGCAACATTATATATGAACTATATATGGCAAGTTTCATGCAAAAACGTGTCAAGTCATAAAACATATCATGCATTTCATTAATACACGTTATTTAAATCATGTATTTTTGTAATCATTCAAACCCCTTTTTCTCAGCACAAACTAGCCGTTTGTGCCCTTGCAGGAGCCAATAATGGGCTTTGTCTCTTTGTGATGACATGTCCTCATCTTTGGAGATCTTCTCTTGGATGACTACAAGCTTCTTGAGGAAGCTTCTTCTTGAAAGCTCAAAGAGGAAAGATGATCTTCTCCAAAAGTGAGAGAGAACGTGTGATATTGCACTAAAAAGGAGGATACAAATGTCAAGTAAGCGTTAGAATGTAAAAGACAAAACATTTGTAATGTTGGTCACATGAAGCGCCTTATGTGTTTAATGAGCAGGCGTTCAATGTGACATGGAGCACATAACGTGATTTTGAACAGGCATTCGATGTGACCTAAAGTGCCTTAAGTAAATAAGGACTACTTGTTCAATGTCACATGAAGCGGCTATTATGGGCAACAGAACTTGTTCGAAGTCACATGAAGCACCTAATCTCAGCTTTCATACTTGTTCGAAGTAGTTCTGACTTTTACCAAAAGTAACTTGATGTTCGTGTCCATTTTGGAGGGAAAAATTCATTTGACTTTGTAACACACATGAAGCACCTGTTTAGGCATTCAAAGTGTACTGAGTCACAACTTGACACATGAAGCACCCGAAGTAGGCGTTCGAAGTGTACTGGACTCCAAACACTTCACATGAAGCGCCTTATGTAGGCGTTCGAAGTGTGCTGGTCTCCAGACACTTTACATTAGGCGCCTTATGTAGGCATTCAAAATGTACTGACTTTCAGACACTTCACATCAGGCGCCTTATGTAGGTGTTCTAAGTATCAATTGTGCAAATCATCAAAACTTAATATATTCTAACATTCTCCCTTTTTGATGATTTCACAATGTACATAACTGTTTAAAGTTAGCTCCCCCTTAACCTATGCTCCCCCTCACATCATGCCTAAACTTATCTTTTAGAAGAAATAGATGAATCAAATTTTATAATGCATTTATCATAACAAAATTATCATCACATTTCACAAACTAAAAGGAGTGCATCATCACAAGATAAAGAAATTTTGTTCTAATCACCATAAGACAAAAACCACACAGAAGAAAAAAAAATGACTAGTCAGCAACCAACATTTTTAGTCATTCGTTACATCCTTTCCCGCTCCTTCAGGACCACCATTTGTTCCGGGAGTAAAACCAGCAAAACCAAAGCCACCACTTGTTGCGAAATATGCATAACCACTCATTTCATCCGCTTGCTGACCATTTCCGCCAGCTTGTTCACCACCACTAACTCCATCTTCTGCACCAGCAGCACCAGTATGTTCTTCCCCTAAATCATCAAAATCGGGAAGAATGTAAGCCCAAGGCATTCGACTGGAATGGCTGCTTTGAGGGCCCCAAATCGATATTCACTGCGTGCATCTCTAAGTTGTATTTGTTCAACAGTTTGTTCCAAAGTCTGGATCCGTGTGACTAACTCCGCTTCAGTACTAGTACCCTCTCCGTCCTGAGGACCTGCATCTACTTCATCAGCGAGGTCAAGATGAAGAGTACCTTTTCGTTGTTGCGAGTCAATTGCTTGAGCTATGTTGAAGTTGTCATAATTATCTGTTTTGGCCACGCTTGTCAAGGATCCTTTAGAAATCTTAATGCCCTTGGATTTTATCTACGTTGTCACTATGTTTGCAAAGAGAAAGGCTTTTGATCCCTTCCTAAGGGCAGACATCATCACTTCAACCAGAATCTATCCAAAGTTCAACTATGTCCCTTGCAGAATATGGTAACTAACATAGAAATCCATATTGCTCGGATTTCTAGTTTCTTTCATATTCATACAGTAAGTAACAACAGCAAGCAGAATACGATTGTCTAATGGCATGTTCTGAGTCTTTTTGGTTGGGAAATATTTAAGGTAGAATTTAACATCTTGCTCACTAATGCCATACTTGTCGCTCCAATCGAATACTGAGAAATCACTTTGTAGGACCTGCATAGCACCACTAAAAGAGGGGGGTTGAATAGTGGGTGCGGAAAATTTGGTTTTTTAAAAAAAATTTTAACCCAAAACCTCACTTTTGAAAACAGTCTCTGTTTTTAGATTCTGATTTGAAATGATTTAAAGACCTAGTTACATACCTTAAAAAATTATAAAATTCGATGTGAGTGAGCTCTCAGATGTTATAAGTATCTCATAAAAATTTCAAAATAAAAATCCACTCCTAACCCCTTGAAAATACGTTCTTGGTCAGATTGCGCGAATCTGTCAGAAATCATGCTCCGACTTGAAAAACTTATTCCTATTGATTGGAGACTCCAAATGGTCTGAAAACTTAATAAAAACACCTTTCAGATATGTATTATAATGGTTTAACACAGTTTTCGAAAATTCCTTTGGAAAGTATATCAATCATGTTGATGTTCTCAACCTTTGCAACTAGTCTCAGAATTATTCAAGTTTGATTGACTTATACTTATCCAAATGAGTTGAAACTTGCGTCAAATGAAAACTAGGAGTTGTGGCTATGTTTTTAAAAAATTTTGTAATTTTTGAAAAACGTTTAGTATTTTTTAAGTCACAACAAAATTGATACAAAATGCTGGAAACTGAAAATAAAGTGCTGAAAGTAAGAACACCAAGAATTTTATACTGGTTCGGTTAAAACAACCTACTCTAGACTTCGAGGACACCTTCCTCGGTTATCACTAAAAACCAAAAACACCTTGCCACAAGGGTTGCTGGAGTTATACACCAACTCCACCCTTTCACAAACAATACAATCAAGCAAACAGATCATGGACACCACCATCGATCGAATGAAGGTTTATCACACCTTGATCAACCTTTTACAAAAATTGAAATGTGTATGGTGGTATGTTCAAAGCCTATACAATATTTAGAATATATGAACAATAGGCTTGAGAGAGGAAGAAGAAGAAAGAAAAGAAGAAGAAGAAAGTAGAAGACACTTTTGCACTTGAGAGAATATGAGAGTTGTCTTGCTTTTGTTTGTACTACTTCTCTTCCTTTTAAGCACCTCATGGACGCCCCCCCTTAGGGTTCTTCCATCCGTGAGAATTCTCTTTTATGCCCTTGGAAGATTGCCTTGTGTAGAAATGACACCATCTTGCTCATTTGGCACATTTTGATTAGATGGATGACTTGCCATTGCTTACTTGGCACTTGATGATTGATCCAACTTATTATCATTTCGTGTGCTGTAAAAATCTAACTAAAACTCATAAAACATGTGTCAATTAGTAGTCAAAAGGTTACCAAACAATCATCATTCAATCCCTTCAATTATGGGAGGCAAATTGATCACCAAAAATAGTCAAAAAATCAGCCAGCATATACTACATGTGCTTAATAATTTTCAACATGTGTAGTAGTTTGAAATGTTTGAATTGTTACCTTGTGTAGCTCCTTCTTTTGTGTCACTAAACTTTTGTGTCATATTCTCCACCAATTGAGATGCCAACAAAGCTCCACATAGGCTCCATTTAGGCTGAGAATGGCGTGTATTAAGTCTTGCACATGTGCTGAATTTCACTTTGGTAATCTTTGTAAAATAATACACAATAATCACACATATATGATAAATTTCAATCATCCCTAAATTGAATTTTCTAGAACACTTTAACATGTCTTGAATGTGTAAAAAGTGTCTAGATACATGTTACAAGTCATGCCAAAGGCGTTCCATGTGTTATGTTCGTAGAAAACCGAATTTTCGACTTTCATCGATTACGCAATTTTTCTCCGATTAAATTCAAACTTTTTGCACATGTTATATATATTATGTCACAAGTAATATGCATAAAATAAAGTAGATATTCAGCTCTAAGGGCTGATTAAGATAGGCGCCCCATGTGCTTAATTATTTGAATTTGAAATCTCCACCATTTGGCCTAAATTGTGGGTGATTTGTGTGTGCCAACATGGAATGATTTCATGGCTCATTTGAACATGTGAGCCACAAAATATTTGGCTACTTTTAAAGTATTTGGGCTGGCCATCTTTATATGGCAAGTATGTGACACGTAGGCGAAGTTTCGGTAGTCACCCGATACGACAATTTTCGGTTTGTAACCTTGTAACGTGTCGTTATAATTTTGTCATCACCATGACTTGTATCATATGATATAAGACCTGAATATACTCATAAATATGAGGTGTATATAGTGGTGTGACGTTGACGTACGTTTGCAATATATGTAACGTGTTGGTAGGACGTCAAAATATATATATATATTGCCTTTCAAAAAATATCTGAATATAATATATATATATATATATATATATACATATATGCGTTTATATCCAAATGGGAAGAAGACTTTCCTTTTTCGAATTTGTTGCCATCATGCTTTGTCCAAATATATCTCTATTTAATGAACTAGTTAGTTCATTAACTTAAGTACTTCACTTAATGAACTAGTTTAGTTCATTAATAGTGGCACCTGAAAATAGTTCAAAGACAACAAATGTTTTCCATATGATGTAAGCTTTAACGCTTCATGGCTTGTTAGTATGGCAACAATATATATAAAGTATATAAGGCATGTATATCACAAAAATGTGTCAAGTTTGTCATGCATTTCGTAAACTTGTACAATTTAAATCATGCATTTGTAAATCATTCAAACAATTTTTCTCAAAGATCTCCCCCTTTTGATGATTTACAAAATAACACTAATTCATTATTTAAATTTAATTGCTCCCCCCTCCAATTAGGCCCAAATTCAAATTTTGAATTTTGAATTTATCGTCTTCTCTCCCTTAAATTGTGCAATCATGCTCTCTCTTCCCCTTAAATCATGCACTCTCTCCCCATTAAATCACTCACTTTCTCTCCCCCTTTATTTTGTAAATAATATCAAAAGTACATGTAAGAAAGAAATAGTAGTTTATAGTATATCAACAAAAATCATGCATTTCAAGTGCGCTCTTAAGGGTTATTTATTCAACCCTTTGCAAATGTACCTATTGGTACCCAAATCTGGTTGACCTTCCTAGGTCTTCCAAAAGGTGAGAAAAGAGATGAAGACGCAATATAATAGACATTAGGTGGGAGTGCGTTTGGCCTTTGGCCGAGAATCCCATCATGCACATAGTATGATCTTTGTTTTTGATATGCATGTGTATTCATGTGTATACTACGTGATCTAGATGCATTTATGTTGAATGAATGTCGTGTATGCATCAATGGTTTCTTTTCATATCTATACGGCACATAATTATATCTTGTATGATATGAAGAAGAAGCACGATGAGACGAAATAGGGGGAAGTCTAGGCATCTCCTTAGGCGCCACATTTATCTTGAAAGCATCGGTTTTCTTAGATGAAGATGGAATGAATTTGGATGATTTATTTAGTGTCTTGTTTTTCTCGACGTATCCTAATCCGGTTTTGTCGCTATCATGCTTTTGTGAATAGATAATGAGATCTAGCATGTTTGTACCTGTGTCAAACTATTTCATCATTTTTTCTAGATCAGCATTCCTTGATTTCAAATTTGAAATCTCGGATTTCATTTCATTATTTTCTGTCGTCGATGTTGAGATCTCTGATTTCAATGCATTAATTGTGCATGACGACTCTTCTTTTGAATCGTTTAATTGAGAAACAAGGTTCGTGTTAGATGATTCTAACAACTTCTTGTTTTCAATTAATCGTTTATTTTCTTTTGCAAGAGTATTAGAAAACTTATGCAACTCAAGATATTGACAGAATAAATCATCATAAGAAAGCTCAGAATCAGAGTCAGAAGATACCTCACTTGATGCCTTAGATGTAAAGCATACTTGTGCCGTTTGTTCTTTGGTATCATCAGTCTCAGAGTCAGATGAATCACTCAAAGTAGAGGCTATGAAGGCTCTTCTCCTTTGTTTAGGTTCTTAGACGAGTCTAGTTTTTGTCTGATCCTTGTCATGGTTTTTGTTTGTTTGTTTGTCCTTGTTCGGGCAATCATATGACCAGTATCCAAGTCTCCCACATTCATAGCACTTTATGTGTTCATTATTTTTATTTCTATGATTCTTAGATGAAGTAGGCTTATGTTTGTTTTTAATGGATTTTCTCATGATCTTTCGTAATCTTTTAGCCAACGTCATTAGATCTTCATCACCGGAATCTATGTCACTATCATCTACGCGATTATAAGAAGTAGAGACGTATTCATTTGATTTAAACGCTATAACCTTATCTTGTTTAGAAGTAGATTCATAATTTCTTAAAGTGAGTTTTTGATATACCTTTAATGATCCGATCAATTCTTCCATTTTTATCGATTTTGTTTCCTTACTTTCCTCAATTGCCGTGACTTTAGGGTCCCATTCGGATGGTAGACTTCTTAGCACCTTTTGTACTTTTTCCTGTGTAGAAAAAGATGTTTCAAGAGACTCAAGAGAATTATAGATGTTAGTCAAGCGTAAGTCCATATCAACAATAGATTCTTTTGGCAATAATTTAAAAGACTCAAGAGTGGACATAAGCATATTTATTTTAGACTTTTTCACTTGACTAGTCCCTTCGTGCTTCATTTCAAGAATTTTTCACGTCTCTTGGGCACTAGAGCAATTTGACACATAACTCGATTCACTTTTACTCAACCCATTTAAAAGAAGTTGCATGGCTCTAGCATTCATACTCAATTTCTTTTGTCATCACTAGTATGCTCTTGTTTCGGTTTTAAGACCTCTAGTGTTACACCATCAACAGTAGATAACTTAGAAGGGATGAAAAGATCATCTTCTATAATGGACCATAAGTCTATATCAATGGCCATAAAGAAAATTTTCATTCTAGGTTTCCATTGTATAAAAGACTCACCATCGAAAAGAGGAGGCCTTACGATTGACATTCCTTCTTGCTCGGTTTTGTAACTAGTGGTTGTCATCTCACAAAGATTGTTGGATCCTCTTATCGTGAGTGTGCCTGCGTTCTGATACCAATTGTAGGACCTGTGTAGCACCACTAGAAGGGGGATTGAATAGTGGGTACAAAAAATTTGGTTTTTTAAAAAACTTCTTAACCAAAAACCTCAATTCTGAAAGCAGTCTCTGTTTTTAGATTCCGATGACCTTTGGTGAGTCCTTTCCAGATGACCTTCAGCTTATTGGGTTCGCTGATTCCAACAGATCTCTTTTTTCTATGGCTAGTAGTGACATTTCGAGATGGTCCAGCGGACGCCATTTGTGAGATGAGTTTTGGAATTTTCTCAGAGAGGGAATAGAATAGAAAGAAGATGGTGTTTGTTTAAGAAATTGTGAATTTTAAATGGGATGGAGAAGAGATTTTAAAGGGGAAGGAGAAGAGGAGGAAGATAAGGTTGTAATCAATAGATGAAGTAGTGGGGATAGTGGGATGTAATGGAGATATGGAGATTGAAAAAGAGGAAGTGGAAGTGGAAGAGAAAGAAACGTTTGGGAAGTGTGAGTGAAATAGAGAAACGTGGGAAGGATGTTTGATAGCGTGGGGAAGAGGAAATGATGGCGGCAGGAGTCAATGTCTCTCAATCGGCGCGAAAAATGAAGAGTCACTTGGATGGACAAGGAATACCTAGGTTTAGGCGCCTTAGGTCACTTTGAACGACTTCATAAACGAGGATGAAGTGCCTGAAGTGACTTGGAACGATTGTGGTTGAAGGGATTAAGCGCTTAAAGTCACTTTGAACGAGTGATACAGTTTGTGTAAGGCGCTTAATGCCACTTCGAACGACTGTTTCTAAAAACATAAAGCGCTTGATGTCACTTCAAACGAGTGACACTCTTAGCATCAGGCGCTTAATGTGACATTGAACGCCTGAACTAATTCAGATAAAGCGCTTTATGTACACTGATCTTGAAAATTTGAAAATTTTCTTGCTCCTACTCATGATGGGTTAATATCAGCCCATGTTAAGTAACCCTAACCTACTTCTTATGGATGCAAATACATCATTAGGCAAGGGTTTTGTGAAAATGCCTGTTAATTGGTCATGTGTTGGAACAAATTACACACTAACCAAATTCTTTTGTACACAATCATGGATAAAATGATATCTCACTTCAAATGTGCTTAGTCCGACTGTGGTGGACCGGATTTTGTGCGATAATGATAGCAGACGTGTTATCACACAAAATAGGCACTTTGGAAAAATGAATGTTGTAATCATTTAACGTGTTGGTCATCCATAACAATTGTGCACAACAAGATGCGGCCGACACATATTCGGATTCTGCCGTAGAAAGAGAAACACTATTTTGTTTCTTGGAAAACCAAGAGACTAGACAATCACCAAGAAATTGACAAGTCCCAGAAATACTCTTTCTATCAACTAGACTCTCCGCATAATCGGAGTCACAATAACCTCTAAAATCAAAACATGCATTCTTGGGACAAAATAATCCAAATTTCAAAGTACACCTAGGATATCTAAAAATATGGTTTACCGCAACTAGATGCATTTCCCTAGGATAACTTTGAAATCTAGCACATAAGCACACTGCATGTAAAATATCCGGTCTACTTGCAGTCAAATAAATTAGACTCCCTATAATGCCACGATACAAGGTTACCTCGATGCGCTTTCCTTTCTCATCTTTATCAAGCTTTGCACTTGTGCTCATTGGAGTGTTTACTTCCCTTCCTTCACCAAAATTACACTTTTTGAGAAAATCCTTTGTGTATTTTGTTTGAGAAATATACACACCTTCTTGAGTTGTCTTGATTTGAAGTCCGAGAAAGTAATTAAGCTCTTCCATCATGTTCATCTCGAATTCACCTTGCATTAAGTTAGCAAATTTCTCACAAAGACAATCATTAGTAGCACCAAAAATAATATCATCAACATATACTTGTACAATTAATTGATTTTTACTTTGTTCTTTAACCAACAAAGTAGTGTCAACTTTACCCCTTTTGAATCCATTATTTAGAAGAAACGTATTTAACCTCTCGTACCAAGTTCTTGAATCTTGTTTAAGACCATAAAAAGCCTTTTTAAGTTTGAATACATGATGTGGTAAGTTATGACATTCAAACCCCGGGAGGTTGTGCAACATACACTTCTTCTTGAATAACATCATTCAAGCAGGTGGATTTAACATCCATTTTGTAAAGTTTAAAATCTTTATAGCAAGCATATGCCAATAACATTCTAATGGCTTCAAGGCCTGCTACGGGTGCAAATGTCTCATCAAAATCAATACCTTCTTCTTGACGGTATCCTTAAGCAACTAGTCTAGCTTTGTTTCTAGTGACAATAATGGGATGATCAAGTGGTTTGGGAACCAACTCTCAAACATCACTTCTTTCAAATTGGTTTAATTCTTCTTGCATAGCCAAGATCCAATTTTCATCAAGAAATTCATCCTTAACATTTTTAGGCTCTATAAGAGAGACGAATGCGTTCTGTCTATATTGCCTTGGTGCAGTGATACCCCTATTTAGATCACCTATGACCAACTCGTGTGGGTGAGAGCTTTTATGCTTGAATGATCTAGGAAGTTTGGAGACATCTCCTCCAACTTCCTCATGATCACTTTCGGAAGAGACGAATCATAACCAATTAGATGATCATCATTTTCCAGAATAAGAGATGCATTTTCAACACTTTGTGTATCAACAAGATGATTATGAGAAATATTTCTATTTGACTCACTAAATTCATGCACACTTGGTGGAGGAGTACCTTCAATAGGTTCTACTCTTAAGTCAATGAAGATGTTTCTATTTGGAGATTATCAGCAATTTCTTATTGATGAGCAACCGTTTGAATGTCTTCAATAAATTCTTCTTGAGGAGCAACATTTTCATTTTCTTCACAATCCTCATTAAGTCTAGGTTCGTCATTAAGTGACTCATTAAACTTAACATGGATTGATTCTTACACCTTTTGACTCTTTTTGTTGAAAACACAAAATGCTTTACTATTTGAGACATATCCTAAAAAGATACCTTCATCCTCTTTGAGGTCAAGTTTGTCCAAAGTGTCTTTAGTATTAAGTATGAAACACTTACACTCAAACACTTGAAAATACCCAACATTGGGAAATTTACCATTCCAAAGCTCATAAGGTGTCACATTTAGGTAAGGTCTCAAACACACACAATTGATCACATGGCAAGAGGCATTTACCGCTTCCGCCCAAAAATACTTGCGCAAACCGAACTCATTTAACATTGCCCTACACATTTCTTGTAGAGTTCTATTCATTCGTTCGGCTACACCATTTTGTTGTGGAGTTCTAGGAGTCAAAAGGTTATGAGTGTATCCTTTAGATTCACAAAACCTTCCAAACTCTCCATCAAACTCACCACCACGATCACTTCATATGGTTTTAATGGTGTCACCCATGTGATTTTCCAATCGTCTATTCAAATTTATAAATTCTCTACATGAATCATTTTTCTTTGCAAGAAACATCACCCATATATAACGAGTATAGTCATCTACTACCATGAAGGTATAATGTTTACCACCCAAGCTTTTTGTTCCAACATCCCCATACAAATCCATGTGTAGTAATTGTAGGGATTTGGAGGTGGATATATTTGTTTTTGGTTTAGAGCTTGTTTTCACAAGTTTTGCCGTTTGACAAGTGTCACACAAGTCTTGGCTTTTGAAGCTCATTTTTGGAAGGCCTTGGACCTTATTGTTTTCACAAACAAATTTAAATGTTTTGAAACATACGTGTCCGAGACGTCTATGCCATAGTTGTGTCAAATCATTTTTGGCAACTAGGCAAGATATATTTTTTGAAACCAAATCATTGATGCTAAGTTTGTAAATGTTTTTGAATCTCAAAGCCTCAAATAAAATAATATTATCCTTTTTCACAATGCACTTTGTTTTAAAAAACGTAACTCATAATTAGCATAACATAGTTGACTGACACTTATCAAGTTAAACTTTAATCCGATAACATAGAAAACATTACTAAGAGAGAAGAAATTGTTACACGCAATACCATCTCCTTTGATTTGGCCTTTGCTACCTCCAAAGTGGACAACTCCTTCATCTTGCATAGTGAGTCTATGAAAGAGGCTCTTGTCTCCCGTCATATGGTTGGAACACCCACTGTTCACAACCCATTTGACCTTCTTGTCATCGCTTTCTCCATTTAAAGCTAGGGCCTGCAAAAGAACCACATGATATTGGTACCCTTTTTGTTTTGAGCCCTTGAAGGTTAGTTACCTTCACTTCACTTTTTGGCACCCACACAAGATTTTTATTGTTTTTGGCTCTACACGCTCTTTCTACATGACCCTTTTTATTGCAATAAAAACATATAGGGGCGTGTTTGTGTGGATAAGTATGCTTGTGCATTGGCACATTCCGTGATTTCCGTTTAGGGATGACATTCCTTGGATTCAAGGAAGTTTTATTTTTCACGGATTCAACAAAAGACTTTGACACCTTTGTTGAGTTTTCCTTTCCCTTAGACATGTGTCTTTGCTTCTTCAAGGAGCTCTTAGACTCCTTGACAAATGATGCTTGTTCTTTTGGCTTTCCCTTCTTAGACGCATATATGACACTAGGTTTGATTTTATTTTTGTGCAATGTAGATGCATCTTTAATTTTTTTTCATCCTTTTTAGCACTATTCTTTTGAAGATTTTTCTTCTTCAAAAGGCTTTGAGAAGATGATCTTCATTTTATCAAGTCATGCTTCTCCTTTAGTTCAATCACATGCATGGTCAATAAAATGTCATGCTCAAGTTGTAATGCAATGTGATTTTCTAACGTATCATTATACTCATTTATGCATGCTTTAAAATCCTTTTTGACACGTTTGTATTTCATATCTAAAAAGTCATTTTCTTGCACTAAATCATCCTTTTCATCTTGCAATCTATAATGTGATGATATAGTGCATGCCTCCATGTCGTCCTTTATAGCCATGAGTGAATAGAACTCCTTGTCGAGATCATTGTTGATGACCCCCGTGAGAGATAGATTTCCGTTGTTATCGTTGTCGCTCTCAGACACAGATAGAATACTTTCCCAATGGGCTACCTCCGCTTGTAAAGCCTTCTTCCGTTGATAGTAGGCTTTCTTGTCTTTTAGTTGCGGCTCCTTCATGCTAGAAGCCTTTATGAAGTGACAAAACTTCCAACACTTATAGCATTTATTTTCTTGGTCCTTTACTTTATCATTGTCCTTGGAGAACTTTTTTTTATGAACCTTTTGGCTTCATCTTTGTTCTTCCTTGCGAATCTTCTAAATCTTCGAACAAGAAGTCCAACTTCGTCGTCCGATTCCTTTGACTCGCATGCAAGCGCATTTGATGACCTTCGAATAGGATCATTCTTTTCTTGAGCTTCAAGATAAATCTCATAAGTGATGAGATTCCCATAAAGCTTATCCACAATTATGGTTTCAAGATCATTCGACTCCTCAATGGCGGTGACCTTTGCATTCCATTCTCTTCCTAAACTATTTAGGCAGCAATGGTTGAGATCCTCTTGCTCTATCTTCTTTCCAACCGTAGTGAGTAGGTTGATAAGCCTGGTGAACCGTTCAATAGACTCTTCGATTTTTTTACCTTTGGAGACATTGAAATTATATAATTGCTTTATAAGTTGTCTCCTCTTTGCTTTCCTTACTTGAGATGTTCCTTCATGGATCATCTCCAAATTTGTCCATGCTTCATGGGCGGATTGGACTCCTTGGTGATAGAGCTATTCAAAATAGCAAGAGATTTTCTATTTATTGCAAATTGTAACTCCTCTTCTGGAGTAGGATCATCAACATCAAAAGGAATGGTGGAACCTTTTGACACCTGTCTCCATATACGATACCCACAAGAACGTAAATATGTCTCCATGTTGGATTTCTCTAGTGGGTAGTTTAGAAGGTAAAACATGGGGACTTTGACATGAACACTAGAAATAGAACGGAGTAGTGATTCTTGTCTTCTTCTCCTAGAAGCATCATCACTTTGAGAACTTGCATCTTCAAAGCTAAAGGGATCCATACTTTAAAAAGATCAAATCTTGCTATTTGAACTCAAATATTCAAAATTAGGCTCTGATACCAATTGTTAGGTCCCTTAGAACACACTAGAAGGGAGGATGAATAGTGTGTTTGCCAAGTATCGATATTTTCTCGGATGTTTTTCGTTTGTGAGTGCAAATCAATACTTTGATGTGTTCTTGAAATGAATAAAACTTGCGGAAGCGAAAAGAACACAATATGTATAGAGGTTCAAGTTAAAATGACTCTACTCCTCTACCTTCTTGATTTTTCACAAGAAGGATTTCGAAAGGGGGATTTTTATTTCTTTTGGAGGAAACAACAATCAAAAATGAAATCTAAATACAAAAAAACTAGGCCATGCACCTAGTGCCACAACCAAGAAATACCAACCCCTTGAAGTCTAGCCTCCAAAGAACTTCCTTGCCCTTCAAAGAATTCTCGTAGGGAGTATGGTGTACCACAACATCATCAACTAACCCTCCAAGGTCTGGATTTCTTCAAACAAGAAGCACCCTTGCTTCTTGACCAACAATCTACACATAGCCTCTCACAATCTTCACTCAACAAGAAGAAGACTCTTCTTCTTCTTTACAACACCACTCTCACAAAATAAAGTAAAATATATAATGATACAACTATTTCGAGAACTTAAACTTTGAGAGAAACTTGAGAGCTTTGATAGTAGAAAGTTAGAGAATGAAGGAGATGCAAACCCTTGTTTTATCAACCTTCAAACTAGCCGTTTGTGCCCTTGCAGGAGCCAATAATGGGCTTTGTCTCTTTGTGATGACATGTCCTCATCTTTGGAGATCTTCTATTGGATAACTACAAGCTTCTTGAGGAAGCGTCTTCTTGAAAGCACAAAGAGAAAAGATGATTTTTTCCAAAAGAGAGAGAGAACCTGTGATATTGCACTAAAAAGGAGGATACAAATGTCAAGTAAGTGTTAGAAAGTAAAACACAAAAAATTTGTAACGTTGGTCACATGAAACGCCTACGTGTTTAATGAACAGGCTTTCAATGTGACATGGAGCGCTTAATGTTATTTTGAATAGGTGTTCGATGTGACATAAAGCGCCTTAAATAAATAAGAGATACTTTTTCAATGTCACATGAAGTGCCTATTCTGTGCTTGACACATGAAGCACCTGAAGTAGGCGTTCGAAGTGTATTGGACTCTAAACACTTCACATGAAGTGCCTTATGTAGGCATTCGAAGTGTACTGGTCTTCAGACACTTTACATTAGACGTCTTATGTAGGCGTTCGAAGTGTACTGACTTTCAGACACTTCACATTAGGCGCTTTATGTAGGTGTTCTAAGTGTCAATTGTGCAAATCATCAAAACTTAACATATTCTAACATGGATTCATAAAATTTTTGAGCTTAATAGAAGAAACATTTAAATCATTATTGGACTTTGAGGCTTTGCACACCAAAAGTATGAAGACTTCTGGCTTTGATGAAATTGACTAGTAAATTGAATAAATCCTTACAAAACAGATAAAAGTTAGAGGTTTTCGGAGTTTTGCTTTGGAAAAAGCTTCTAAAGTTTAAGTTAGTTAACGGATTTTTGGAGTAACTAGATCTCAGTGAAGTTCCTAGGTCTGTAAGTAAGAATTTAGCTTCAACCCCCTTGCTGTTGATGTCATGACAGTATTTATAGGCGATTAAGGGGAAGCCAACTTGCACAGCACAAAATAATCCGAGTTACAGCTGGATATTAATCTAAATAAAGTGGGTGCTATACTTGGTTTCCAGAATTATGACATGTGTCCGAGGGCCCAGTGAGGTACAGGTCGACAAGAATTCAAGTTGGCAGTAATGCACCAATGTGATATTGTCTTCTAGTATTGCAGGTTGTACTTGTTAGATGCATGCTTTTGATCCATGGATTATGGTCTTCTTTCTACAGAGGCGTTTGAGGTTCGCCTAGGAAGTTTTCTGGCTTGTCTCAACTTTGTTTTTGATCTATGAGCCTAGATAAAGTGTTCTATGCAGAGGTCAAGGCCATAGGGTTTACTCATTATGTTTCATGGCCTGCAGAGTTGGTGTTTGGAGAGTTTTCATTCCGCGACTCTAAGAAATTATGACTCTAAGGTTCGGTGCTTCGTCGGCACCTTCCGGAGTTATGATCGGTCCATACTTATAACTTTTTTAACCAATTGGCGTGTGCCACATGTAGTTCGAGTTTGTCTCTCATCAAATGTCTCTTGATTCACTGTTACAGACCTGTAAAATTACAGATCTATGAGATGTCGACGTTTCAACGGCACTTCACCTATTTTAATATTTACAACCAATTTGTTAATGGATAGACGCATGTTCTACGATATTTTCATGGACATTTTAATCATAGTTCACCTACCATAACTGCTAATTAACCGGATTCAAGGCTTATCTTTCTAAGTCTATGCATACCCGAATCAAAACCCTTGTCCTCTTTCTTCTTCACTACCTTTTCTTCTCTTCTCTCTTTTTCTTCAAAAACTTTTTTTCTTTCAGAAGTTCTTTGCCCCCCAGATTCCATCAATTGTTTAGGGAACTCCCAGTAAGTAATCTTTTATCATAGGTATGTCTCCTTCTAGTAGTGATTCTCACAACGGAGAACCTCGATGCTATGACCAGGGTGCCGAATTTAAGCAACCCCTTAAGTAGCAATGGAACTCCATCATATAACCTAGAACCCATTGAAAGAGATAAATATAATTGTATCCTTCCTCATGAAGATGGGTAAAAAGAAGTTGTATATTGATGAAGTGTCTTCCCAACCTAGAAAACTTTAGTTGAAGAAAAAGTGGAGAGGTGCACAAAAAGCCATCCTCTGAGGAATCTTGTCCTTAGGTATGTGTATCAATGTTTCGGTCGATTTCATTTTTTGTTGTTGTTTTCTTGCTCAGAGGTCCTACTGTTCCTGCGGAATAAGTCGCATTCACATGCAGACCTCTAGAGATGGCATTAATCTCCACTGTAATTTGGCGTGCGGATTCACCGTCTGGTTCTCCAGAATCGTCTAACCGGTATATCTTGTCCTCCTTGCATTTTCCCTGAGGTTTAGAGCATCTGAAGTCCACTTGGACCTTTAGCCTTGAATTTGGATCATACTTAAACTGCTGTAAGTACCCTCTCTTGAGTAGTTTTCCATTCTCTTATGTCAACCTGATTCAATCTTCCATCAACATATTTGTGGGATTCACAATATAGCTTGATACTGCTTTCTCTTTTTTGTTCTTGCATCTGTGAAACTGTTTGGCCAATCACATGTGTTCCATTACTACAAGGATCTATGCTCGAGATGCTTTAATAGGAATGTAGTTCTTGTCCTTCAAGAGCTCCTTGCTTCACAAAAGCTCGAAGGGTCTTTTCTGCTATCTGTCTTCTTCCTTTGTTCACCATCTTTTTTCTTGCTGGAGGCTTGCTTCCTCTCTACGTGCATATTGATGTGCTTTTTCTAGGCAGGCATGTAAGTGTTAGGTCCCTTGGAACACACTAGAAGAGGGTTGGATAGTGTGTTCACCAAGTATGGATATTTTTTTGAATATTTTTCGTTTTTGAGTGCAACCAATACTTGGGTGTGTTCTTGAAAAGAATAAGATTTTGCGGAAGCGTAAAGAACACAAAGATATATAGAGGTTCAAGTCAAATGACTCTACTCCTCTACCTTCTTGATTTTTCACAAGAAAGATTTTGAATGGGGGATTGTTATTTCTATGGGGGAAACAACAATCAAAAACAAAATCCAACAAGATAAAAACTAGGTCATACGCCTAGACCACAACCAAGAAACCTAATCCCTTAAAGTCTAGCCTCCAAAGAACTTCTTTGCCCTCAAAGAATTCTTGTAGGTAGTATAGTGCACTACAACACTATCAACTAACCCTCCAAGGTCTAGACTTCTCAAACAAGAAGCACTCTAGCTTCTTGACCAACAATCTACTCCACTTCTCACAATCTTTACTCACCAAGAAGAAGACTCTTCTTCTTCTTACAAACACAACTCTCAGCAATAAAGTAAAATATACAATGTTTACAACTACTTTGAGAGCTTGAACTTTGAGAGAAAACTTGAGAGCTTGAAGATAGAAAGTTATTGGAGAAAGAGATGAAACTCTTCTTTTATTTCTCTTTGAAATTCTTCCCGTTTGAAAATTTTGCAGAGCCAATAATGGACTTTGTCTTCTTGTGATGGCATGTTCTCTTCATTGGAGATCTTCTCTTGACTGGTAGCAACCTTCTTGGAGAAGTTTCTTGTTGAAAGCTTAAAGAGGAAAGATCATCCTTTCAAGAATAAGAGAGAACCTGTGGAAATAGCACTAAAAGAGATGGTACAAAAAGTCAAATAATGTTAGAAAGTAAAGCATGAGACTTTTGTAATATTGGTCACATGAAGCGCCTAATCTGTTTATTGAGCTGGCGTTCAATGCGACATGGAGCGCTTTACATGAAATTGAACAGGCGTTCGATGTCACATAAAGCGCCTTATGTGGGCAGCTGAATGCGTTCGAAGTCACATGAAGCGCCTAATCTCAGCCTTCATGCTTGTTCGAAGTAGTTCTGACTTTTATCAGAAAGTAGCTTGATATACGTGCCCATTTTGTGGGAAAAAGTACTTTTGACTTAGTAGTACATATGAAGCGCCTAATGTAGGCGTTCAAAGTGTACTGCATTTTTCCTCAAACACATGAAGCGCCTAATGTAGGCGTTCAAAGTGTGCGGGCGTCCAGACACTTCATATGAAGCACCTAATGTAGGCGTTCGAAGTGTACTGGAGTCCAACCAAGACACATGAAGCGCCTTATGTAGGCGTTTGAAGTGTACTAGTTTCCAAAGCCTCTACATGAGGAGCTTATGTAGGCGTTCGAAGTACCTATTGTGCAAATCATCAAAACTTAACATATTCTAACATTCTCCCTCTTTTTGATGATTTCACAATATGCATACTTTTTAAATTAGCTCCCCCTTAACATATGCTCCCCCACACTCTATGCCTAACGTTTCTCTGTAGTTTATGATGAATCATTACATTCTAACACATGTAACAAAAACATCAATAAGCAAGAATTTTTCATGAAAAGGACACATTGATGTTTGAACATGGTAGACAGTAAGAAAAACATCATACAAGACAGAGGTTTGAAAAGTCATTTAAAGAAAAGGAAAAGAACAGACAAAGCATCATTGTTGTTTAAACATCCCCTGCACCAGTATCTCCACCGCCAGATGTAAAGCTACCAAAACCAAAGTCTCCAGCTGCAAAATCTGTAAAGCCACCCATTCTTTCAGTACCACTGGCACTTTCAACGCCGCTAGTTCCAGCACCACCAGTACCACTGGTTCCTCCCCCTAAATCATCAAAATCAGAGAGAAATTGAAACCAAGGTACAGCTTGCGTGCGGTTTTGAGCACAGTAATGCGATAATCATTGTGAAAATGTCGAGCCACATACTCAGCATCACGGAGCTCTAATCGCTGAATGGTGTGCTGCATTTGCTGAATGGTGGAGAGCAACTCGGGATCAGTGGTTCTTTCTTCGCCATCTTAAGGTCCTTCATCGACCTCATCCGCAATATCAGGAATTGTGGTAGCCTTCCTTCTCTGTGAGTCAACAGCTTGAGCAATGTTGAAGTTGTCATAGTAATCCGTTTTAGCCACCTTTGTCAGATCTTCATCAGGAATGGCGATACCTTTGGACTTAAGCAGAATGGTAACAATATTTGCAAAAGGTAAGGCCTTTGATCCCTTCTTGAGAGCAGCCATCATGACTTCAAACATGATCCATGCAAGATTAAGCTGGGTCTCATGTTTGATGCAATAGGTGACGTAGAAATCCATGTTGCTTGGATTTCTAGTGGACTTTCCATTGATGCAGTAGGTGACCACTACCAGCAAAATGCGATCAACCAAGGACATATTTTGAGTCTTCTTTTAGGGGAAGTACCCCAAGTTAAATTTTACATCCTGCTCACGAACTCAATATTTACTACTCCAGTCAAATACGGAGAAATCACTCAACCCCTCATTTTTTATTCTAAGAACATTACTGATTTCCGGTATAGAGAAAAGCTGAAGGGTGTACTCGCAATGACAGTGTGCAGGGAAAATGGTCGAGACTCAGATTGTGGAGTAATCCACATGTTAGCATAGAATAGCCTGGTGTGACCTCTAGAAAATTCTTGCATGTCAAGTCTGGACCAGAGAGAGGTCCAGCCTTGATGTTCCAGCAGCGATATGACCTGATTTGCGTTGTGAGACTCAGTGAAATCACTGAGGTGAATCAATTGGAGAGGAATTATGGGCCTGTTGTTGCTGCTCCATTCTTCATAGAGCAGATGTGAATACATGGACACATGAATGCCTTTACCCGCGTGATGAGGTGGATTTTTTATGTCAGAATAAAACTTCTTTATCCAAGGAAAATTATCCTTGGAGAGCCCTTCACGAAGAGATATGATTTCTTGGGGTTCTATAATGCCAACAGTTTGCTTGCGTTTGTGGCTTCGTGGGCGTTTGGATGGTCCTGCGGATGCCGTTTTAGAGTGTATGATTGAAGGTTTGAGAAGAGATAGAATTGGAAATTTGTGTGCAGAGAGTGAATAGAGTGGATTTAGTGAAATGAAGTGAAGAGAGAAAATTGGAATTTAAAGAAGGAGAGGGCAGAAGAATAAGAGTTTAGGGGCGTTTAATGTCGGAAGGTAGTGGAAGAGTGGGAATAAGTGGTAGAGTTAATGGAGGAAGATGAAGAGGTGAGGAAGATGAAGAGGTGAGGAACAAGAGGAATAGGTGTTTGGAAAGTGGGAAGATAGGGAAACGTGGGAGAAGACGTGGAAAAGAGGAATGGCGGCAGGAATTGATGTCTATTGATTGGCGCGAAAAGTTGAAGAGACGCCTAGATTAACAATGAAGAATTAGGGTTTAAGCGCCTAATGTGACTTCGAACGACTTCATAAACCAAGATAAAGCGTCTGAAGTCACTTGGAACTGTTGTGGATGAGTGAATTAAGCGCTTAATGTCACTTTGAACAAGTGAACACTTGAATAAAGCGCTTAATGCTACTTTGAACGCTTGTATTGAGAGACATAGGGCGCCTGATGTCACTTTGAACGAGTGACATCCCTAGCATCAGGCGCTTAATGTAACATTGGACGCCTGAACTAACTATGATGAAGCGCCTTATATGTACTGACTTTGAAAATTTAAACATTTTCTTGCTCAAAATTTAAGATGGGCTATTATTAACCCATGTTAAGCAATTCCAACCTATTTCTTATTGATGCAAACACATCACTAGGCAAGGGTTTCGTGAATATGTCTGCTAATTGGTCATGTGTAGAAACAAAATCCACACTAATTAAGTTCTTTTGTACACAATCACGGATGAAATGACATCTCACTTCAATGTGCTTAGTCCGACTATGTTGGACGGGATTTTGTGCAATATTGATAGCAGACGTGTTATCACACAAAATAGGCGCTTTGGAGAAGTGAATGTTATAATCATTTAAAGTGTTTGTCATCCATAACAATTGTGCACAACAAGAGGTGGCCGACACATATTCAGATTCCGCCGTAGAAAGAGAAACACTATTTTGTTTCTTCGAGACCAAGAAACAAGACAATCTCTAAGAAATTGAAAAGTCCCGGATGTACTCTTTCTATCAACAAGACTCCCCGCATAATCGGAGTCGCAATATCCTTTTAAATCAAAACATGCATTTTTAGGATAAAATAGCCCAAATTTCAAAGTACACTTAAGGTATCTAGGAATACATTTTACCGCAATTAGATGCATTTCCCTATGATCACTTTGAAATCTAGCACATAAGCACACTGCATGTAAAATATCGGGTCTACTCGCAGTTAAGTAAAGTAGACTACCTATAATGTCACGATATAAAGTTACCTCGACATGTTTTCCTTTCTCATCCTTGTCAAGCTTTGCACTTGTGTTCATTGGTGTGTTTACTTCTCTTCCTTCACCAAAATCGTACTTCTTGAGCAAGTCCTTTGTGTATTTGGTTTGAGAAATATACACGCCATCTTCGGTTTTCTTGATTTG
>AP025049.1:23006395-23077827 GCA_036186865.1 Eustoma russellianum
ATTTTTCTTAGCAAAATGTCTAAATCTTCGGACAAGAAGTCCGACTTTGTCATCCGCGAATCTTCCGACTCGCATGCCAGTGCTTTTGATGAGCTCCAAATAGGATCATTCTTTTCTTGAGCTTCAAGGTGAATCTCATACGTGATAAGATTTCCGTAAAACTCATCCAAGGTAATAGTCTCTAGGTCCTTGGATTCTTCAATGGCCGTCACTTTTGCACTCCATTCTCTTCCAAATCTATTTAGGAATCAATGGTTGAGATCCTCTTGTTCAATCTTTTTGCCAACTGTCGTGAGTAGATTGACAAGCTTGGTGAATCTTTGAATAGATTCCTCAATCTTCTCGCCTTTGGGGACATTGAAATTGTGAAATTGTTTAATAAGTTGTCTCCTCTTGGCCTTTCTCACTTGAAATGTTCCTTCATGGATCATCTCCAACTTTCTCCAAGCTTCGTGGGCGGATTGGACACCTTCTATTTGAGCTCTCTCATTTGATGAAAGAGAGCTATTCAAAATAGCAAGAGCTTTGCTATTTATCGCAAATTGTAATTCCTCCTCCGGAGTAGGATCATCAACATCAAAAGGAATAGTGGAACCTTTTAATACTTCTCTCCAAATATGATACCCACAAGAACGTAAATATGTTTCCATGATAGACTTCCATAGTGGGTAATTTAGAGGATCAAACATGGGAACTTTGACATGGACACTAGAAATAGAAGGGAGTAGTGTCTCTTGCCTCCTTCTTCTTGAGGCATCACCACTAGAGGAACTCGCATCGTCATAACTGAAAGGATCCATACTTAAAGATCAAATCTTGCTCTTTGAACTCAAATACTCAAGATTTCGCTCTGATACCAATTGTTAGGTCCCTTGGAACACACTAAAAGGGGGGTTGAATAGTGTGTTCACCAAGTATGGATATTTTTATGAATATTTTTCGTTTTTGAGTGCAACCAATACTTGGGTGTGTTCTTGAAAAGAATAAGACTTTGCGGAAGCGTAAAGAATATACAGATATATAGAGGTTCAAGTCAAATGACTCTACTCTTCTACCTTCTTGATTTTTCACAAGAAGGATTTTGAATGGGAGATTGTTATTTATATGGGGGAAACAACAATCAAAAACAAAATCCAATAAGATAAAAACTAGGCCACACGCCTAGACCACAACCAAGAAACCTAACCCCTTGACGTCTAGCCTCCACAGAACTTCTTTGCCCTCAAAGAATTCTTGTAGGGAGTATAGTGCACCACAACACTATCAACTAACCCTCCAAGGTCTAGATTTCTCAAAAAAGAAGCACCCTAGCTTCTTGACCAACAATTACTCCACGTCTCACAATCTTTACTCACCAAGAAGATGACTCTTCTTCTTCTTACAAACACAACTCTGAACAATAAAGTAAAATATACAATGTTTCAACTACTTTGAGAGCTTGAACTTTGAGAGAAAACTTGAGAGCTTGAAGATAGAAAGCTATTGGAGAAAGAGATGAAACTCTTCTTTTATTTCTCTTTGAAATTCTTCCCGTTTGAAAATTCTGCAGAGCCAATAATGGGCTTTGTCTTCTTGTGATGGCATATCCTCTTCATTGGAGATCTTCTCTTGGCTGGTAGCAACCTTCTTGGAGAAGTTTCTTGTTGAAAGCTTAAAGAGAAAAGATCATCCTTTCAAGAATAAGAGAGAACCTATGGAAATATCACTAAAAGAGAGGGTACAAAAAGTCAAATAATGTTAGAAAGGAAAGCATAAGACTTTTGTAACGATGGTCACATGAAGCGCCTAATCTGTTTATTGAGCAGGCGTTCAATGTGACATGGAGCGCTTTACATGAAATTGAACAGGCGTTCGATGTCACATAAAGACCCTTATGTGGGCAGCTGAATGCGTTCGAAGTCACATGAAGCGCCTAATCTCAGCCTTCATGCTTGTTCGAAGTAGTTCTGACTTTTATCAGAAAGTAGCTTGATGTACGTGCCCATTTTGGGGGAAAAGTACTTTTGACTTAGTAGTACACATGAAGCGCCTAATGTAGGTGTTCAAAGTGTATTGCCTTTTTCCTCAAACACATGAAGCGCTTAATGTAGGCGTTCGAAGTGTGCGGGCGTCCAGACACTTCACATGAAGCGCCTAATGTAGGCGTTCAAAGTGTACTGGAGTCCAACCAAGACACAAGAAGCGCCTTATGTATGCGTTCGAAGTGTACTGGTTTCCAGATCTTCTACATGAAGCGCCTTATGTAGGCGTTTGAAGTACCTATTATGCAAATCATCAAAACTTAACATATTCTAACAGTAAGGTCTTAGGTTTTCCAGCTGGTTGTAAAGCCTTATGGACCTGAGTTCATTGATAAACTTAGCTACGAGGACACCTTCTTTTCCATGCACCTCTAGATATTCGTGGTTGGATCTTTACATATACTTTAATACGGGTGCATCTATCTTTTGCCTTATATTCAGCAGGTGCACAAAATTCTTTATAAAGGTCTTAGAGGAAACAAACTAGACTTGGAACATCTCTGCCAGTTATAGATAGAAGTGCACAGATGGGTCCGACATCTCTTGGAACCACCTCCAAGCTTTTTCCTTCTGTGTAACGGGGAACTTTTTGCAGCATTGGGAGTTAGGGACATTATTCAAGCTTATAGCCGTTTCAAACTGAAACAAGTGACCTATGGTCCCATCATGTTACTCTAATTTGGGAACTTTAAAGTCAAACAAAGCTACAAAATGTCAAACCTTGGTTGTTGTAGCTCCTCATGTCGAACCTTGCTTTATTCCTAGGATCATTTCCCCATCTCTTGTCCGTCGAGAGAGACGAGAAGATTTTGCAATAGAGGCTACAGGACATGCGCCCGACTGTGCTGTAGGTGTTTTTGTCAAAGCATTGTTATAAGGTCTAGCACCATTGAGATTTTGCTGCTGGAGATTTTTAGCTGTCGCTTTGAACTAGCCATAAGTTTCTTGCAGGATGTGTTGAAACTCCAACATATCCTCTTAGGTATATGGTCCACCTTGAGCAAACACATGGAGATTAGCTCTAATTGGTGATGGAGAGTGATGGAATGACAAAGTCTTTCTTGAACATTGTCTTGTGCGGTACGTGGCTTTACCTTTGTTTTTGGAGAAAATAAATCAGAAAAGCACAGAGAAAAACTTCAACACTTAGAATGCCCTTCTTCTAACACCAAATGATGAAGCCGGGTACAACTTTGATGGAGGGTCCACCCACTTTTCATAATAGACTGGTAAAGTTTGTGGGCTTAATAGAAGAAACACTTAAACTATCGTCAACTTTCAGGCTTTGCACATTAAATTTTGCAAAACAAATACAAAGTTAAAGGTCCTTGGAGTTTTGCTCCAAAAAAACCCTCCGATGTATAAATCAGTTGATGGATTTTTGGCATAAGTAGACCTCGGAAAAGTTCTTAGATCCATAAGCTTTGGTCTCCTTACATGTTGATGGCATGGCAATATTTACAGGCAATTACGGAGAGACCAACTTGGAAAGTACGAAATGATCTGGGTTACGGCTATAGAATGACCCAGATCAAGTGAGTTTTGTATTTGGCTTCTAGTATCGAGTAATGTGTCTGGGGACCACTGAGATGTAAACATATAGGAATTCTCGTTGCCAGTATAGCAGCACTTGAGTGATTTTGCCTTCTAGTGCTACATGATATATTATGTCAGAGACATGTTTTTGATGTCTGGATTTTGGTCCTCCTTGTACGGATGTAATCTGAGGTTTGCCTCGAAGGTTTTTTGGATTGTCTCAACTTTGTTTATCGGTCTCTAAGCCCAGATAGGTGTTCCATGCAGATGTCTGGGCCAGAGGTTTGGTCAATATGTTTAGTGGGCGTGCAAAGATGGTGTTAGAAGAGTTTCCATTCCACAGATCTGCAGATATAATAATTCTGAGGTCTGGCCCTTGATGCAACCTCCATAAGTTATTATTGGTCCATACTTATAATTTGTTTAACCAATTGGCATGTGCTATGTGTAACTGGAGTTTTGTCCCTCATCAATGGTGGTTACTCAGTAAATCTCAGTAATTACTTAACCACCTATAAAAAATATAATAATTGAGTGTGGATAGTCTAACTTGCATATTTGCCACCGTCACACATCAATTAATTTTATCGGTCCATAAATCCATAGTAATTACTCATTAACTATCAGAAAGTTTGTCATACCCTAAAAGCAATAAAAAAAGATATATCTTAAAAACTGTTCCTTTGTGGCTGAACCCAGTATTTAACGTCACCTTTGCCAGTGTTTAACATCACCTCTGATCTGCCTCCACATATGACATTTGAGCATCACAAATTTGTCTAGCTTGATAAAAGGTCTCGTTTGAATTATAATTGATCTACTTTTATTTTTCCATGCAGCTTTTGTTGACGGTTGCGATTATCTAAGTAACAATCTGACTAAATGTTTTTCAGCGGCTTGGATTGGAAGAAACCTGAGGTAACAAACTGCGGAAACGAGACATCACCTTTAAGTGGATCGACGTATCCTGGCGGTTCACCTAAAGCATTAACCGTGTTAAAAGAAGTACTGCATGGAATCAAAAAACCTGTAGAATTTCTGGACATAACTACTCTTTCTCAACTGAGAAAAGATGGACATCCCAGTAAATACAACATATTTGGAGGGATGGATTGCACCCATTGGTGTGTTGCTGGTGTGACGGACACATGGAACCAGCTAATTTATGCAGCTCTTACATAAAAGTTTATTTGCAATTTAAGATGGTATTATGGCAGAAGCAAACTCATCGCGTGGTTTCATGCAAGTGATCGATTGTAGAATTATACTATAATTTGCAGAAGATATCGAGTGGAGATGGTAGGATTTATTTGATAAATTTCTGAATAAAGGCAGTTTACTTGAATTACTGTGCAAAATAACAAAAGGCGGAATTTTATCTTGTTCTATGTTTGATGTTGATATGCTCACCACGTAATTGCTCCCCCTGCTTGATGAATCTGGAGTGATCCAAGCATTCACGTTTTTTCCACCAATTGTTGATGCACCCACTGAACGGATTCAACTGCTTTACCCGATAGAGAAGCTAGGCAATGTGGGCTGTATAGAAAAGTTGGCACACCCTCCCTTTTCTTTAGTATGGCCGGCTGCCCTCTTAATGTGTGTGAGGAGGTGAAGAGCCTCCTTCTTTAAATAGAGGGACAATCCTTATGGTGATAGGATTCAGAGTTATGATGACAACCAAATCCTTTTCATTTATAGATGAGAACTATTTCTCATCTTTATCACCAAGGGAGGATATACTTGATGTTATCATCAAGTGTATCCAGTATTAAATATTGTTTAATATTTAAAAATAAATATTATTATTTAATATTAATATTTAATATTATTTAATATTTAATAATATATACCAACATTTTTCAATTAACCACACGTGGGTTATCGCCCCTGGGGGACCAGACGTCGTACACTTTATGGTCATTGCACTTTGAGCCCATCCATCACGGTCTTTGACCATGTGACTTTCTACATATTTGGGATTTCCATTTTAGACCCCACTATACATCCACGAGCACGCCCCAGTGGTCACTTAATGTGTGGATGTTTTACGCAATAATTAATACTATTACGTGACATATGTGACATATGAAATTATCATACATAGCATCCACCTTATGATTAATTCGTGTTTCCTTAATCAACGTGTTGTGCGTTATACGTGTCACGAATTAACTCTAACAATCTCCCACTTGGACTATGTATGCTTCTTAAAGATTATATGTCACTCGTTTGAACTCCTTAGTGAATGTCCCTTAGTGTGTCTTACTTTTTCCGATCAATCAGCAAGTATTAGTAAAAGATTCAAGCCCCACGTCGCCACATTAAATTAGTGTCTTGTCCTTCTTGAATCATGATACTAACATTCTTCTGGATGACGTGGATGCTGCAATGTATATGTAGTGTGGAATTAATATGCTAGGTGATCGTACCTATCTAATTCCAACTTAGCACTAACTTAGCGAGATCAACAGAATTCAGAATGTATCACGTGATCGCTTAATGTACATTACTTCTGCAGAAAACTTTAACACAACTTTTACATTATGTTGTTTGTCTGAAAACTTTAAAACAATGAACTTTTTTGAGCATAAGAAATCATAAGCCCCTCAGACTCCCAATAGGGCAAAACATCCTTGACCGGACTAAGACCCGTACGGCTAGAGGTCAACAAGATTTATACAAGCCAAACCAAACCGTCGAACCAAATTGTACCAAACCAAGAAAAACCGAATTGCGGTTTAGTAGTCGGTTTTACAAATTTTGAAAACCAAACCATTTCATACAGTCTGATTTTCGGTTTGGAAATTTCAAACAATAAAAACTGCACCGGACGTTTCTATAAAATTATATATATATTGTATAAGATTCTTAAAATATAAAATGTATAATATATATATTGCAATTTATTTAGTTGTCTTGTAATTTATTTAAATTGGGTATTTGGTTTGTAATTATAGATTTTTTTGCTCAAAATTGTATTTAATTAAATAAACCAGAAAAGACCGAAACCAAACCAAACCAAACCGGACCAGTCAAACAGTTTGTTGATCGGTTTCGGCCTGCTTTCAGTAGCATTTC
Organism: Eustoma russellianum; assembly: GCA_036186865.1. Classification (NCBI taxonomy): domain Eukaryota; kingdom Viridiplantae; phylum Streptophyta; class Magnoliopsida; order Gentianales; family Gentianaceae; genus Eustoma; species Eustoma russellianum. The sequence goes on from AP025049.1 coordinate 23,013,034, forward strand.
CAAACCGTTACAAATAGTTCGGTTTGTAATATGCCCAAAAAATGGTCGGACCGGATCATGTACACCCCTACATACGGCCAACATGCTTGTCAAACACTACGTGTTCCACGGCCTTAATCAAAGGGTCGATTACCATGGAGTCTGTGCTAATATGCTCAATTCTGATCAGACCACTCTGAATTCTTTCTTTAACAGCCAGATACTTCATTTCTATATATTTCGCTTTTGAGGAACTCCGGTTGTTATTTGAATATAGCACCGCAGCATTACTGTCATGGTTAATCTTCATTGGTGACGAGATAGTCTCCATCACACGCAGTCCTGTGACAAAATTACAAAGCCATTCGCCTGGTTGGATGCGTGGAAGCATGCCATGAGTTCCGCCTCCATAGTGGAGGACGCCAAGAAGGTCGGTTTCGCACTTTTTCACGAGATTGCTCCTCCGGCTAGAGTAAATACATAGCTCGAGGTCGATTTCATGCTATCCTGGCATCTAGCAAAATCGTAATATGTGTATCCAGTGATCTCTAACTCATCAGATCTCTGATATGTCATCACGCGTTGTGTTGTTCCTTGTAATATCTCAGCACCCTCTTTGCTGCGGTCCAGTGATCATTACCCGGATCACAGAGGTATCTGCCTAACATTCCAGTAATATATGCCAAATATGGTCGTGTGCATACTTGGGCATACATTGTGCTCCCTACTACTGAAGCATGGGGAGTGTTCCTCATCTCTGAACATTCAAACTCATTTTGGGACATTGTTTTAGGCTGAACTTGTCTCCTCTAGCCACAGGGGTATTCAGTGGCTTAAACTTATCCATACTATACCGCTTCAGCACCTTTTCGATGTATGCTTGTTATGATAGACCTAGGATACCTTGGCTACGGTTCCTTCGTATTCAAGTCATAACACAAGTGAGGCTTCACCAAGGTCTTTCATTTCAAAGTGTTTTCTCAGAAAGGCTTTGGAATTGATCAACATGTTTACATCGTTTGTTGCAAGAAGTATCATCTACGTACAAGATGAAGAATATGAACTTGCTCCTACTAAACTTGTGATACACGCATTCATCAATATGGTTAGGCTCAAAACCAAAAGAAGCAACCAGTTTGGCGAATTTGAAGTACCACTATCGAGACGCTTGCTTGAGCCCATAGATGGATTTCTTTAGCCGATAAACCATGCCTTTTGGATCTCTCATTTCGAATTGAGACGATTGAACCATGTAAATGGTCTCATCGAGTTCTGCATTTAAAAACACAGTCTTAACATCCGAAAGAAATCTTTTGTTGACACTAGAGAGAAGATTTCCGTGTAGTCTATGCCTTCCTTTTGGGTAAAACCTTTAGAAACAAATCGGGTCTTATACCGTTCTACGTTGCCTTTTGAATCTTGTTTGGTTTTAAATGTCCATTTACAACCAACGGGTTTTGAACCTTTAGACAAGGAGATGATCTCCCATACTTTGTTTTCGTGCATAAACTTAATTTCTTCTTGCATGGCCTTGATCCACTTTTCTGAATTTTGACATTCTAATGCTTATTGGACGTTTTTGGGGTCATTGTCTATCATGCCGACATCGAATTTGCATTCTTGGAGATATGTCACATAGTCGCTAGGTATGGGGTTTCTTCTTTCGCCAGTGGATCGTCTTAGGGGCACATGTTCTTAGGATGTTGCAGGTTCCTGAACTGCATCAGTATGAAATTCTTCTTGTTCTTGATTGACTTCCTTAGGAACTTGTTCATGTGTGCGACACTGCTGGGATGAGTTACCTCAGGTGCGGGTAACGCTGATGCTATCTCTACAAATGTTGGTTCGATTCGCATTTCTGTTGCACCTGAGTGACCCTCATCTAACTCAATAGTCTTCTGATGCAAATCATTCCCCTCGGTACCAAAGTATCCTCAAAGAACTTTACTAAATTTGTATCGAAAAATATTTTACTTGTGGGATCACAGAATTTGTACCCTCGTGACCTTTACGAGTAACCAACAAAATAGCGACTAACTGTTTTTGTGTCCAGTTTTCTTTCATTTGGTTTGTAAGGCTTTGCCTCTGCTGGACAACCCCAAACCTTAAAGTAGTTAAGGCTAAGCAGACGCTTAGTCCAAACTCGAAAGGGGTCTTGATTGTTGCTTTAGTTGGTACTCGGTTGAGGATGTAAGCTGCGGTTTTAAGCGCTTCTCTCCAGAGAAATAATGGTAGCGTAGTTTGTTTCATCATACTGCTTATCATGTCCATAAGCATACGGTTTCGTCTTTCAGCTACACCATTCATGCTTGGTGACCCAGGCATGGTGTACTGAGGGACGGTTCCGTTTTCCTCTAAGTATTTAACAATGGTCCCGGACATTGCTCCCCTGATCCATCATATCGACCGTAGTTTTCTCCTCTACAGTCTAATCTGATGGCTTTAATCCTTTCATTGTGTTGTAGCTCAACTTCAGCTTTCAAGGATTTGAACATGTCCAGTGCTTGCGCTTTTTCTTTAAGTAAGAATATATAGTCAAATCGTGAATTGTCGTCAATGAAAATGATAAATAAGAGTGGTTATTTTGGGTGGCTGGATGAAATGGGCCACTTATATCGGTGTGAATCAACTCTAATAGACTATTTGCACGATTTGCTTCATGTCTTCGGACTTTAGTTTGTTTTTCTTTAGCACAAAATGCACACGAATCAAAATCGGTTAAGTCTAAAAGATTGAGAATTTCATTTTTGACAAGACATTCCATTTTGCTTTTGGACACATGTCCTAAACGTCGATGCCATAATGATCCTGAATTCTCATGAGTTAATTTTTCTTTAACGTTTCACATAACGACATGCAAGGTTTCTTGGTTTGAAGCAACATTTATTGAGTAAAGTTTGTCAATTTCAGACATTTTACCGTGACCAATTAATCTAGATGCATGATAAAGATGGAAATTTCCATTTCCAAGAAAACCACAATAGCCACTTTTATCCAATTGATAAAACGAAATAATTTCATCTAAAAGACGAAACTACAAAGTATCATGCAAATCTAGATAAAAACCAGAAGTCAACAATCAATGTCCTATGGCTTCAACCTTCGTGTTGTTGCCATTTTCCCAATAGACGTATCTCTCATCGCCCCTTGGTTTTCTGTGGCTGAGGCAATCCTGCATAGTCACTGATAAGTGAGTCGTGGCTCCTGTATCGACCCACCAAGCGGCTATATCTGAAACAAAAACTTCAAAACAAACCAAGAACGTACCTATCTTCTTGAGCCAAGAATGATATCTGGCACATTCTTTAGATGTCCCTCCTTTTTGCAAAAGAAACAAGACATGCTTTTGGGTGCGTCAGCATAGTCGCCCCTTATGCTTTTTGCTTTTACTCCTCAGTTTTCTCTGCAGCTTTACGTTTCTTACCACCGGACTTGGTGGTGACAGCATTCACAATTTCATGCCCCTCATTCTTGAGCCTTTCCTCCTATTGCACGCAGTGCAAGATAAGTTCATTCACCGTCTACTTTTCCTTTTGCAGTTATAACTAACCACAAAGTGTTTGAACTTAGGAGGCAATGATTTGAGAATCATGATCACTAGCATGTCGTCAGAGACATCAAGTTTCATGTTTCTCAATTGAGAAGCCATGTGAGTCATCTATAGGATGTACTCTATTATGCTGCCATTACCAGGATACTGTTTCCAGCGAAATTTCTTTAAGAGATTGCCTGCTTCGCCTTTCTCATTCTTAACAAACCTTTGTTCGAGATCGGCCAAAAAATATTTAGCTATTGTGGTCTCAGAAACGGCTCCCCTAAAGCACTTAGGGATAGTCTTTTGTATGACAATAAGACGTATGCGATTTGATCGGATCCGGCATGCCATGTGAGCTTTCTCCTCACTTGTGCTATTTTCTGTCAACACAGCTGGGTGGTCTAGCTGTAACGCAGTGTCAAGTTCAGTCATCCCTAAAAAGATCTCAAGTTGATCTTTTCATTGCTTATAATTTGAACCGTTCAATGTAAGAATGTCTTTAATGTTAGACATAATTGCTGAAAAATAAATAAGAAACGGAAGTAAATACACAACACATGTGATCCTTAAACCGCCATAATAAATTAAAAATCAAAATAGAACCTTAATTCCATCAACCAGTCGTCTTCCAACTTTAGGGCTCTTTGGAGTCATCCCAATGTCTTCCAACAATTGGGTGTAGTGGTCAAAGTAACGGCTCTCTAAGCACGGGTTAACCACCTTCTTTTGGGCCAATGAGTTAACCTGTGCATTCAACGTTTAGGCGTCGGTCCCATTTGGATCCACTACCCTGCTTATATGTACTTTCGACAATCACACCTTCCTTTGCGTCGGTCAATGATTGCTCCCAACACATACATGTCCCTCACGAGCATAACAAATGCAGTGGCGATGATATGATTGCCGCACTTTAAGGGGATCATATAAAGCTCCACATTTGCTAAGTCACATAACTTTATGTATATAAGTGATCCTGCAGTTTCCTGACTGACCTTCTTGCACGTACCATGCATGCTTGACCTCAATATACATTAGTTTTGCTTAACCCAATTTGAACTAGCTTGATTACATTTACAGTTCAATAAGAACCACCTTGAACCAAGCTTGGTTCTCTTTACGATTTAAGAAAATAATACCTTTACCAATCAATTTAACAAGTCATATAACTTTATGATGAATCATATTGAGCGTGAAATGAACCAATTCAGTAATACCCACTTGTCATAAGTGTGTATTACCATTCCACATGATTCTCAGGCCACCGGTGTAGTCACAAATGGTCTCGCTTAAGAACCGGTTTTCTTAGACAGATCATGTGTACTGTGTTTTTATCACAACTCAATGAGTCGTCTATCACTAGTATTTTAAACTACATTGATTGATAAACCAGGATAATATGGGTTAATGTTGGTCAAAATGGTCAGCACAGTTAACATATCCCATCGAATCAACCTGGTTGAACTCGGTCAAACCGGGTCAAACAAGATTTGAATCCTGATTGGGTTAGGTGCGGATCTAGGTCATGACCGGTTTAACTGATCCCCTTCTTTAATTTTTAATTTAAGGGTTAGCATGAAATCCTTTTGGTTTAGGTCAAAACCCAGACTATGCAACTTGAAACCGGGTCATTTTAAAAAATCTCATACCATAACTTGTTTTACTTGCATTTATTTATTTATTAACATATACGAATAACATAAATAAATAAATGAACAAATAAATACATAAATAAACAAATAATCTAATAACCAAAAAATTAAATTTAATGCTTAATTATTATTATTTTGGATTTCATTAAAATAATAATAACAAAATAATTTATTATTATTACTATTTTTATTAATAATCCCTAATAATAACAATAATAATTAAATTATTATCATTATTATTTACTTTATTTTCTTTTTAAAAAAACTGTAAAATAATAATAATAATAATAATAATATATAATAATAATAATAATATAATAATAATAATAATAATAATAATATAATAATAATGAAGAAAGACAAAACTGAAATTTAAGGAGGCAGGTCAGACCGCGAATCGGGTTAGACCCTCCATAAGCCTTTTTTATTGCACAGGGCCAGGTCGAGTCAGAACCCTCCCGGCCCAATCCAGAACGCCTTTTTTTGCTTTAACTGTTTGGGCTGAAGCCAATAATCTGGAGTAGGGCCGGGTCGGGTCAGACCCACCCGGCCTATTCTGAAATCTGAATTTCCCTTTTTTAATTTAATACCATAATTGGCCCGGAGCCCAATTTTGAACTGGGTCGAACTGGGTTGAAGCCGGATCCAAGCCCAAATCACTGGAGGCAAAAATGATCCAGAAAAATCGCACTTCAGGTTTCGAACCTGAGACCTCTCCCAGCAGAACCAACGCTCTGACCACAGGACCAGCGGTCCTTTCTAGTTAGAGATGGGGGACTATTCTATTTATGTTAAAAACGGTGCCTTTTTCCCACCAGAATTTTATTCCAGTAAAACAAAAACTTTTGACGAAAAAAATTTATTTTTCAATCATGAACAGATTAACAAAAGTGCTCCGAATTGAACCCGCTCTGATACCACTTGTTGGATTTATTTGATAAATATATGAATAAAGACCATTTAATCGAATCACTGGGCAAGTAATAAAGGACAGAATTTTACCTTGCTCTATGTTTGATGTTGATATGCTCACCACGTAATTGCTCCCGCTGCTTGATGAATCTGGCGTGATCCAAGGATTCACGACCTCCCACCAATTGTTGATGCACCCCTTGAACGGATTCAACAATTCACTTATTTACCCGATGGAGAGGCTACGCAATGTGGGATGTATAGAAAAGTTGGCACTCCCTCTCTTTTCTTTAGTATGGCTGGCTGCCCTCTTAATGTGTGTGAGGAGGTGAAGAGCCTCCTCCATTAAATAGAGGGAGAATCCTGATGGTGATAGGATTCAGAGTTATGATGACAACCAAATCCTTTTCATTTATAGATGAGAACTCTTTCTCATCTTTATCACCAAGGGAGGATATACTTGATGTTATCATCAAGTGACATTTATCCAGTATTAAATATTATTTAATATTAATAATAATTATTATTATTTAATATTAAAAATTAAATATTATTAATATTTAATAATATGTACCAGCATTTTACATTAACCACAAGTGGGTTGTCGCCTCTCGTAGACCTTATGTCGTACACTTTATAGTCGTTACACTTTGAGCCTATCCATCGTTGTCTCTGACCATATAACTTTACTTACATATTCGGGGTTTCTATTTTAGACCATATTATACATCCATAAGCACGCCCCAGTGATCACTTAACGTGTGGATGTTTTACGTAATAATTAATATTATTACGTAACATATGTGACATATAAAATTATCATACATAACATCCACCTTATGATTAATTTGTGTTTACTTAATCAACGTGCTACGCATTACACGTGTCACGAATTGATTCCCACAGAGATAAACAACAATATTTTCTTTAGATACATGTTATAATAAGATATCTGTCTTGTTGTATGAAAGTACATATGATGAATCAAATCATACAAATGTACCTGCATCAATCACCATTAAAGAAAACTAATACAAGAACATAAAGAATAATAGGAAAAACAACGCATTGAAGATAAACCATGCTTCTACAACAATTATCCCAATAAGAAAAAAGGAACCTCTTTTCGAAATCCCTTTTGCACGGACGTGAAGAAATCAAATTAGACTAAAATTTAAAGCAATTGAAAGAAAAAAAGATTGCAATAAGCTCAAACTTTCTATTATTTAAAAAAGAATAAAAACCAAAAAAAGAAGCTTACAGGAGATCGATTAATCTTTTCTTTCACAAACCTTATTTATGCATAACGAAAATTCAACATGTTGATTTTCACTACTCAAATTTAAAACATCATGTGGATATCGCATACTTCATTAAAGGAAACAACCAAGGGGATGTTTGATGCACCAACCTGATAATCATATATCTCATATGCATAATGTCACATCCCAATTCAATATCTCAATAATATGTATAACAAAAGACATTCGACCTCATAGTCAAAGGACATTCGACCTCGTAGTTTGTGTAAGAACGTCAATGGGAATGTGCAACAAAGACTTAAGTAAACCATTCTCATAAAACCTTTTAACGAGTATATGAAACTCAAATAAACCTGCACGGTCCACTCAATTAACCTAGTGACATTGGCTTTTTACTCTATGGATTGAGGCTAAAACCCACTATAGGCAAAAAAAAAAAAAAAAAAAAAAACAGTTGTATTTCGTGAAACCCATTAAACTTGAGCAGTCCATCTAGTAACCCACAAACGCAGTGGTGAGTTGATTGACCTATTCGGTTCAATCATTTAACATAAATTTACACCCAAAGTATCAGTTTAAATCAATTACCACTATAAACAGACACATATACATGCACACGCACACAGTGTGTGTGCATGCATTAACATACATTATATGGATATGCATACATATACATGAACATATATATATTATACACCATACTTGACATACATTATACACACACATCGACGTCACCGTTCAATAATGGTTCACCCAATAACATGTGACGCGATAACTTTTACGGTCTAGCATACGGTTTGGATTCTGAAACATTGTTTTGAAAGCTTAAAATCTCAGAATCCGATATCTTAGTAAATCATAATATTCAAGTCATAAGATAACATCACTAGTATATCTCAAAAGAATGACATAAATAAAACTTCAAGCGACTTTCAGTCATGAGTATTTTCAACACAGGCTTCACCAGAAATAATAAAACATGAAAGGAGTGAGCTCCTACATACTCATTAAGAAGAAATAACCCTTTGAATATCCTTATCTTATTCACCTTCCCTTTCCCTCTCATTCTTTCTTTAGCCTTCCTTAATCTTGCTTTACTTGACCATTATACATACATACGATGCGTTTATAACCTCTCATGGCTCTTCTTTCTTTACATGCATTTTCTTACTTTTGCTTATTCTCATCCATTTCACTCCTCGCATTGTTTTTCTTTGTTTCATTCGTTTCCTACAACTTTCTTACATATTAGCGGGTGTCTCCTAACCGTAACATACTTTGACTTATAATGCATTACCTATCAATTCCTTTAAATGTACTTGGCCTTATAACGAACATATATGTGAAGTCTTTGGCTTCTTTTGACTTGACTTAAGCACAAAACATTCATCAGATAGCATGATCTTCCTTCATAACATTTACTTTGCTTTACTATAGACGTTACTATCCGACTATTTTCCTATAAGTTAGGTTCATGTGTCCACTATATTCCCATAGACATAGTCTATATGTATTCCACTAAACTCCCATTTGTAGGGTCAATATACACATCCCACTAAAATCCCAAGGGTAGGGTCCATGTATATATCCCACCATACTCCCGTAGATAGGGCCTCTTTACACAACCCACTATTCTTCCGCGGATAGGTTCTCTTTATATACACCACCATACTCCAATGGGTTGGTTTCATATGCATAATCTACTATACTCCCGTGGGTATGATCATCCATATACATACTCTATTATGCTCATGTGGGTAGGATTCATAAGCATGTCATTTTCCAATCTCTTGTGGCTAGCGAGATTAGCTTACTCGTGATAATAGTTAATGTAGCAAAGAGTTCTAACGCAATAAGTATGTAGCAAGTTTCGTTTCTTGTGGTATAGAACACGATTAAAGTGCCTAAAAACGAAAATAGGAAGAAGTCGTTAGTCTGTCGCCTTTGTGGAAACAAAAGGACTAAAAAAATGTACTTAAAGAAAGAAATAATATGAAACGAAAAGGAATGAATTTGTGAAATGAAATGAAGGGAAGGAAATGAAACAACACAAAAGGGAAAAACTCGTACTATATGTTCAGTATAAGTATGTATTCTCTCTGTCTCAATTTCAAAGTGTCTTATACTATTTTAGGTTGTTTTAAAATTGTGTCCAGTTCTTATTTTACCGTTTCTAATTTATTGCACTATTTTCAAATTATCTTTTTAATTAATAACAATAGTAAGAAGAGAGAGAAAAATAATTAATAGAGAGACAACAGTATCCCAAATTAGAAGGCTTTTATCTGCTGTGAAAACACAACAATGAAAAGAAATTCAAAACAACTTTCGTATATCCATCCAGTTGAAAACTATCACTTGAATTCTACATCTGTCAAGTATCGTCTAATAAGTTGTAGAAAACCCATCATAGAATCAAGAAGTAGCAATCATTTTTTCCAATAGAAAAACCAACCATTTTGTTGAAGGTTCAGTTGGCATCAAGAAGAAGGAAGACACATCCGAAGGAAAGTAGCATTGAAGAAGAGTAGGCCATTGGATTATCTGAGGAATCAATGGCTAAGATGTTTAGAGAGATGGGATGGCAGTTATTAGAGGCCTGTAACTGCCAAGATCACGTGGAGCAATGGAGGTGACGAGGTGCAAAACGAAAGTGGAGCGCAGAGGAAGGTTGAAGAAGAAGGAGTTGTCAGCGCGAATTTTAAATAGAGTAAAATGTCAGTTTTGCCCTTCTGTTTATGTAATAGGAACGGCATTGTTAAGGGTAGAATAGTCATTTCAGTTGTTTTTAATTTTTCCCTCCTCAGTTGTATAAGAAGGATTCGAGTCCTTCACCTTTACCCGGTTTTTTCAATAACTGCAATTTTGCAGTAGTTTGTTGAGATTTCCTCTCATTCTTCATAGCAATAATTCGATTGTGTTTGGTGTCTTTCGGTTATTCGATTAATTTTATCATGGTATCAGAGCGATTGCTTCGCTGATGATGTGATCTGCGTGAGTTTAATCTGAATTCCATCAGATTGATTTTTCTTTGACTTTTGTTATTGCTGTTGAATTCTGTTGAGAACTTGATATGGCTTCGACTTCTGGAAGCCAGAGATCTGCTGGTTCACAACCAGCAGAAAACCTCGCTAACAATCCATACTACCTTCATCCGAGTGATAGCCCAGCTATTATTCTGGCACAACCCCCGCTGAATCCATCATAATTTCCATTCATAGAGTCCGAATGTTTCAGATGGACTCCTAGTCAAAAACAAGATAGGATTCATTGATGGCACCATTGAGCAACCAAGTGTGAATGATCTGCAGTATGACGTATGAGACCCATGAATTCAATGGTAACATTCCTGGATCAAGGAACAGTGTGATGCCATCAATTGCTCAAAGCGTGATGTGGTATGGTAGTGCGCAGGAGGTCTGGAATGACTTGAAACGCAGTATGGGACGGAGATGTGTTTAGGTTGTCTGATCTTCTTGAGAATTTTTATTCTGTCAAACAAGAGAGTGACTCTGTTAATGACTACTTCACCAAGGTGAAGGTTTTATGGGAAGAAATGATGGTTTTAAGACCTCTTCCCATGTGCAACTTGTCGTGGTTGTAGGTGTAATATTGGTGTAAAATTGCGCGAGTTTGTAGAAACGGACTATGTTGTCAAGTTTCTTGAAAGGATTGAACGAAGAGTTTGAGCCAGTTAAGTCTCGAGTATTTGTCATGACACCATTACCTAAAATTGATGAAGTTTTTGCTATGGCCTTGAAATATGAGAGGAAGTTGACTGGATCGAACACACACGAAATTTGTTTTAGTAATAGTCCTACAGCACTTATGGCTGAAGAGTGTGATGGAGGTAGCATGGTGGCTGCGGTGAACTCTCATACTGTAGAGGAGCAAACAGTGGTTATAGAAGGGGAAATGTAAGGTTTTCCCTGATGGAAGCAGAAGGCCACAGTGCACTCACTGTGGCATGGCTGGACATGTTGAGCAGAGATGTTAAAGCAAACATGGTTTTCCTCCAGGATTCAGGTCAAGAAATCATGTGAATATGACAGAAGCAGTTAGTGCTAAAAGTCAGCCAATGCAGATGGAGCAAGGAAACAAGGTGTGCCAAGCTCCTTTGCTCACCCTAGGACAGATGCAAAGTTATTGGCCTTGCTAGCAGTGCATGATGAATGTAAAAATGCTCCTGCTCATGGTCAAATTGCTGGAAGTCAGGGAGCTGTTATGTCTGCTCTCTCAGGTAACGATCAAGGTAAGTTTCATTCTGATAATTTGAACATTTGGATTATAGATTCAGGTGCTATTGATCATATAGCATGTGACCTCAGACTTTCCTTCTTTCAAATATGTTGATCATATTTCTATCAAACTCCCAAACAATCTCTCAGTGTCTGCCACACACATTGGAAACAGTCATCATTAATCCGTATCTGGTTGTTCACAATGTACTTTTTGTTCCCACTTTTGCTTATAATCTCTTGTCTCTCAGAAAGTTGCTTTCTGTGCCTTCCATACTCATTCAATTCTAGGGTAATCTTGTATCATTCAGGAACGTGTGTCCCTAAGGATGATTGGTTCAGCTGATCAACACAAAGGCTTGTTCTATCTCCATGGATCTCCCAGACAAACTGGTTCTATTCCTCCATCAGTCAGTTGTATGTCAGCCAATATCCAACCTTCACCTCTTTCCATGTTGTGGCATTATAGACTAGGACATCCATCTCAATCCAGAATAAAAGAAATACAGAAGCTAGACAGTTCATTTTATGATCATTGTACAATTCATGTTTGTACAGTATGCCCTTTGGCAAAGATGAAGAGAAGTGTTTTTCCAATTTCTGAGTCTGTTTCTGAATGTGCCTTTGATCTTATACACATTGATATTTGGGGTCCATATAAACATCCCACTATACATAACCAGCGTTATTTCTTAACCATTGTTGATGATCATACAAGGTATACTTGGATATACCTGCTGAAACAAAAATCAGAAGCCAGAAAGATTATTGAGAGCTTCTCCCAATTTGTCACAACTCAGTTTTCCAAAGGCATTAAGTGTATAAGAACAGACAATGGTCTGGAGTTTAAGATGGACCAATTCTTTATGAATAAGGGAATAATTCATCATACAACCTGTGTCTACAACCCACAAAAAATGGAGTTGTAGAAAGAAAGCATCAGCATATACTTAACGTAGCCTGGGCACTCAAGTTTCAGGCTAATCTGCCCATAGAGTATTGGAGATTCTGCATCCAATATGCAGTTCATCTCATAAATCTTTTGCCAACCCCTTTACTCAAACAGCAAACAACTTATCAACTTTTGTTTGGCACACCTCCTGTCCATCAAAATCTGAAAGTTTTTGGTTGCCTAGCATTTGCTGGCAACAGCTCTCCTCACAATAATAAATTTGATCCAAGATCTGTCTCATGTGTTTACCTAGGTATACCTTATCATACCAAGGGGTATATCTTACTCAACCACAGAACAAAAGAAATCTTCATCTCAAGGGATGTTCAGTTTTATGAACATGTCTTTCCTTTCAGTTATTCAGCAACCTTCTCACTAAATGAACATCTTCCTACAGTTGATTCACCCTCTTTTGATGTGTCACCATCTAATCATACTCCAGTACATCATTCACCTCTTCAAGCTCCTACTAATTCCATACCTGTGCCTGGCCATGACAGTTCTAATGATACATCACTCACCTCTTCGAGCTCACATTCTCCTTCTAGTGCCTCTTCTGCTGATGCTCTACCTGTAGAAGTCCATCCTTGTACTGGACTTGAAGTTCAATTGCCTCTCATATCTTCCACTGTCTCAGATTCCACTGTCTCAAAAAGGTCTAGACATCCACCTAAATATCTACAAGAGTATTATTGTGGTATTCTGACTGGAACTTCTGATTCTTCTAGTCACTCCTCTACATTTTATCCTATTGAGGCCTACATGTCATTTGACTCTTTAACACCTAACTATAAATCATACGCTCTTAATATCAGTATGCAGCAGGAACCAAGATCTTACCAAGAGGCAGCCAAAGCTGCTCACTGGCAGAAGGCAATGCAGCTGGAGTTAGCTGCCCTTGAAGCAAACCAGACTTGGTCCCTAGTTACTTTGCCTCCTGGAAAGACACCTATTGGATGTAGATGGGTATACAAAATCAAATACAAGCCTGATGGCCATGTTAAGAGGTACAAAGCCAGGCTTGTGGCAAAGGGGTATACTCAACAGCTGGGAATTGATTATACAGATACATTTTCTCCCGTTGCCAAGATTACCACTGTAAGATTGCTTCTAGCCGTGGCTTCTATCAAATAGTGGCATGTCCATCAAATGGATGTCAACAATGCTTTCCTACATAGTGACCTCTGCCAAGAGATTTATATGACTTTACCTGATGGAGTTGTTGCCCCTATGCCTAATACAGTATGTAGATTACATAAATCTCTCTATGGCCTAAAGCAAGCTAGAAGGGAGTGGAATATTAAACTCACACAGTTCCTGGTAAGTCAAGGGTGTGTACAGTCCAAACATGACTACACCATGTTTACAAAAAGAACATCTGATGCATTTCTGGTTTTTTTAGTGTATGTTGATGACATCATAGTAGCAAGTAACTCTCTTCTGCTGATTAATCAGCTGAAAAACACTCTACACCAACATTTCAGATAAAGGATTTAGGCCCACTAAAATATTTTCTGGGTATTGAGGTGGCGAGGTCACAGGGGGGATTATGATTTGTCAAAGAAAATACGCACTGGAACTTGTAGAGCAGGCAGGTTTTTTGGGATCCAAACCAGCTAGGAGTCCAATGGAGCAGAATGTGAAACTGGCACATGGTGATTCTGCATTTATCTCAGATGTATCTGAGTATAGGAGGTTGATTGGCAAGTTGTTGTATCTCACAATAACTAGGCCTGATATTTCATTTGCAGTGCAACAATTGAGTCAGTATTTGGATGCACCAAATGAGCTACATTTGAGAGCAACACATAGGTTGCTTAGATACTTGAAAGGCACAGCAGGGCAAGGACTCTTTTATGCTAGCACAGGAAAGTTAGAGCTAAAAGGATTTGCAGACTCGGACTACGGAGGCTGTGTGGAGTCTAGAAGGTCAGTCACAGGCTACTGTGTGTTTCTTGGTAATTCCTTGGTGTCCTGGAAGGCAAAGAAGCAAGGCACCGTCTCTAGGTCCTCATCTGAGGCAGAGTATAGGGCACTAGCATTGGCAACATGTGAGGTTCAGTGGCTTCTATATCTACTTAGTGACTTAGGCATAGCTCAATCTGAACCTGTTGAGTTATTTTGTAATAACAAAAGTGCAATCTACATAGTTGAAAATCTAGTATTTCATGAGAAGACAAAGCACATAGAGATAGATTGCCATATTGTAAGGGACAAATATCGACAAGGAGTGATCATTCAAATGCCAATTAGGACGGAGCATCAATTGGCAGATGTATTCACCAAAGCACTTGATTCAGTAACACTTCAGAACCTAACTTCTAGTATAGGTGTATGCAAAGTGTTTAGTGCGTCAGGTTTGAGGGAGGATGTTGAAGGTTCAATTGGCATCAAGAAGAAGGAAGAAGCACAATCCGAAGGAAAGTAGCATTGGAGAAGAGTAGGCTATTGGATTATTTGAGGAATCAATGGCTAAGATGTTTTGAGAGATGGGATGGCAGTTATTGGAGGCCTTTAACTGCTAAGATCACATGGAGCAATGGAGGTGACGAGGTGCAAAACGAAAGTGGAGCGCAGAGGAAGGTTGAAGAAGAAGGAGTTGTCAGCGCGAATTTTAAATAGAGTGAAATGTCAGTTTTGCCCTTCTGTTTATGTAATAGGAATGACATTGTTAAGGGTAGAATAGTCATTTCAGTTGTTTTTAATTTTTCCCTCCTCAGTTGTATAAGAAGGATTCGGGTCCTTCACCTTTACCCGGTTTTTTCAATAACTGCAATTTTGCAGTAGTTTGTTGAGATTTCCTCTCATTCTTCATAGCAATAATTTTATTGTGTTTGGTGTCTTTCGGTTATTCAATCAATTTTATCACATTTCAACAAAATCACCTTAGAGGGAAGAGAGGAGGAGGGGTGGGGGATTCCATTTCTGATTTGAGCAAATCTAACATTGACCAACTCCAAAGCTTGACGAAACTGTAACAGAATGTTTTTCTAATTCCTCTCAAAATCTGTCAAATTGATTATCTCAATCGATGGAAATCGAATACAAGAATGAAGGCTGAAAAATTAGACAGAGAGAAGCAAGTTTTCTGAGAGGAAAGGAACTAATTTTTCCACTGAATTCATTCGTCTGAAATGCACAGGTTCAGATGCAGTTTATACGGTTGAGGAGAAGAAGAAAATACAATGTGAAATGACAAGAAAGTCCCTATTAACCGTCACTCCTTATTCAATGTAAAAAGCGCATAAACGTCATTTCGTATGTTTTAAAATGCTCCCCTCAGTTATTCTTCTTCTTCCTCTTTCTGCATTCCATTTTCCCAAATGCTGCAGCACCCATAACTTCCACAGTCCCTGCTGCATCCACGTGACACCTCCAATGCACTTCACTTCAAGTTTCCAGCTCATCTCCTCTTGATTTTGATCCTCAATATATTACACCTCCAACGATTGCAACTACATTCACAATTCACCTTCTCCAGAATGTGCTTCCTCCTATCTCGTCAACTCAATTCCTGCTGTAACAGCCCCCCTCAAATTTGACTTGGTGAAAATATTACATACCCCCATAGCAGAAGTCAGGTTTTGCAATCTTACTGAATCAAGAGCTTTCGTAAAAACATCTGCAAGTTGGAACTCTGATTTAACGAGCATGAGATGGATTACTCCCTGCTGATATTTCTCCCTCACAATGTGGCAATCAATTTCAATATGCTTTGTTCTCTCATGAAACACTGCGTTTTTAACAATATAGATGGTACTCTTATTATCACAGAACAATTCAACTGGTCCAGGATGCTTCACTCTTAAATCCCCCAATAAGAACAAGAGCCACTGTATCTCACACGTGATCATTGCTAGCGCTCTATACTCTGCTTCAGATGATGACTTAAATACAGTAATTTGCTTTTTAGCTTTCCAAGAGACCAAGGAATTTCCCAAAAAAACACAATAGCCTGTGAGAGATTTCCTTGCCTCAATACATCCTCCCAAATCCGAGTATGCAAATCCTTTAATCTTCATCTTACCATGACTGTGATAGTATATGCCTTGACCTGCTGTCCCACTTAAGTATCTCAGTAGCCTGTATGCCGCTTTGAGATAAAACTTTGTGGGTGTATCAAGAAATTGGCTGAATTGTTGAACTGCAAACGAGATGTTTGGCCTTGTTATATTAAGATAAATCAGTCTGCCTATTAGCCTTCTATAACTAGACACATCCTCTATAAGCTTAGAATCACCATGAGCTAGCTTCAAGTTTTGCTCCATAGCACAGCAGGTTTAGCACCCAAGAACACCGTTTGTTCTATCAGCTCCAAAGCATACTTCCTTTGGGATATCATAACCCCCCCTGACCTAGACACCTCTATGCCAAGAAAATATATCAAGTCCCCTAAATCTTTAATTTTGAATGCCTGATGTAATGATTTTTTGACTTGGTTAATCTGAAATAGTGAATTGCTAGCCACTATTATATCATCAACATAGACTAGAATAACCAAGAAAGCATCTTCTGTATGCTTTGTGAACATAGTGTAATTATTTCTTGACTGTGCATAACCTTGATCAATAAGAAATCTAGCCAGTTTTAGGTTCCATTCTCTACTTGCTTGTTTTATACCATAGAGTGACTTGTGAAGTTTGCACATAGTATTTGTCCCTGGTGCATCAACTTCCTAATGCAAGTTCATGTATATTTCTTGTCTTAGATCACCATGTAAGAAGGCATTATTCACATCTAATTGATGTACAAGACATTGTTTCTGGGCTGCCACAACTAAAAGTAATCTCACAGTTGTTAACTTTGCAACAGGAGAAAAGGTGTCAGTATAGTCAACTCCCAATTGTTGTGTAAAGCCCTTTGCTACAAGCCTAGTTTTATATCTTTCTATACTCCCATCTTACTTATACTTCACCTTGTAAACCCACTTACACCTAATAGGTCTCTTGCCATGAGGAAAAGGAACCAGAGACCACGTGTGATTGGACTCAAGTGCTGCCGATTCTAGTTACATTACCTTCACCTAGTGAACAGATTTGACTGCCTCCTGATAAGATGTTGGTTCATGTACCATACTAATATTAAGAGCATATGATCTATATTTAGGTGTCAATTGATCATATGTCATGTATTCCTTAATTGGGTAAGGAGTGTGGGAGTGTGATGGTACAGAAGCTGAAGCTTTAGAAGATGATCATGAAAGGTTGCAGTAGCAGTCCTGTAGATAGCTAGGAGGTTGCTTATTTCTTGCATGTCTGAGGTTTTCATCAGGATCCTGAGGATGTATAGGCAAGGATCTTAATCCCAGTACATGGATTAGAGTCAGGTGTGGATGTAATGGGTAAGTCTACTGAAGAGGTAATGCTTTCATGTGTTACACCCCGTGATTTTTAAGCGCAACTTTCGATACTTAGGTCAACCTTGAATGCAACCTAATTAATTATGTAGGTAATGTAACTTAGTTACACAAAACATAGAGGAACAAAAGAAAGGGGTTAGAAGTAGAATTAAAAGAAAGTATGGGAAATTACTTAAGAGGTCCCTACTAGGAGTTAAGGGGAGTTATAGGAAGTTATTATAACTCCCCATCTCAGCCTTATGGGGCGGTTTTTGGCCACAAAAGAAGAAGGAAAACCGCAGGAAAAAGGAGAGGAAAAGAGAGAAAAGAGAAAGAGAGGAAAAGGAAGAAGAAGAGAGGAAGGAGAAGGCCATTCTAGGTTCAATTCTCATCAAGGTTCTGCAGTAAATCCGTAAGCTTATCTAGAATTCAAGGCAAGTAATCTTTCTATACGCTTTATGCAAATTTTATACCTTTGGCCCTATGTTCTTACAAAGAGAAAATATGAATCACACATTAGTATTCTTGTCTTGTCTATCATACATGCTTGTTATATGTAAGTCTTGTTGCTATTTGCGTAAAGACTTGTTCTTTGGGCCAAATTTCTGGAAAAGTTGTGCAGTACTTGTTGTTAGTCAACCATGCCCATGATAGTATATATGTTGATGTGTTTCTTGCCTTGCTCTACTCTTGTGTTGATTGTATACACTTAGATGTCGAGAGTAAGTGCAGGAAATTGAGGGATGAGTGATGATATTGTTGTAGTCTTGTTGGTTGGGTATTGTTGATGATAACTCTTGAAGGTGGTGAATGGATGAAGATTTAGTGTGGATCTTGTTAGACATTCAATAAGTGTCAAATCATGATTAGATGTATGTTAAGTGTGATGAATCTAGTTGTTAAGATGGATCTTTAAGTGTTGAATCTGGAAGGGTTGAAGAAGAAAGGAGTTGGGTGGAAGTTACTGCAGAAAAACTGCAGTTTGGCATCGTCAGAACACTTCGAACGCCTACATGAGGCGCTTCATGTCACTATAGGCGCTTCATGTAGCGTTCCAAGTGTCCTGGAGCTTTCCCGTACAGAAAAACTGCAATTTAGAACCGTCAGAACACTTCGAACGCCTACATGAGGCGCTTCATGTCACATTAGGCGCTTCATGTGGTGTTCAATGTGTCCTGAATAATCCCCGAACACTTCGAACGCCTACATGAGGCGCTTCATGTCCCCATTAGGCGCTTCAAGTGGTGTTCCAAGTGTTCTGGAAGTCTTTTTGACCCTATAAGCACCCTATGTAAGTGTAGTAACTTTATACACTTCTTTTGAACATAAAATGCAAGGGTATTTGAGGTATATTTGAGGTGTGGATGGTAAGTTGATCAAGTTAGAATAAGATTGAATCTTGAGTGAGTTTGTGACAAGAATGGGCTTGGAATAACACGACCATAGAGTGTGTGAGGTGCAAGGCCGTATGCTTGATAGGCATGATGTATGTGTTTGTGTTACATGTTGATATGAAGCTATTTGTGCATCCTGCATCATGACATGGGCACTTGCATTTGATTTGAGATATGTTTTGCAAAAGAACAAGAAAGGTTTAAGGTTTTCGAAAGACAAAATGGCTGCTGGTTGATCACAGGGTATAAAGAGTCACGTCTGCGAAAGCAGGGTATAAAGAGCGTGATCTGTGAATCAACAGCAGGGTATAAAGTATGTTATGGGGCCGTGGACCTATCAGCACGGAAAATGAAGTATTTTATGGGGCCGTGGACCTATCAGCACGGATATATGATATATGTAATGGGGCCGTGGACCTTTCAGCACGGATATATGTTATATGTAATGGGGCCGTGGACCTTTCAGCACGGATATACGTTATATGTAATGGGGCCGTGGACCTTTCAGCACGGATATATGATGGCTGTGGGCTGATCACCCACAGGGTATAAAGTTCTGCTACGCGAAGAATATGATATGTAAAGTGATGAAATGTTTTGTGAAATGGCATGCATGACATGTTTATGAAAGAAGACATATGCATGGGTGTTGTGTGTGATTTTAAAGAAGTACATGCATCATGGTACACGAAGCATAAGACTTGACATGCAAGAAACGTGATTAGTCTATGACTTGCTTATGTGATACGTTGTTTTAATGCATGTTGGTTCTCGTATCTGTGTTCACATATGTGCTTTATCTGTTTTGAGAAGTTCTTATTAAGATGCCATTTGCTAACCCGAGCACCTTATTTTGGGCAATGTTTTATTCACTGGTGACTCGACGTGTGTGATTCCGTAAGGTGTATAGACGGGTTACTTGCTGGCGAAGTTTTCGCTAAGAACAATCATTCTGTTCCTTTTCAGGTGAGCCTGAATATGAGTTGATATTTATCGAAGATGACGGCGAGTGGGCTCAATGGGACGATGGACAAGGGAATAGATAGATGCTGGATTATTCTGTTTAAGTTTGGAGACTCATTGTTATTATGTTGTTCTAAAACTTCTGTTGGCTAGATGAACAAACAGTTTGTTTTTATTTCCGCTGCATTTTATGGATGTTTAATGACGATGAAGGTTTAAGATTTATGACGTTTCCGCTGGTTTTAGTATCTTACCTTATGAAGAATGTACGCATGATCTTCTTGACGCTTCGTAGTTCTCGTAGTAGGCTACGGCGGGTGCACTGGTTCCGACAACGGTATCGGGCTGGGGCGCTACAGGTGGTATCAGAGCCTAGGCTTCAGATCTAGTTCGGAAACTTAAGTTCATGATCTTTAGACTCTTAAGCTATGATTCTCCCTTAAGGTTGATCCTTAGTTATAAGTACTGATCTCTTTAGTGGTTAAGTATGATATGGGTTGGGTGTGTGCGAGCGCGTTTATCATCTAATTTTGTATTAATAGTTATGCTACACACCTCACCTATTAGTACGCATTCGAGCCTTCAGTAACCTTTTCGTATTTACTGAATGCTAATGAAATGTTAACCTTTCAGCGAAATATGCCTCCAAGAAGAGATAACACAGGCAATTCTGGCAATGGACAGGAGAACCAGCCACCACAAGTGGTTTTACCCCAAGTACTCACGGATGCGCTGACGGTCATTGCACAAGGGTATGTGCAGCAGCATCAGCCTCCGCCTCCACCACCGCCACAGCATAACATCAGGTTCTTTTATGGAGAGATGAGGAAGATGAGGGTGCCGGAGTTCGGTGGATGTACGGATCCTGAAGAGGCTCAGCATTGGTTGGCTGAGGTTGAGAAATGTTTCCGGCTGGTGCAAGTTCCGAATGAGATAAAAGTTGAGGTGGCCACACCCCTTTTAAGTGGCAAGGCTGGCGAATGGTGGGAAGGAATGGTATTGAGAATGACCCCACCAATCTCATGGACACAGTTTTGTGATGTTTTCCTGAAATACTACGTACCGGAGACGGCGATCTTGGACAAGATAAGGGCGTTTGACAGACTGGAGCAAGGAAGGATGACAGTGTCGGAGTATGCAGATCGTTTTCATGCCCTGGGTAAGTTTGCCCCTGCGATTATGTCTGATAATCGTCTTAAGATGACGAAGTTTGAGAGGGGCTTGGACTCGAGGATACAATCGGCGATAGTGAATGCGGGGATGAAAACTTATGAGGATATGCTAGATGCGTGTTACCGTGTTGAGAGTGATTTTCGCCGAGTGGCGGCAAGAGCAGCTAGCGCAGGAGGGTCTGATAGAGGAAAGAGACCAAGGGAGGATGTGAGAGTTGGTGGAAGACCCGGACGTTGGGTCAAGATTCCGAAGAGAGGGCCAGTTGGGAATTTTCAGAGACTGCCACCCCAGAATCAAGTAGCTCAGCAGGCTATAGGAGTTTGTCCACATTGCGGCAGGAACCATGTTGGAGAGTGTAGGAAAGTAGTCGGAGCATGTTTCCGATGTGGCCAAGTGGGTCACTTGATTAGAGACTGTCCGGAGATGAAGAAGAATAACCCTGGAGAGGCGGCTCAGCAGCCGAGAGTGAAGCCTCGAGCAAATGCCCGTGTACATCTAATGACGGACACAGATGTGCAGGAGGCTACCGATGTAGTAGCAGGTATCCTCTAAACTAAGTTTGAATTCATATTGAGTTAGGTGTCTATGTGCGTAACTTTTGTGTGCAAAACTTTATGTGGCTTTAGGTGCGGTTTTAGTAAATAAGATGCCTGCCAATGTACTTTTCGATAGCGGCGCAAGCCATTCCTTTGTAGCGAAGAGATTCACTAAGCACTTGGGTAGTTTGCCTGAATGGTTAGGGACTCCGTATCGCGTACAAGCGGCCGGAGATCAGATTATGGTTTCATACCAGCAGTATCGAGATTGCGAATTGGAGTTTGAAGGACAAGCATTCTCTGCCACACTGATCCCTATTCAGATGTATGACTTTGACGTTATATTAGGAATGGACTGGTTGGCTAAGAATCACGCCAATATTGATTGTCGGTTGAAGCAAGTGACAATAAAGAATGCTAAGATGGAGGAGGTAATATTTCAAGGAGAGGCAGAACGAAGGAAAGTTCCCAAGAAGGTATATGTGTCTGTCGCACAAGCACGGAAAGCATTAAGGAAGGGTGCTGAGGGATTCTTAGTATATGCCATGGATGTTACTCAGGAGGTGCCATCTATGGAGCAAATTCGAGTGGTCAATGAATTTCCTGACGTGTTTCCGGAAGATTTACCAGGAGTACCGCCTCCGAGAGAAGTTGAGTTTGAAATTAACTTGATTCCCGGAACAGAACCTATTTCCAAAGCTCCTTATAGAATGGCTCCGGCGGAACTAAGAGAGTTGAAGGAACAACTGCAGGAGTTACTAGACAAGAAGTTTATCCGCCCTAGTGTATCGCCATGGGGAGCACCCGTTTTGTTTGTAAAGAAAAAGGATGGTAGCATGAGGCTTTGTATTGATTATAGGGAGTTGAATAAAGTTACTATCAAAAATAAGTATCCCCTTCCGCGAATCGAAGATTTATTTGACCAACTCAAGGGTGCCAAGATCTTTTCGAAAATTGACCTCCGATCAGGATATCATCAATTACGAGTGAAGGCCGAGGACATCGCAAAGACAGCTTTCCGCACAAGGTATGGTCACTATGAATTTTTAGTGATGCCATTTGGATTGACAAATGCCCCTGCGGCTTTTATGGATCTTATGAATACCGTCTTTCGAGAACAGTTGGATAAGTTTGTAGTGGTATTCATAGATGATATTCTTGTGTACTCTCTTGACGAGCAAACTCACACTGAGCATTTGAGAACCGTACTAGGCATTTTGAGGCAGAAACAACTTTATGCAAAGTTTAGCAAGTGTGAGTTTTGGTTAAGAAGTGTGGCTTTCTTGGGTCATGTGATATCAGAAGAGGGGATTGCTGTGGACCCGAAGAAGGTGGAAGCTATAACTGAATGGCCTAGACCTACAAATGTCACCGAAGTGCGAAGTTTCTTGGGTCTAGCGGGTTATTACAGAAAATTTGTTGAGGGATTCTCAAGAATTGCCGTACCTCTCAGTCGCCTTACACAGAAGAAGTCCAAGTTTGAGTGGACGGCGGAATGCGAGCAGAGTTTCACGGAGCTTAAAAAGAGATTAACGACAGCTCCAGTATTAGCTCAACCCTCTGGAACGGATGGATTTGTGATTTATAGTGATGCGTCAAAGAACGGGTTAGGTACGTAAATTATAGTATAAGGTTATGATCTTATATACTCATTAAGTTTAGACTAACACCTTGTTTGTAGGTTGTGTTTTAATGCAAAACGAACGAGTCATCGCGTATGCCTCAAGACAGCTAAAGCCTTATGAACAAAACTATCCCACACATGATCTTGAACTTGCCGCGGTTGTGTTCGCCTTGAAGATTTGGCGGCATTATTTGTATGGAGAGAAGTGCGCGGTATTCACGGACCATAAGAGTCTAAAGTATTTGTTCTCACAAAAGGAATTGAATATGAGGCAGCGGAGATGGTTGGAATTGCTAAAGGACTATGACCTAACGATTCATTATCACCCGGGAAAGGCTAACAAGGTAGCCGACGCCTTAAGTAGGAAGTCCAGCCATGCACGACAATCACCACTGGAAAGAGAGATGGAGGAGTTTGGTTTAGATTTGATTGAATCCACGGTGAATGTTTTGACAGCCTTGACTATCACCCCGAGTTTGATTGATCGGATAAAGGAGGCACAGAAGAAAGATAAGGCTTTAAGTGAGATAATGGAAAGGGTGAAACATAGTCCAGTTGAAGGATTTCGGACTAAGGATGATGGGAGCTTATGGTTTAGGGAAAGATTATGCGTGCCGGATGTTGACGAACTTAGGAAGGAAGTTTTGCAAGAAGCTCATAATTCAAGGTTATCGATACACCCCGGTAGCACCAAGATGTATAGAGATCTCAAGCGATACTATTGGTGGTCCGGGATGAAAAGACATATTGCGGAATTCATAGAGAGGTGTTTAGTGTGTCAACAAGTCAAAGCGGAACACCAGCGGCCCGGTGGATTGTTGATGCCGTTGGGAATTCCGGAATGGAAATGGGAACATGTCACAATGGATTTTGTAGCCGGATTACCAAAGACAAGAAGTGGATGTGACATGATTTGGGTTATCGTGGACCGTTTAACAAAGTCTGCCCATTTCCTACCCGTTTCAAGTGAGACACCTCTCGACAAACTAGTGAATATGTATATGGAGAACATAGTGAGCTTACATGGTGTTCCGGTAAGTATAGTATCCGACCGAGACTCACGGGTCACATCTAAGTTTTGGACAGCATTTCAAGAAGCCATGGGTACAGAATTAAGGTTGAGTACGGCATATCATCCCCAAACTGATGGACAGTCCGAGCGGACAATTCAAACCTTGGAAGATATGCTAAGAGCTTGCGTGCTGGATTTCAAAGGGAGTTGGGATGGAATGGTAAAGCTGATGGAGTTTTCTTATAACAATAGTTACCACAGCGCAATTGATATGGCTCCTTTTGAGGCTTTGTATGGAAGGAAATGTAGGTCCCCGGTTTATTGGGACGAAGTGGGCGTGAGGACCATCACAGGACCTGAGCTATTAGAGGAAACGCTAGAGAAGGTAAAGGTCATTCGGGAAAGACTCAAGACGGCTCAGGACCGTAGCAAGAGTTGGGCAGATTCTAAACGACGACCATTGGATTTTGATGTGGGTGATAAAGTTTATTTGAAGGTATCACCTACGAAGGGCGTCATGAGGTTTGGAGTAAAAGGCAAGCTAAGCCCTCGTTTCATTGGTCCCTATGAAATACTTGAGAAGGTAGGAGCCTTGGCATATAGGTTGGCATTACCTCCGGTGTTGGCGCAAGTTCACAATGTATTCCATGTGTCACAATTGAGAAAGTACGTGGCGGATCCGAGTCATGTACTTGAAGCTCAACCTTTGGAACTCAAGGACGATGTTACATATGAGGAAGTACCCGTGAAAATTGTGGACCGAAAGGATCAAGTGTTGAGGAAGCGAGTGATCCCGTATGTAAAGGTTCAATGGAGCAATCACACGGAACGTGAAGCCACTTGGGAGCTCGAAGAACAAATGCGGGAGAAGTATCCTCAGCTCTTTGACTAAGGTACGTAAGTTTCGAGGACGAAACTTTTTGTAAGGGGGGTGGAATGTTACACCCCGTGATTTTTAAGCGCAACTTTCGATACTTAGGTCAACCTTGAATGCAACCTAATTAATTATGTAGGTAATGTAACTTAGTTACACAAAACATAGAGGAACAAAAGAAAGGGGTTAGAAGTAGAATTAAAAGAAAGTATGGGAAATTACTTAAGAGGTCCCTACTAGGAGTTAAGGGGAGTTATAGGAAGTTATTATAACTCCCCATCTCAGCCTTATGGGGCGGTTTTTGGCCACAAAAGAAGAAGGAAAACCGCAGGAAAAAGGAGAGGAAAAGAGAGAAAAGAGAAAGAGAGGAAAAGGAAGAAGAAGAGAGGAAGGAGAAGGCCATTCTAGGTTCAATTCTCATCAAGGTTCTGCAGTAAATCCGTAAGCTTATCTAGAATTCAAGGCAAGTAATCTTTCTATACGCTTTATGCAAATTTTATACCTTTGGCCCTATGTTCTTACAAAGAGAAAATATGAATCACACATTAGTATTCTTGTCTTGTCTATCATACATGCTTGTTATATGTAAGTCTTGTTGCTATTTGCGTAAAGACTTGTTCTTTGGGCCAAATTTCTGGAAAAGTTGTGCAGTACTTGTTGTTAGTCAACCATGCCCATGATAGTATATATGTTGATGTGTTTCTTGCCTTGCTCTACTCTTGTGTTGATTGTATACACTTAGATGTCGAGAGTAAGTGCAGGAAATTGAGGGATGAGTGATGATATTGTTGTAGTCTTGTTGGTTGGGTATTGTTGATGATAACTCTTGAAGGTGGTGAATGGATGAAGATTTAGTGTGGATCTTGTTAGACATTCAATAAGTGTCAAATCATGATTAGATGTATGTTAAGTGTGATGAATCTAGTTGTTAAGATGGATCTTTAAGTGTTGAATCTGGAAGGGTTGAAGAAGAAAGGAGTTGGGTGGAAGTTACTGCAGAAAAACTGCAGTTTGGCATCGTCAGAACACTTCGAACGCCTACATGAGGCGCTTCATGTCACTATAGGCGCTTCATGTAGCGTTCCAAGTGTCCTGGAGCTTTCCCGTACAGAAAAACTGCAATTTAGAACCGTCAGAACACTTCGAACGCCTACATGAGGCGCTTCATGTCACATTAGGCGCTTCATGTGGTGTTCAATGTGTCCTGAATAATCCCCGAACACTTCGAACGCCTACATGAGGCGCTTCATGTCCCCATTAGGCGCTTCAAGTGGTGTTCCAAGTGTTCTGGAAGTCTTTTTGACCCTATAAGCACCCTATGTAAGTGTAGTAACTTTATACACTTCTTTTGAACATAAAATGCAAGGGTATTTGAGGTATATTTGAGGTGTGGATGGTAAGTTGATCAAGTTAGAATAAGATTGAATCTTGAGTGAGTTTGTGACAAGAATGGGCTTGGAATAACACGACCATAGAGTGTGTGAGGTGCAAGGCCGTATGCTTGATAGGCATGATGTATGTGTTTGTGTTACATGTTGATATGAAGCTATTTGTGCATCCTGCATCATGACATGGGCACTTGCATTTGATTTGAGATATGTTTTGCAAAAGAACAAGAAAGGTTTAAGGTTTTCGAAAGACAAAATGGCTGCTGGTTGATCACAGGGTATAAAGAGTCACGTCTGCGAAAGCAGGGTATAAAGAGCGTGATCTGTGAATCAACAGCAGGGTATAAAGTATGTTATGGGGCCGTGGACCTATCAGCACGGAAAATGAAGTATTTTATGGGGCCGTGGACCTATCAGCACGGATATATGATATATGTAATGGGGCCGTGGACCTTTCAGCACGGATATATGTTATATGTAATGGGGCCGTGGACCTTTCAGCACGGATATACGTTATATGTAATGGGGCCGTGGACCTTTCAGCACGGATATATGATGGCTGTGGGCTGATCACCCACAGGGTATAAAGTTCTGCTACGCGAAGAATATGATATGTAAAGTGATGAAATGTTTTGTGAAATGGCATGCATGACATGTTTATGAAAGAAGACATATGCATGGGTGTTGTGTGTGATTTTAAAGAAGTACATGCATCATGGTACACGAAGCATAAGACTTGACATGCAAGAAACGTGATTAGTCTATGACTTGCTTATGTGATACGTTGTTTTAATGCATGTTGGTTCTCGTATCTGTGTTCACATATGTGCTTTATCTGTTTTGAGAAGTTCTTATTAAGATGCCATTTGCTAACCCGAGCACCTTATTTTGGGCAATGTTTTATTCACTGGTGACTCGACGTGTGTGATTCCGTAAGGTGTATAGACGGGTTACTTGCTGGCGAAGTTTTCGCTAAGAACAATCATTCTGTTCCTTTTCAGGTGAGCCTGAATATGAGTTGATATTTATCGAAGATGACGGCGAGTGGGCTCAATGGGACGATGGACAAGGGAATAGATAGATGCTGGATTATTCTGTTTAAGTTTGGAGACTCATTGTTATTATGTTGTTCTAAAACTTCTGTTGGCTAGATGAACAAACAGTTTGTTTTTATTTCCGCTGCATTTTATGGATGTTTAATGACGATGAAGGTTTAAGATTTATGACGTTTCCGCTGGTTTTAGTATCTTACCTTATGAAGAATGTACGCATGATCTTCTTGACGCTTCGTAGTTCTCGTAGTAGGCTACGGCGGGTGCACTGGTTCCGACAACGGTATCGGGCTGGGGCGCTACATCATGTGAGTGGGAGGAGCTCTCCATTGAGTCATGTTCGGAAGGAAAGGTAGGATTGGAAGAAGAAAGAGACTAACTTGGAAGTGAAGGTATATGTTCTGGTGTATACTGAACAGGTTCAGATACACTGTGAATAGGTTTGGAGTTGTTGTGGTTTAGAGACTGACATTCATCACTAGAATGGTTGTTGGTGGACAAATCAGAGACAAATGGAAAAATATGTTCATGGAATTGGACATCTCTGGATATGATAATGGCTTTTGAATCAACATTCAGTAACAAATATACTTTGGTGTGATAAGGTACTCCAAGGTATACACAAGGAACAGCTCTAGGATCAAATTTTGTTCCATGAGACACATTTGTGGTGGCATATGCCAGGCAGCCAAACACCCTAAGATGGTTATATACGGTGCATTTCCAAAAAGATATTCATGTGGTGTATGATGAAGTAACAGAGGTGTGGGTAAGATGTTGATTATATACACCGCATATTAGATACAAAACTCACAATAGAAGTCAGGAATATTGGCTTGAAACTTCAGAGCCCTCTCAACGTTGAGTATATGTTGATCTTTGCCTTCAACTACTCCATTTTGTTATGGAGTGTTGACGCAACTGGTTTGATGAATAACACCTTTTGTCATAAAGAAATGGTCCATCTTAAACTCCTAACCATTTTCAGTTCGTATACATTTGATGATTTTACCAAATTGATTAAGAACATATTGGTAAAAACTTTGAATAACATTCCTAGTTTCTGATTTTTGTTTGAGCAGATACACCCAAGTGTATATAGTATGGTCATCAACAATTGTAAGGAAATAACGTTGGCCATAAAGAGTGGGATGTTTGTAAGGGCCTCAGATATCAATATGAACAAGATCAAATGAAGAAGCAGAGATAGAATTAGACACAGGAAAAGGAATTTTTCTCATTTTGGCCAAAGGACATATGGTACATTCATGTGAACCTTCATGAGTATGCACAGAATCATCAAACTTCTGTATGTCATTTATTCTAGGTATTGAAACATGACATAATCTATAGTGCCACAACAAAGAAGAAGGAAATGAAGAACTAACAGTAGCTGACAAGCAACTGGAGAAAAAGATGCATGTCTTAGGGTCCCATGAAGATAGTATAGGCATTTGTACTGCTCAGCTGAACCAATCGCCTTTAGGGACATACAATCCTAAATGACACAAGAATTTCCCAGGAATTTAATAAGTAATGATGAATTAGATAGTAACTTGCTGACTTATGAAAGACTGTAAGCAAAAGAGGGAACATATAGAACATTATGAATCATAAGGGATGAATTCGACATGAATAAACCAATATGATAAACCATAATTGAACCAACCGTTAGTCAACAACAGTCAAACAACTCAATTTCAGTAGCTCAGCGTTCCAATTATTATAGTTCAGCAGTTCAACAATTCAGTGCCTAAATATGGCAATTCAGCCTCGGCTGCACTTCAGTAGGACAACGCAACACCCTCGTAACACCAAAAAGTATGCCAAGGTTTGTACTTCGGCATCAACTTCAATGTATGATTCAAATGCTGCACCTCAGGCCACTTCATCTAGACACTGCTTAGTCATACGCTTCGGCAAAATTTAGCTGTGTACCGCAGCAAGTTGTGTACTTTGGACTTCGGCAAGGGTCGGCTGTGTACCACAGTAAGTCATGCACTTCAGCAAGGTTCAGCTGTGTACCACAGCAAGTCATGTACTTCAGCAAGGTTCAGCTGTGTACCACAGCAAATAAACCTTGCTAAGATATTATTTCGTGGGACCCTCAAATAGATACTCTTCAAACGTAGTGATTACAGCTGGCTATTCTTACAGAACACGCCAAACAGCCGGTCTACTAGTTACATCAATCGGGCCGACCTATTGATCACATCAGTCAGGCTATTGATCATATCAGCAGACCTACAGCTTCCTAGGTTTTCTGCCCCAAGCAAACATCTTATCCAATTATCTATTATCAGAAGTAAAAGGCGGGAAAGTCTATAAAATCGAGGCAATCAAAAGAAAGAGGGGAGGCCAACTTGGGAGTTCAAACATCTCTACTCTATAGCATATCCATACACTCTGCTCCTCGGCAAATACTGTGAGAAAATCCTAACTCACCCTTTTCCCAGGGCCAACCCTCCGGGACCTTTGACCTGTGGTTTTTTATGCAGGACATTTGGCGCTATTCTATCTACACATTCAGAATCCCATTTAACAAATCTTTCACGTTAACCCATGGAGCTATTTTGAGGTCGTCTAGACCCTTGGTGAAGATCCGGCTTCATCATTTAGCGCTAGAGGAAGGGCCGCTTAGTCCCTTAACCCAGAAAACAGCTACTCAAAGTTTTTCTGACGATTACTCAGAGCTTTTCTAATTATATTAGGAAGCTATTGAGAGAAAGATGAGTAAAAAAGACAGTCAAGGGTCCAAGCAACCTATGACATCCAGGAGGAGCCAAAGATCTTCTCAGCAACAAACTGATCAATGCTCCACGGAGCCAGGAAAATCCTCAACTCCTATTGCCTTCACATATGAAGAGCACATACGAGCCATTCGTTGTGTGGCTTAAAACCCAGAGGTCTTTCAAGCTGTAGTAAAGGAAATGAAGGGGAAGGCATCTGCAGCAAAGTCCAGTGAGTCCCGTTCTAATAATTCTCACCCACTGGAGCACATGGAGTATTCTCCTACTCGGCCTAGTTACTGTACCAGGCATCAAGTTGAGTTTATGGCCAAGGCAAGACGACCAAAATAAAAGCCTGGCCACCAGAGCCTGAGATGCAATCAAAAAGTTTCTCTGCCTTTCAAACAGGGCAGAAAAGTTGATGATAAAGGCAAAGCACCATTGCGAGAAAGGTGCTCCGCTAAGATTTGGTTAGGAGGCCAAGGAAAGGAAAGGAACTCTCTACTGGCTTCAAAAGCCCATATCCTTTCCTACATGAGGAAAAAATATCTGGCAAAAGAGCCCCAGCCCCTAGCCAGACCAGTTCACGAAAGAAACCCCCAACTATACTGCTTTTATCATCATGATATTGGGCACGATACAGAAGATTGTCGTCAGCTCGGACAAGAGATTGAGCGTCTTATCGAGTTGGGACATCTGCAATGTTTTTATAATCCGAGATCTAGGCTCCACAACAGGCTAAACTTTGGTAAACCCCCTCCAGATGAGAACTGCAAACTTAGGTTTCATCAAGGTTTCCTTAGTGAGGAGGATTCAGATCCTGATGAAAGGGGGATACGGATTTCTGAGCATATAAGGCTGACCTAATGACAGCAATCTCTGATTCAATCGAATCATAGCTTATCTCTTCTTATGCTCATCCGGTATCTCTTGGTCCAGCCTTATGTTTTCAAGGGGTCAGTTTCTTATATTCAACTGGACATTCGTATTTGGTATTCAGCCTGGAAAGTTAAGTCACCATATGGTACATGGACCTATAATTTATGCTTATCTATCACCCACAACGAAAGTGGGGGCATACCCCAGCAGGTCTGGGAGACTGAGCAGGCCTCAGCACGATGGGACAGGTTTCTTAGATATTCTTACCCCAACAGGTCTGGGAGGTTGAGCAGGTCTCAACATTATCTTTACCCAGCAGATCTGGAAGGCTGAGCAGGTCTCAGCAGGATGGGACAGGTTTCCCAATATTCTTACCCCAGCAGGTCTGGGAGGTTGAGCAGGTCTCAACATTATCTTTACCCAGCAGGTCTGGAAGGCTGAGCAGGTCTCAGCAGGATGGGACAGGTTTCCCGATATTCTTACCCCAGCAGGTCTGGGAGGTTGAGCAGGTCTCAACATTATCTTTACCCAGCAGGTCTGAAAGGCTGAGCTGGTCTCAGCAGGATAGGATAGGTTTTCCGATATTCTTACCCCAGCAGGTCTGGGAGGTTGAGCAGGTCTCAACATTATCTTTACCCAGCAGGTCTGGAAGGCTGAGCAGGTCTCAGCAGGATAGGACAGGTTTCCCGATATTCTTACCCCAGCAGGTCTGGGAGATTGAGCAGGTCTCAACATTATCTTTACCCAGCAGGTCTGGAAGGCTGAGCAGGTCTCAGCAGGATGGGATAAGTTCCCTATATCTTTACCTCAGCAGGTCTGAGAAGACTGAGCAGATCTCAGCAGAGCGGGATAAGTTCCCTATATCTTTACCTCAGCAGTCTCAGCAGAGCGGGATAAGTTCCCTATATCTTTACCTCAGCAGGTCTGAGAAGACTGAGCAGGTCTCAGCAGAGCGGGATAAGTTCCCTATATCTTTACCTCAGCAGGTCTGAGAAGGCTGAGCAGATCTCAATATTATTCTTACCTCGACAGGTCTGAGAAGGTTGAGCAGGACTCAACAGCGGGATAAGTTCCCTATATTTTCGCTTCAACAGAATTGAGGAGTTCAGCAAGTCTCAAGACCGCCAATATTTCAGTTCAGCAAAACTGAGAGTATTGACAAAGAAGGGACAAAGACTTTTCCGCTTTTAAAGATTCATTAAGGCATGGCAAAGCTGAAGAGCCAAGTACAAAAGCTGAAGCTTAATACTTTGGCAGAGAATCTATATATCAACGATACTCTTTTGGCATAACTGAAGACAAATACTTGCAAACTATTAGCATAGATCAAGTTGGAAACAAGCATTTGCGGAGAGCAAAAATGGAACTTAGCAGTGCTAAGGATAAACACTTGCCATTTTTGGAAAGAGGGCAAGTAAGGGTTTATAAAGCTGAAGACAAATATTTGCATTCACTATGAAGAAGAAGCAAATAAAACTTCACAAGATGAAGACAAAGACTGTTAAAGAAGCTAAAAGAAGACGAGGAGCTAACATTGGAAAAAATAGATTTTCATTAAGTACAAAATCTATTACAACTACAATTGTCTACAGGAAAAATCATATTCTACTGTGCAAATCTTTTTCTCTTCTATGAGATCAATTCTGCTCCAGAACTAAGTAATCTGGATACAGCTTCAGTCTTAGGACTATGAAGGACAACAAACTCAGAATGCTCCTTATCCAGATATGGGTGGATTTCTTAGCAAGTATCCCCCTCTATGGTTACATGGCAGAACAAAACTTTGCCGCGTTGTTGCCGTCTTTACTTCACTGCTGTCATGTCTTAAAGATGGCTTGCGAAGAATGTAATCGCAATTGTTTCTTGCTTCACTGGAAGAAGAGGGATTTGCGCGATTGAAATACAGCAAAGTGAAACCTTTGCTGGAAAGGGACGTGTTGAAGGAGAATCCCTGTAAAGACATGACAGGGGCGCTAAAGCAAAGGATGCGACAGTAACTAGAAAAGGACTGTTAGAAAGGCGCAACCTCCATGAAGGAAGATTGTCCCCGTCAGAGTCAAATTCTTCATGAAAGGACTGAACCTCACGGTCACCTTCCAGGTTCTTAGGGTGAGAAGAAGTATACATGTTTTGGAAATGTTTACATAGAAATGAAGGACTGAATCAAAAGGAAAAACAGTAGGGAAAACCAAGGCAGGCATCAAAGACGGGGAAGTTAAATGGAGAATGCAGAATGAGGGGAGGAAAACGTCTCTATTTATAGGCAGGGGAAGACAGAAAGGTGCTCCTTTTCGTTTGAATTTTGAAATTCGAAAGGGCAGATGGTTCACGTATTTCCCTCCCTCGTGGAGTGGAATCGCCGAAAAAGCAATAATGGAGCATTGGAACTATCGCTTACGGAAGCTACTGCATAAGATAACCATGCAATTAATGAAGCTTTGCCACGTCATGAGAATAAGATTTGTCTGCCTTCGCAGTTCCGCTCAGCCACACAAAATCTGGGGGCAAATAATAAACCATAATTCAACCATCCGTTAGTCAACAACAGTCAAACAACTCAATTTCAGTAGCTCAGCGTTCCAAGTATTACAGTTCAGCAGTTCAACAATTCAGCGCCTAAATATGGTAATTCAGCCTCAGCTGCACTTCAGTAGGACAACGTAACACCCTCGTAACACCAAAAAGTATGCCAAGGTTTGTACTTTGGCATCAACTTCAATGTATGATTCAAATGCTGCACCTCAGGCCACTTCATCTAGACACTGCTTAGTCATACTCTTCGGCAAAATTTAGCTGTGTACCGCAGCAAGTTGTGTACTTCGGACTTCGGCAAGGGTCGGCTGTGTACCACAGCAAGTCATGCACTTCAGCAAGGTTCAGCTGTGTACCACAGCAAGTCATGTACTTCAACAAGGTTCAGCTGTGTACCACAGCAAATAAACCTTGCCAAGATATTATTTCGTGGGACCCTCAAACAGATACTCTTCAAACGTAGTGATTACAGCTGGCTATTCTTACAGAACATGCCAAACAGCCGGTCTACTAGTTACATCAATCGGACCGGCCTATTGATCACATCAGTCAGGCTATTGATCATATCAGCAGACCTACAGCTTCCTAGGTTTTCTGCCCCAAGCAAACATCTTATCCAATTATCTATTATCAGAAGTAAAAGGCGAGAAAGTCTATAAAATCAAGGCAATCAAAACAAAGAGGGGAGGCCAACTTGGGAGTTCAAACATCTCTACTCTATAGCATATCCATACACTCTGCTCCTCGGCAAATACTGTGAGAAAATCCTAACTCACCCTTTTACATTATAATCTCAGTGAGATATGGCTCAAGCTGACTTGAGCGTCGGAGGGTTTTTCCCGGGGCCAACCCCCCGGGACCTCTGACCTATGCTTTTTTGTGCAGGACATTTGGCACTATTCCAGCTACACATTCACAATCCCAGTTAACAAATCTTTCACTTTAACCCACGGAGCTATTTTGAGGTCATCTAGACCCTTGGTGAAGATCCGGCTTCATCACAATATGTGTGGCAGAGGCTGAAAGATTATTGGGCAGCTTCATAGAGACATGCTGGATAGGTTTATAAGAATGGAATAAATTGAGGTTACATGATATATGATCAGTGGCACCTGAATCTAGTATCCATATGTTCAAATTATTAGAAGAACATTTACCTTGATCTTTATCTAAGAGTGCAGACATAACTGCTTTCGAACCTACAACGTCTCTCCCATCATTCACATTCAACATAGACATCAATTTCTGCAACTGTTCTGGAGTAAGCATTGGAGGTTGGCACAGTTTGTTCTCTTGATGTACTTGATCATTCTCACTCTCTTCATTATATGTTTCAGCAAGATTCACTTGATTTCTAGTCTTAAAACCAGGTGGATATCCATGCTTTCGATAGCACCTTTGTTCTACATGCCCAATCATGCCACAGTGAGTACAGACGGGCCTCTTAGATGCATCAGGACAGAACCTCACGTTTCCTCTCCTGTAACTACTTCCTCCACCTCTACAAGCATAAGCGTTAGCATTAGCAACCACCTTAGTACCATCAGCGTTCTCGGTTATTAGTACAGTGGGATTATTTCTAGCATTTCCTTGTGCACCAAATCCATTAAGTTTTCTTTCGTACTTCAATGACATTGCAAACACATCATCAATATTAGGCATTGAAGACATCACAAACACTTGTGATTTAACAGGATCAAACTCCTCATTCAAACCTTTCAGAAACTTAATGACATATTCACTTTCAGCAAATTCATTCATCTTGACACCTACATCACACCTACATCCATGACATGTACACCTTGGAATTGGCCTCAACACCATCATTTCTTCCCATAATACCTTTACTTTAGTGAAATAATCATTCACATAATCATTTTCTTGCTTGACTCCATAAAAATTCTCAAGCAAATCCAACAACCTAAATGCATCTCCACTACCATACCTCCTCTTAAGATCAGACCACACCTCTACAGCACTATCATACCACATCACACTTTGTGCAATAGAAGGTAAGACAGTATTCATAATCCACGAATGAACCATAGAATTTATCTGTCTCTAGGCTGTGTATTGTGGATCATTAGCTGCTGGTGTTTGAATTGATCCGTCAACGAATCCAATCTTGTTTTTAACAATTAACGCCATCTGAAACATCCTACTCCATGAACGATAATTTTGAGCATTTAACGGAGGCCGTGCAAGAATGATAGCAGAACTATTGTTATGACGTAGATAGTACGGATTTCTCATAACATTCTCAACAGCCTGTGATCCACCAGATCTCCCACTTCCAAACGTAGATGCCATCTCTATCGTTTACAATATCAAAATCGTAATTGATTCATTATCAAATACTAGACTACAGGTCAGAATATGCACTCTATGGTGATCAGAATGAGATTAATCACTCTCTGACACAATGTCAAATTGGTATCTCAATCGATGGAAATCGAATACAAAAATGAAGACTGAAAAATTAGGAAGAGAGAAGCAAGTTTTCTGAGAGGAATGGAACGAATTTTTCCACTGAATTCATTCGTCTGAAATGCACAGGTTCAGACGCAATTTATACAGTTGAGGAGAAGAAGAAAATATAATGTGAAATGACAAGAAAGTCCCTATTAACCGTCACTCCTTATTCAATGTAAAAAAGGACATAAACGTCATTTCCTATGTTTTAAAATGCTCCCGCTAGTTATTCTTCTTCTTCCTCTTTCTCCATTCCGTTTTCCCAAATGCTGCAGCACCCGTAACTTCCACAGTCCCTGCTGCACCCACGTGACACCTCCAACGCACTTCACTTCAAGTTGCCCGCTCATCTTCTCTTGATTTTTATCCTCAGTATATTACACCTCCAACAATTGCAACTACATTCACAACTCACCTTCTTCAGAATGTGCTTCCTCCTGCCTCTTCAACTCAATACCTACTGTAACATAATCGTGAAAATCATGCGACGCTTTAAGTGTCAAGAAAATATCATCCAAACTCTCCGGTGATATTTCATCAACTGATTTCTTTACAGCAGCAACTAATTCATCGATAGTACTCGGGGCTTCTTGATGCTGCAGAGATTAAATTGCCCGAAAAAAAAACCCAACCTAGAAAATTCAAATTTGGACTATTAGTAGGCTGAAAACATAGTTTTATGTTAAAACCATCACTTGTTGCTGCTCTGATAAGATTCTTGTTTGGACCTTGACACTTCAACATTGAAAAGCAGAAACATACTCGGCCCTTCTTGTTTTCATTTAATAAGTGAGGTTTGGTAGAATTTGTGTGAAGACGTAAAGCAGGTTCCATTATTCCTCTAGAGCTTTTGTCAATGAATGAATGTTAGTTCGGCGACGTAAAGTAACTTATGCAATTCTGAGGTCATCAACAACAACAACATTACCTCATTGGTTTAGAGGCTCTCCCGCCTATGACGAATATAAAGAAGCAGATATAGGCAATCATACCCATGTGTTAGAATATATAGAGAAATAAACTATACATATGCTACACATGTATAAATACGGAGGATAATACGTATAAAATGCACTAGTATACAGGTACAATACATGTTGTGTACATACATAGTATACACAATATACATACATATATCATATACTATTATATAGAGTAAATGATAAATACAACTGCAACATGTATTGCACCCATATACTAGTGTATTATATACGTATTATCCTCAGTATTATACATGTGTAGTATATGTATAGTTTATTTCTCTCTCTATACATATATATAATGTGTAGATGGAACACCCTCGGTGACTGGAGACATGCGATCATTGCCCGCCGCCAGCCACTATTTTCATTTTCGTATTTCATTCTTCTGCATTTTTCTGATATCCTCTTCCCAATTCTATCTGCATTTTTTCTTTTCTTTGTGCTTTTGTTGCGATCGCAGCAATGATTCCTGCAGACATCGTTCCTCTCATACCTCGTAACTTTACGTTCGACTTATAATTAGAAAACAACTTTAAATACAATTTAATTAATGGTGTAGGTTATGAGGCTTAGTTAAATAGAGTATAGAAAAGAAAAGAAAGGGTTAAAAGTGGTAATTAAGGAAATTAGGCAAAATTACCAAAATGCCCTCCCCACTTAAATGATGGGAGAGTTACACATTTAGTATAACTCTCCAAAAGAGAGGGGGCTGTGGGTTACAATAAAAAAGAGAGGGGTAAAACGTCTGAGAGAAGGAGGAGAAAGGAAGAGAAAAGAGAAAGAAGAAGAAGAGAAGAAGAGAAAGAAGAAAGAGCGACAAATCTAGGTTCAACCTTTCCCGAAATCCTGCAGTATACTCGTAAGACTATCTAGAAACAAAGACAAGTAATCTTTCAAAACGCTTTACGCAAGTTTTGGCTCCAACAGTCTCTATGTTCTTATAAAGAGAAAATTTGGATCACACATTAGTAATCTTGATTTGGTTATGTTAAATGTTCTACTATATGTATTTGTTGTTTTTGGTTGATTTAAGACATGTTCTTTGGGCCAAATTATGAGAATATCTATGTTGTGCTTAATTGTTGATAAACATGCCCGTAAACTGTTATCTTAGGTGTAAATATTGCGTTATGATAATTTATTGCGTTTTTTCAAGTGTTGCCTTAGATGATTTAAGATGAATGGAGAAAGGTTTGAAGGTGTAGATGATGTATTGCTGCAAATTGTGTGTAAGTTAAAAGATCGATGATTCATCCGGAGTTATGAGTAATAGAATGCTTAAGGTTGATGCAAACCGATAGATGTAAGGTTTAAACTGTGTTGTTGTGTGTTGTGCTTGATAGATTCAAGGGGGTAAGGTTGGATTTGAAGTGTTAGCATGGAAAGGGTGAAGGAGGAAGATGATGGGGAGAAGTTACTGCAGAATTTTGCAGTTTCTGGAACCGTCAGAACACTTCGAACACCTACTTTAGGCGCTCAATGTCACATTGGGCGCCTAAAGTAGGCGTTCAATGTGTCCCAGTGCATTCCTGAACACTTCGAACACCTACATTAGGCGTTTCATGTCACATAAGGCGCCTTATGTAGGCGTTCGATGTGTCACAACACATTCCAGAACACTTCGAACACCTCAGAAGGTATTTGATGTCACTTGAAGCACTTCATGTAGGCGTTTGATGTGTATCAGCACATTGCAGAACACTTCGAATGCCCAAAATAGGAGCTTTTGCCACATTAGGTCCCTTATGAAGGCGTTCTAAGTGTACTGGAAGTCTCTTTGACCCACTAGGCGTTCCCATGTATGTGTGATAACTTTATTCTCTTCTTTTGATCATAAAATACAAGGGTATTTGAGGTGTACTTGAGGTGCAAATGTTAAGTGTGAATAAGTAAGGATAAGAATAGATTCCAAACTGAGTTTGTGATACGAACAGACGTGGAAAGGTACGAGCGTGGAGTGTCTGAGGTTCAGGATCTTGTACTTGATATGTAATTTGTATGTGTATGTTTACATGTTTGATATGAAGTTGCATGAGCATTCCGCATCACGACATGAACACTTTGCATTTTGACATGAGAATTGCTTTGCCAAAGAACATTTGTTTACAAAAGAAGATTAAAGTTTTTGAAAAACCAAATATGGCTGCTGGTTGATCGCAGGGTATAAAAGTCACGCCTGCGAAAGCAGAGTATAAAAGCGTGACATGTGAATCAACAGCAGGGTATAAAGTATTTTATGGGGTCGTGGACCTATCAGCACAGATATAAGATATATGTTATAGGGCCGTGGACCTATCAGCACGGGGTATAAAGTTATATGTTATGGAGCCGTAGACCTTTCAGCATAGGGTATAAAGTTCTGTTTGCTGTGGACTGATCACCCACAGGGTATAAAGTTCTGCTACGCGAAGAGTATGAAAATTTTTGTGAAACGACACGCATAGCACGTTTAAGAAAGAAAACATTAGTACATGCATCATACCTCCCGAAGCATACGACTTGACATGCAAAGATTGACATTCGCAAATGATTTGTTTATGTAGTATGTTATTCTAGATACATGTTTGTATTCATATTCACGTATCATTTATGTGATTTATTTGTTTTGATGAATTGTTATAAAGATGTTGTTTGCTAACCCGAGCACCTTATTTTGGGCAATGACTTATACACTGGTGACTCGTCGTATGTGGTCCTGTAAGGTGTATTGACGGATTACTTGTTGGCGATGTTTTCTCTAAGAATAGATACTCTATCTTCTTTTCAGATGAGCCAGAGTACGAAATAATATTTGTAGAAGACGGTGGCGAGTGGACTCACTGGGATGATGGTCATTGAAGTGGATAGATTTCTGATCATTTTCTTTTAAGTTGGAAAACTTGATGTTTGTTATGTTGTATTGGAGGATAAGTTAGATAGTTAATCGAACACATTTTATTTCCGCTGTATTTCTTTTGGTTACATTGATGTTAGTGAAGTTTTAAATTTTACGACATTTCCGCTGATTAATCTTATGTCATGGATGATGTGCGCTTGATCTGCTTTGACGCTCGTAGTCCTCGTAGTAGACTACAGCGGGTGCACTAGTACCGATGTTCAGTACTGGGCCGGGCGCTACAGGTGGTACTAGAGACTAGGCTTCAGATCTATCTCGGAAACTTAGGTTCCTGATCGTTTAGCCATTTAAGATGTGATTTTCCCTTAAGTTTGACCCGTAGAGATAAGTGCTGATTTTCTAGAGTCTAAGCATGATCAGGTTTGGTTGTGTGCGAGCGCGTTTACCACCTAAGTTTTTGTGATAACATCCTTATTTCATACCCCACCCATCCTTATGCATTCAAGCTTTCAGTAATATTTTGTATCTACTGATTGCTAACGAATCATTGAACTTTCTGAGAAAATGCCTCCACACAGAGATAATGCAGGAAACTCTGACAACAGACAGGAGAACCAGCGACCACAAGTGGTTCTACCCCAAGTGCTTACTAACGCACTGACGGTAATTGCACAGGGGTTTGCCCAGCAGCAGCAGCCTCCACCTCCTCCACCACCGCAACATAATATCCGGTTCTTCTACGGAGAGATGAGAAAGATGCGAGTTCCAGAGTT
Organism: Eustoma russellianum; assembly: GCA_036186865.1. Taxonomy (NCBI): domain Eukaryota; kingdom Viridiplantae; phylum Streptophyta; class Magnoliopsida; order Gentianales; family Gentianaceae; genus Eustoma; species Eustoma russellianum. The sequence goes on from AP025049.1 coordinate 23,054,119, forward strand.
TGGAGGAGGTACAGATCCAGAAGAGGCTCAGCATTGGTTGGCTAAGGTGGAGAAACGTTTCCGGTTAGTACAAGTGCCGGAGGAGATCAAGGTGGATGTGGCCACACCTCTTCTGTGTGGCAAAGCGGGTGAATAGTGGGGTGGAATGGTTCTGAGAATGACACCACCTATTTCATGGGCACAGTTTTGTGACGTTTTTCTAAAGTATTATGTTCCAGAGATGGCAATCCTGGATAAGATCAGATCATTTGACAGATTGGAGCATGGACGGATGACGGTGTCGGAGTATGCAGATCGGTTTCCACGCTTTAAGTAAGTTTGCCCCTACGATTATGTCAGATAATCGCCTTAAGATGACGAAGTTCGAGAGGGGTTTGGACTCAAGGATACAGTCGGTAATAGTGAATGCATGAATGAAAACTTACGAGGACATGTTGGATGCGTGTTTTCGTGTCGAGAGTGACTTTCGCAGGGTGGCAGCAAGAGCAGCTAGTCAGGGGTCGTCTGATAGAGGCAAGAGGTCAAGAGAGGAGGTTAGAGTTGGTGGCAGACCCAGACGTTGGGTCAAGATTCCGAAGAGGGGCCCAGTCGGGAATTTTCAGAGACCTCCAGTGCAAAATCCAGTAGTTCAATAGGCTGTGGGAGTTTGCCCACACTGCAATAGGAATCATGTGGGTGAATGTAGAAAGCTTGCGGGAGCATGTTACCGGTGTGGACAGGTGGGTCATATGATTAGGGATTGTCCGGAGATGAAGAAAAATACTCCGGGAGAAGCGGCTCAACAGCTGAGGGAGAAGTCACGAGCAAATGCCGGCGTACATCTCATGATGGACACTGATGTGCAGGAGGCCACCGATGTAGTAGCAGGTACCATTTAAATTAAGCCTAATTATTATTGAATTAAGTCTTTACGTGCTTAACTTCCTGTGTAAAACTTAATATGGTTTTAGGTGCGGTTTTAGTGAATAAGATACCTGCCAACGTGCTTTTCGATAGCAGCGCTAGCCACTCTTTTGTGGCAAAGAGATTCACTAAGCACATTGGCAACTTACCTAAGTGGTTAGAAACTCCATACCGTGTTCAAGTGGCCGGAGATCAAATTATGATTTCGTACCAACAATATCGGGATTGCGAGTTAGAGTTTGAGGGACAAGTGTTCTCCACCATACTGATCCCCATTCAGATGTATGACTTCGACGTTATATTAAGAATGGATTGGTTAGCCAAGTATCTTCCAACATTAATTGTCGATTGAAGCGAGTGACAATCAAGAACGCTTAGATGGAAGAGGTAACGTTTCAAGAGGAAGCTGAACGAAGGAAAGTTCCCAGGAATGTATATATGTCTGTTGCACAAGCGTGCAAAGCCTTAAGGAAAGGTGCTGAGAGATTTCTAGTGTATGCGGTGGATGCTACTCAGGAAGTACCATCTATTGAGCAAATCTCAGTAGTCAACAAGTTTCTGGATAGGTTTCCAGAAGAATTGCGAGGAGTGCCACCTCCGAGGGAAGTCAAGTTTGAGATAAACTTGATTCCATGAGCTGAACCCATTTCTAAAGCCCCTTATAGAATGGCTCTGGCATAGTTGAGAGAGCTGAAAGAACAACTGCAGGAGTTATTAGACAAGAAGTTTATCCGCCCTAGTGTGTCGCCTTGGGGAGCACCCTTTTGTTTGTAAAGAAGAAGGATAGTAGTATGAGGCTTTGTATTGGCTATCGTGAGTTGAATAAAATTACCATCAAGAATAAGTACCCCCTTCCGCGAATTAAAGATTTGTTTGACCAGCTCAAGGGTGCCAAGATCTTTTCTAAAATTGACCTCAGATCAGGATATCATCAGCTGAGAGTGAAGGCTGAAGACATCGACAAGACAGCCTTCCGCACGAGATATGGCCACTATGAGTTTTTAGTAATGCCATTTGGGTTAACAAATGCCCCTGCAGCCTTTATGGACCTTATGAATACCGTCTTTCGAGAACAGTTGGATAGGTTTATGGTGGTATTCATAGACGATATCCTGCTGTATTCTCCTGATAAGCAAACTCACGCTGAGCATCTGAGAACCGTTCTAGGCATTTTGAGGTAGAAACAATTGTACGCTAAGTTTAGCAAGTATGATTTTTGGCTAAGAAGTGTGGATTTTCTAGGTCATGTGATATCAGAGAAGGGGCTTGTTGTGGATCCAAAGAAGGTGGAAGCTATCACGGAGTGACCTAGACCTACTAATGTCACCGAAGTGCAAAGTTTCTTGGGTCTAGCGGGTTATTATAGGAAGTTTGTCGGGGGATTCTCAAGGATAGCAGTGCCTCTCAGTCGCCTTATTCAAAAGAAGTCCAAGTTTGAGTGGACAGCAGAATGTAAACAAAGCTTCACGGAGCTTAAGAAGAGGTTAACCACAGCTCCAGTATTGGCTTAACCCTCCGGAACTGATGGGTTTGTAATTTATAGTGATGCGTCGAAGAATGGATTAGGTACGTAAATTGTAGCATAAGGTTATGGTTTTGTTTACCAATTAAGTTTAGTCTAATACCTTGCTTTTAGGTTATATTTTGATGCAACACGAACGAGTCATTGCATATGCCTCAAGGCAGCTAAAGCCTTATGAACAAAACTATCTGACGCACGACCTTGAACTTGCAACAGTTGTGTTTGCCTTGAAGATCTGGCGGCATTACTTATATGGGGAAAAGTGCACGGTATTCACGGACCATAAGAGCTTAAAGTATTTGTTCTCCTATAAAGAATTAAACATGAGACAACGAAGATGGTCGGAATTGCTGAAAGACTATGAGTTGACTATTCATTAACATCCGAGAAAAGCTAATAAAGTGGCTGACGCGTTAAGAAGGAAATTTAGCCATGCACGACAATCACCGCTACAAAGAGAAATGGAAGAATTCGGTTTAGATTTGATTGACTCCACGGTGAATGTCTTGGCAGAAATGTCATATCACCCCGAGTTTGGTTGATCGGATAAAAGAAGCTCAAAGGAAAGATAAGACACTGAGTGAGATTTTGGAAAAGATAAAGCATGAGCAGGTTGAGGGATTTCAAGTCATTGGGGACGGGAGCCTATGGTTCAGAAGAAGACTATGTGTACCTAATGTAGATGAGCTTAGAAAAGAAATTTTGCAAGAAACACACAGCTCAAGGTTAACGATCCATCCCGGTAGCACCAAGATGTACAGAGATCTCAAACAACACTATTGGTGGTCCGGAATGAAAAGTCATATTGCAGAGTTTATCAAGAGATGTTTAGTTGCCAACAAGTCAAGGCGGAACACCAACGGCATGGCAGATTACTGATGCCGTTAGAGATACCAGAATGGAAATGGGAACATGTCACAATGGATTTCATAGCTGGTTTACCAAAGACAAGAAGTGGCTATGACATAATTTGGGTTATCATGGATCGATTAACCAAGTCTGCCCATTTTCTACCCATCTCAAGTGAAATGTCCCTCGACAAGTAAGAACATTTATATATGGATAATATTGTATGCCTGCATGGTATTCCAGTAAGTGTAGTGTCCGACCGAGATCCACGGTTCACATCTAAATTTTGGACGGCATTTCAGAGAACCATGGGTACAGAATTAAGGTTGACTACAGCATATCATCCCCAAACCAATGAACAGTCTGAATGGACCATTCAGACTCTAGAAGATATTCTAAGGGATTGCATTTTAGATTTCAAAGGGAGTTGGGATGGAATGGTGATGTTAATGGAATTCTCTTATAATAATAGTCACCACAGTGTCATTGACATGGTTCCTTTCGAAGCATTATATGAAAGGAAGTGTAGGTCCCCGGTTTATTGGGATGAAGTCGGCGTGAGAACTATCACTGGACCTGAGTTACTCGAGAAGACGCTAGAAAAGGTGAATATCATACGAGAAAGACTCAAGAAGGCTCAAGACCGCAACAAAAGTTGGGTGGATTTCAAGCTGTGACCTTTGGAGTTTGACGTAGGTGAAAAGGTTTATTTAAAAGTATCACCTATGAAGGGTATTATGAGATTTGGAATCAAAGGCAAGCTAAGTCCCTATTTTATTGATCCTTACGAGATACTTGAGAAAGTGGGGGATTTGGCATATAGATTGACATTATCTCCGGTATTGGCGCAAGTCCACAACGTATTCCATGTGTCACAGTTAAGGAAGTACGTGACGGATCCAAGCCATGTGCTCGAATCCCAACCTTTGGAACTCAACGACGATGTTACATACGAAGAGATACCCGTGAGGATCGTAGACCGAAAGGACCAAGTGTTGAGGAAGCGGGTGATCTCTTATGTGAAGGTTTAGTGAAGCAACCACACGGAACGCGAGGCCACTTGGGAACTTGAAGAACATATACAGGAGAAGTATCCTCAACTCTTTAACTAAGGTACGCAAGTTTCAAGGAAGAAACTTTTTGTAAGGGGGGTTGAATGTCATACTCCGTAACTTTACGTTCGACTTTTAAATGATTAGAAAACAAATTTAAATACAATTTAATTAATGGTGTAGGTTATGAGGCTTAGTTAAATAGAGCATAGAAAAAGAAAAGAAAGGGTTAAAAGTGGGAATTGAGGAAATTAGGCAAAATTACCAAAATACCCTCCCCACTTAAATGATGGGGGAGTTACACATTTAGTATAACTCCCAAAAGAGAGGGGGGTCGTGAGTTACAACACAAAAGAGAGGGGGAAAATGTCTGAGAGAAGGAGGAGAAAGGAAGAGAAAAGAGAAAGAAGAAGAAGAGAAGAAGAGAAGGAAGAAAGAGCGGCCAATCTACGTTCAACCTTTCCTGAAATTCTGCACTACACTCGTATGACTATCTAGAAACAAAGGCAAGTAATATTTCTATACGCTTTACGCAAATTTTGGTTCCAACAGGCCCTATGTTCTTATAAAGAGAAAATTTGGATCACACATTAGTAATCTTGATTTGGTTATGTTAAATGTTCTACTATATGTATTTGTTGTTGTTGGTTGATTTAAGATATGTTCTTTGGGCCAAATTCTGAGAATATCTATGTTGTGATTAATTGTTGATAAACATGCCCGTAAACTGTTATCTTAGGTGTAAATATTGCGTTATGATAATTTATTGCGTTTTTTCAAGTATTGCCTTAGATGATTTAAGATGAATGGAGAAAGGTTTGAAGGTGTAGATAATGTATTGCTGCAAATTGTGTGTGAGTTAAAAGATCGATGATTCATCCGGAGTTATGAGTAATAGAAGGCTTAAGGTTGATGCAAACCGATAGATGTAAGGTTTAAACTGTGTTGTTGTGTGTTGTGCTTGATAGATTCAAGGGGGTAAGGTTGGATTTGAAGTGTTAGCATGGAAGGGGTGAAGGAGAAAGATGATGGGGAGAAGTTACTGCAGAATTTTGTAGTTTCTGAAACCGTCAGAACACTTCGAAAACCTATTTTAGGCGCTCAATGTCATATTGGGCGCCTAAAGTAGGCGTTCAATGTGTATCAGTGTATTCCAGAACACTTCGAACACCTACGTTAGGCACTTCATGTCACATAAGGCGCCTTATGTAGGGTTTGATGTGTCACAACACATTCCAGAACACTTCGAACGCCTCAGAAGGTGTTCGATGTCACTTGAAGCGCTTCATGTAGGCGTTCGATGTATATCAGCGCATTGTAGAACACTTCGAACGCCCCGAATAGGCGCTTTACGCCACATTAGGCGCCTTATGAAGGCGTTCTAAGTGTACTGGAAGTCTCTTTGACCCACTAGGCGCCCCATGTATGTGTGATAACTTTATTCTCTTCCTTTGATCATAAAATACAAAGGTATTTGAGGTGTACGTGAGGTGCAAATGTTAAGTGTGAATAAGTAAGGATAAGAATAGATTCCAAAGTGAGTTTGTGATACGAACAGACGTGGAAAGGTACGAGCGTGGAGTGTCTGAGGTTCAGGATCTTGTACTTGATATGTAAGTTGTGTGTGTATATGTTTACATGTTTGATATGAAGTTGCATGAGCATTCTGCATCACGACATGAACACTTTGCATTTTGACATGAGAATTTCTTTGCGAAAGAACATTTGTTTACAAAAGAAGATTAAAGTTTTCGAAAAGAAAACTATGGCTGCTGGTTGATCGCAGGGTATAAAAGTCACGCCTGCGAAAGCAGGGTATAAAAGCGTGACCTGTGAATCAACAGCAGGGTATAAAATATTTTATGGGGTCGTGGACCTATCAGCACGGATATAAGATATATGTTATGGGGTCGTGGACCTATCAGCACGGGGTATAAAGTTATATGTTATGGGGTCGTAGACCTTTCAGCACGGGGTATAAAGTTCTGTTTGCTGTGGACTGATCACCCACAGGGTATAAAGTTCTTCTACGCGAAGAATATGAAAAGTTTTGTGAAACGACACGCATAGCACGTTTACGAAAGAAAACATATGCATGGGTTTTGTGTGTGGTTTTAAAAGAGTACATGCATCATGCCTCACGACGCATAAGACTTGACATGCAAAGATTGACATTCGCGAATGATTTGTTTATGCAGTATGTTATTCTAGATACATGTTTGTTTTCATATTCGCGTATCATTTATGTGTTTTATTTGTTTTGAAGAATGGTTATAAAGATGTTGTTTGCTAACCCGAGCACCTTATTTTGGACAATGACTTATACACTGGTGACTCCTCGTGTGTGGTCCTGTAAGGTGTATAGACGGGTTACTTGCTAGCAATAGACACTCTATCTTCTTTTCAGATGAGCCAGAGTACGAAATGATATTTGTAGAAGACGGTGGCGAGTGGACTCACTGGGATGATGGTCATTGAAGTAGATAGATTTCTGATCATTTTCTTTTAAGTTGGAAAACTTGATGTTTGTTATGTTGTATTGGAGGATATGTTAGACAGTTAATCGAATACATTTCATTTCCGCTGTATTTCTTTTGGTTACATTGATGTTAGTGAAGTTTCAAATTTTACGACGTTTCTGCTGATTTATCTTATGTCATGGATGATGTGCGCTTGATCTGCTTTGACGCTTCGTAGTCCTCGTAGTAGACTATAGCGGGTGCACCGATATCGATGTCCAGTATCGTGCTAGGGTGCTACAGTTCCGCCGTTGCAGCCTGCGGAGACATTGACGAAGCTGCGTTCCTATGCAAACTTCAACCGCTTTGTCAATTGTACCGAAAGAGATTCAGAAATATAAGGGCAGTCTGATGATTGCCTTCTCAGATGAAGAGATCACGACCTTAGCAGCACCATATCGGTTTTCACTGGTCGGGACCTTTTGGTATGGGCGCCCACCACTTGCTGCAATTCGAGCCGCTATTGATCACATTGGCTTCACTGGAATGGTACGCACTGGCCTTCTAGATTCAAATCATATTCTATTAACTTTTGTACAAAAGCAGGATTATCTACGTGTTTCGCCAGATAAAGTTGGACCATATCAGGTAAATACATGCGAGTTACTAAATGGACACCCGATTATGATCCAAAAGTTGACGTTCCAATTGTTCCTGTATGGGTTTCGCTTCAGGGGTTACCAATTCATTTTCATCAACGCGAGGCGTTATTTCAAATTAGACGTATGTTGGGAATGCCAATGAAATTAGATAATGCAACAACTGAGAACATTCGTCTCTCTGTAGCGCAGATATGTATTCAAATTGATGTGTCGTAGGAACTTTCTTCTCGTGTATTTATACAGGCTTCTCATCGTTGTATCCCACAAACTGTGATCTATGAAGACCAGCCCATGTATTGTGCTACATGTTCCAGGCTTGGTCATAAATCAGCCACATGCAGCCAAGATTAAACAATTGAAGTTACACCGAAAAATCCTGTACAGCGGCGTACAGTATCCAAAATAATCGCCAAAGATAAATCCTAGCGCTGGACCGCCAAAAAGATGGCGCCCGAGGAGCAACCTGCCGAAGTACTGGAATCCCTGATCCAGCATGATGCGGATTCATTACCAAACGAAACTGCTGCAATTGTTCGACAAGATTTTCCAGCTGCTGCAATTCCCTCTTCATCATTACTCTCTCCGGATATGAATCGACTTGATAATATCTCACCCGTCCATCGTCTCAAGAGCATTGATGATACTCTTTTCCAGATTTTGCCAGCTAGCTCGCATAATGCATCACTTTCGAACGGTGAAGTGGAACCTGAAGCAGCACCTCATGAAGTGGTGCATAATCAATCTTTTACAGACGTTTTTAATATGCATACCCATGACATGGAGCAAGCAGGGGCATAGGACGTTTCGGCAGTAGAAGCTAATGATCCGCCAGCCACGCCGACAATTTCAGGGGACGATATTCATTTTCAAGTTTCTCCAAAGCTTTTGAGGAGGCATCACAGACAAAATGAGCCTTCATCTCCGCCATTTACTCACTCAAGAGCGGCTCTCTCAAACTCATTTGATATCATATCATCACAATGAAGTTACTAATATGGAATGTTAGGGGAATTCGAACGCCATTAGATCGATTAAAATTGTTGGTGCGTCGATATCAAATGCATATTCTTGTTGCTATTGAGCCTAAGGTTAGGCCATCCTCTTTGATTTCATATCGTCTTAAACTTGGATTTCCACAAGCGGTGTCAGTTAATAATGACAGTATTTAGATATTCTGGCAAGATTCATTTCTTCGGATGGATGGGGAGCGTCCTGGTATCCAAAATCATTCCATGCGCTTTTGTTGGTTGCCCACAGGTAATTCCTTTTGGTGTACCTTTGTCTATGGCTTGCATACGGTGGTAGCGCGGCGCCCATTGTGGGCGGATCTAGGCATTTTTCGGGAGTCATTGGACCTCCCATGACTTTTGGGTGGGGGTTTAAATACATTTCTAACGCTGGATGAACACAAGGGCAGATCATCTCCCTCTCTTTGTTCTTTGCAAGACTTCAATAATTTTATTTCGGCAACTTCTCTTCAGTCGGTTAATTCTCAGGGATCTATCTATACTTGGTGTGATGGAGGAGGCTTGGCCGACTTTGGCGGCGGTTGGATTGCTATTTATGTTCATCGGGTTTTTTGGATATATTTTTGACAGTACAGTGTTAGCATTTGAATCGTACTACTTCTGATCATTCTCCCATCTATCTAGACTGTCATTCGGATACTCTCACGTCCTCTGCATCCTTCAGTTATTTAGATGCTTGGACAACACATCTAGATTTTTACAATTTTGTTGTTCATCAATGGCAATCGTTTCCGACTATGAGAGGTATGTGGGGATTCTATAATAAATTAAGAAAACTGAAGCAGCAATTACACATCTAGAACAAAGACATTTTTGAAAACATATTTGATGCTATTGTTGTGGCTAAGACCGATGTCACCTGTTGTGAACGGGCTTATAATTCCAATCCCACAGAAGAGACATGTACGGAGTACCATAGGAATGTCGCACAATTATGTCTGGCTCAGTCGCGTGCGCTGTTGTTTTCGAAGCAGAAGGCAAATGTAAAGTGGTATTGGGATGGTGACTCAAACACCAATTTTTTTCATCAAACTGTTAAGGAGCGTCGCTGACGACAAGCTATCACACGGATATTACGTGAGGATGGAGTAGAATTCAACAACCCTCATGATATTGAGCTTGAAGTTGCTCGCTACTATGAGACACTATTTGCGCCAGGCACTACTTCTCAATATCACTCTATTCTGCAGTATATTCCTGCTTTAGTTTCTGATGCAGATAATGAACAGCTTTTAGCTATGCCCACGTTGCGAGAGGTTAAACAGGCGGTATGGGATCTAAGTTCGACCAGTGCGGCTGGCCCAGATGGCTTTCCGGGATCATTTTATCGTCTCTTTTGGCAGATCATTGATATGGATGTTTACAAAGCGATACAAGAATTCTTCTTAGGTATTCATCCACCACACCAACTAGCATCAACACTTATAACACTCAATCCTAAAGTCGCCAATCCGAGCACATTTGCTGATTTTCGTCCTATATGTCTCACTAATTTCATACAAAGGTAATTACCAGGCTGCTCTCTACGCGTTTATCTGTTTTATTACCGAAATTGATTTCAAATGAGCAAGCGGGATTCATGATGGGAAGGGATATTACTGAGCAAGTTCTTCTAGCACAGGAAATGGTGCATGTCTTAGATCGGCCTGTTCGTGGCGGCCATGTCCTAATCAAGTTATACATGGCAAAGGCTTTTGATAGAGTATGCTGGTCTTACCTGCAACAGCTTTTACATAAAATGAGATTTGATCCAAGATTTGTGCGCATTCTTATGAATAATTTAGCATCCTCGCGTTGCTCGGTCTTAATAAATCGGAAGCCAACTGGTTTCTTTTCAGTTTCTCGAGGTGTAAAGCAGGGTGATCCATTATCTCCTTTTCTATTTATTCTGGCATCAGAAGGATTTTCTCATGGATTAAAATCACTACTATCGTCTGGTCAGTTAATTGGATTTCAGGCATGACGAGTTCCACAGATCTCACATCTAGGCTTTGCTGATGATCTTGTTATTTTCCTCAACGGGTCAGTTCGGAATTTAAGGAGATTTCGTCTTTTTCTGGAAGCATATCAGCAAGTTTCAGGACAATTAGTGAATCTTCATAAAAGTCAATTAGTAGTGAGCCAGGAGTTTCAGCAGCCCGCGTCTCTCAGGTGTTAGGCATGCGCCTAGCTACTTTACCCATCAAATATCTTGGATCATATCTTTATAAGGGTATCAATCGAGCGGCATACTGTGCTCCACTGTTAGCACATTTTGATGCTAAGCTACATTCTTGGTCTTCAAAGCTTCTTTATATGGCTGGCCCACTGGCATTGATTCGGCATGTTTTATGCTCCATGCCATTGCATATAATAGCCAGCTCAAGGTTGCCTAAAAGTGTAATAGCATCGCTTAACCGGAAAATGTCAAACTTCTTATGGAATGGTGGCCATCATTGGCAAAGCTGGGACATGATCTGCCGCCCTACAGAGGATGGAGGTTTGAGAATTCGAAATCTACAGTTGATTCAAAAATCATATGATTGTCAGATTTGGTGGAAATATCATCACTCGCAAACATTGTGGGCGACTTACACTCGGTGTAAGTATGGGCATCGTGATACAATATATTCACACATTTATGATTCATCTACTTGGAAATGTATTTGTCGCATACATGGTTATATGTCTTCTCATGTGCAACAATTTCCAGATGAAATGCATTGGACACATGATGCTAATGGGCAATTCTCCTTAAAGTCTGTTTACAAACTGCTTGTCTCAGATACCTCAACCTTGGACTATAGTCGCTTCATTTGGTGGCCGCGATGCCCTAATGCATGCAGCGTATTTACTTGGAAACTTTTGATGCAATCTTTGCCGTTGCCTGATAATATCCGCACATGGCAGACCATTCTTCCTACGCAATGTGCCTTTTGCCGGGTTCACTCTGATTTCAGAGATCATATTTTTCTCCATTGCCCATTGATCCAGCCGCTATGGCAGGAAATCTCCATTTTATTTTTAGGACCAATGGCTGGCAACATGACAATTCTTAATTATCTTCTGCGATGGTGGCGCACATCCTCAAAACGCCATATGCTCGGTCAGCTACGGGCGGTAGTTCCTTCACTTGTTGCATGGGTTATTTAAAAGGAATATACGAGCATTCACTTTGGAGAGAATTGCTTCTCTTACAGGAGGCTATTTGAGTGTGCTAGGGATCATATTTACACATGGTGTGCTTCGACGCAAGGACACAAGTTTTCGCAATATATACCCCATTTGGTAACCAGATTTCTCGCCATCATTACGTGCACGTCGACATAGAATTATCTGATGGGAGTTACCACCTACAGGCAAGTTAAAGTTAAATGTGGATGCTACGGTGGGTCACTGCGCAGCAGCAGCAGGAGCGGTGCTGCGCAATCATCAGGGGGAACTGGTCTCTGCTATTTGTTTCATCTTGCCCACTTCATCACCTTTGAGGGCTGAGTTAATGGCTTTGAAATATGCCTTAATTTATTATGCTGCGCGATATGGTCAGTTACTGATTAAGACGGATTGTCGTATCTTGCTAAAGTATCTTTCATCCCGGACCAATGTACTAGTTCCTTAGCCCCGGACATAAGGTGTACAATCCGTTTCCTACGACTTAATGCCTCTTCGATCTCTTATTGTTCTCGCGAATCAAATACTGCAGCACATACTCTCTCTAGACATGGATATCATTCAACAGGATTGATAATCTATTCGTTGATGCATGTTCTCCCAAGTGAAGTACGTGGAGCCATTAACTTGGATATTTCGGTCCCGAACATACGCTTCTAATTTTTAAAGTCTTCCGATGGATTGGAGTACACATCTTTTAGTTGCCTATGTCTTTCATTGGTATGGGCAACATTAGTATGATTCTTCGACCTCTTGTTTCCTTTATATCAATATCATTATTGGTGTTTCGTTAACGTCTTTGTGTATGCGACATGTACTGGATATTATTTGTCGTGTGATGGCGAGCCTTCACTCTGTTGGAGTCATGCTTTATCTCTATGGGAGAGGATGGAGATGCCTCTTTGAGGACTGCATATAACTTCATACTGTTGTCTGTATCACTGGTTGGTACAGACAGCATGGGTACGTACTAGTCATCCCTATTTTCGCATCATTACGTTCTTTTGGGCCTCTTTCTCTTTTTAAATTACAATTGATCATTATTATGTTTGCTGCACAAATTGCTCATGCTACTCTACTCTACGAGGCAATGGATTGCATGATTCTGGCCATTACCGTGGGCGCCTGGCTTCGGAGACTCTGGATGGATGGCTGGATTATATTACTATTGCCTGTGTTCCTCATGAACGCAAGCAACGTTGATTCTGAGGAACATCCCAATGGACACCACGCTAGCAGTAGACGCGTCTCCAATTAACAACGAAGAGCGATGGCTATCAAGGGCATATCGTAATACAATGTTTTTCTCTCCACCGATTTCATGCTCTCAACCCCGAAGTTGCAGAACTTTCATGTTTGGAGCGGCATCGCCACATCTTCTTGACTTATATTATGCCATCTTTTCAGTTGTATTTGCTCAACGCTCCAATTATATAAATATGTAAGCTTTTTTCCTTCGCCAAGATTTTATCCACAAGGGTGGTTTTACTTGGAAAGGTTTTAATACGACATATTATATATAATTGGAGGTTGACAATCATTAGCTCGCTTCACTATCTTTTTTCATATGATGCACTTGATGTAATACGGTTTTCCTCCGCCAAAAATGAGGATACATAATAATGATACAAAAGAGATTATTTAAAATATATATATATACACACACACACAATATACATACATATATCATATACTATTATATGGAATAAATAATAAATACAACTGCAACATGTAGTGTACCCGTATACTAGTGTATCATATACGTATTATCCGCCGTATCTATACATGTGTAGTATATATATATAGTTTATTTCTCTATAGAACACACAGTTGTTTCCCGATGACCTATAATTGAATTTGTGTTATGCTGTGCCGATCAACGGATACTTCACAAAGCGTAACCAATTTTATGAGTCATTTTGTTTTATTTCATTATATTACAAAGTCAAAAAAAAGTGTTTTTAACTCCATTAAAAATGGAAATATTTCTTCAGGTCATCAAGCTCAACCCGTTAACAGCCACTGACTTCCAACCAATTTAGGGGACATATCAACCAGTGACTAGTTCAAAGTATCTTCTTGTCGTTGGCCAGAGAGTCTCAACTTCTAAATCCTAGAAATTGTATTCTTAGAAACCTCGAATTGAGTCGTGATGTCTTTTTTTGGTGCCTTGTCTTAGTTTTCCACATTCACTCTGCTTTAGTAACTCTTGTAGAATAATGTATCCTTTTTCTCCAGAAACATGGGGACGTAATTTTGTTGGGAGTGAATCAAAAGAAACAACAGAATTCCATGGAAAAGATGTTTATTGAAGAGAAAAGGTTGGGATATGAATCTCAGATTATACCAAGAGAATAATTAGGGATATGATTGAAGAAGAAATTGAGATATGACAAGAGAAAATTTAGGAGCGTTAGCCTAATATAGGACCATTATCACACGAAATAACTTAGGCGGGAATCATTGAGTAATTTACAAACAATTTCAGGGGTAAATTACGTCAATTACATATTGTTAGGGTAATTTGAAATGAATTTAGAACACTGATGTGCGTAGGACGCATTCACACAGTAATTCGCTAACTGTGATATAGTAAAGTGGGTGTTAAAGAAAAAATAAATCGATAAATAGTAACGCTATGAAGAGATTATATATAATTAAAGCTGAAAAACACTTTTTCTAGGTACGTTAAGATGAAAACAAGAAATGCATCATAGTTGACGCAGTAGAAAGATATGTTGTACGTATGTAAAAATGAAAATGTAGATTTTAGCGAAACTTCATAAATGAAATGTTTGTCCACATTTGTACTAGTAAATGTCTCTGCAGTGTGAAAAAAGCTTTGGTATAGTGTTGCAGTATTGGCGTCAAGAGGAAAGACAAATCTTGAAAACCAATATGCAAGAAACTTTTCATGCTAAAAAATTATGCATGGCGAACGGAGTCGATCCATCTTGGAGAGTTGGTGTTCTCTTTTTAGAACTACTTAGTCATTTATATTTGTATTCTCCAACCTTTGAAGGAAGAATCGACTGATACGCATGATGGATGTACTTTTGATAAGAGAAGTTCTCATTCGTAGGATTTGTTGATTGTCATGTGATACTTGGTTGGAAATTGAAAGAGACAGTAACATAATTTCGAGGGGAGGACAATATTATTGGTAATGGAATGAGACGAGTTTGTGAGAAGAGTAAGAATATTTGGGACGAAAAGTTGAAAAATGTGAAAACATATACATGGTGTCATGTTGATGGTGTACATCGTGTAGATCGTGTTGTTATGTAGTTGACTGTAGAAGGATTTTGGGAGAGTTGAACTCGGTTGGTATCAATACATTTGTAGGACCTGTATAGCACCAATAGAAGGAGGGGTTAAATAGTAAGTGCAGAAAAATTGGTTTTTAAAAAATGTTTATTGACCAACACTCACTTATGAAAACAGATTCTGTTTTTAGATCCTGTATTTGAATAATTAAATGAATAGGTTCTGGACCTCCAAAATTTGTGAAATTTTGTTACTATGTACTTCAAGAAGTTATTTGTATGTCATAAAAATTTGAGATCAAAATCCAAAGTCTAAGGCCCTGAAAAACTGTTTTTGGTTGAACCGTGTCAATCAGTGAAAAACTTTCCCTTATAATGAAAAATTAATTCTCAATTAATGACAACTCCAAATGGTCTGAAATTTTGACAAGATAATCCTTAAGATGTCTAATTTAATGGGATGAAGCCGTTTTGTAAAATTCCTTTGGCAAGTATGTCAACCACGTTGATTTTCTCAACCTCTGCCAATCTGAAAATCAGATTTCACTAAACTGAGAACTTTGAATATTTGGATGTTTTATACTTATCCAAATTCGATGAAACTTATCTTAAATTGAACCTGAGTCCTACATCTATATCTCTTCAAAATTTGGTGATTTTTGAAAATTATTTGCTATTTTTTTCAGTTATTTTGAAAACGTTACAAAAATAGTACTGAAAGCAAAATGCAGAAAAGTAAGAACACGCATATTTTTATACTGGTTCGGTCAATATAACCTACATCCAGTCTTCGAGAACATCTTCCTCGATATTTTCTAATTACCAAAGTCACCTTAGAACAAGGATGGCTGGAGTTATGCACAAACTCCTTTAGTCCAGCCCTTTTACAACAATCACAACAACAATCACCAAAATCACCGCCACCTCACCAATTAAGGTTTGATCACAACTTGATCAACATTTTACAAATATGGAATGTATGAGGGAGGTTTATATGACGCATATACACAATATAGAATATATGTTTGATAGGCTTAAAGCTTTGTGCAATAGAGGAAGATAAGAAATGAAGAGAATTCTTGTTTTTCACTTGATATCTTGTAGAATAGGGGAGTGGTCGGGGGTGGTTGGGGAGGCTGCGGGTAGGGTAGGTTTTTTTTTTATTTTTATCTTTTTTCTTCTAATTTTTTGATTTTTTAAATTTTTTAATTAATTTTTTCACTTTTTAGAATTTTCAATTCTTTTTTTAATCAATTTATTCAAATAATACAATTTTATTTTTTTAAAACAAAAGGGGTTGCATTGATTGGTCTGAAAAAGTTAACGGTTAGTCAACCGTTTGTCACGTGTTACGAGGCTGCTAATGGAGCCATTTTTCAAAAAAGACTGACTGTTAAGTGAATTTTATCAACGTTTAACTGTTAATTGAGTAATGAGTCAAACTTTTGGCTACCAAGTGAGATTCCATTTATCATGTATAGTTTAACCATATTATCACTTTATATAATAACATGCTATTGTGTCATTAATCGTATCATTGCTTCGTTTAAAGTCATTTAGTCATTGTGACATATCTTACTTGTATAAGCACGAGGTCTGTCTCCCCCTATGATCATACCTTTTTAATCATAACTTAACATGACATGGAGATTGTCATTGTAAATGGCACACTTATCATGTTACCTGCTAACAGACTTGCCTTTGTACTTAACTTGTGCTCAATAACATAGTCATAAGAATTGTCTTTGCATATGACATTGGTTGATTACATCTATTTAAAAGATTTTGCGTTACTTTTGTCATGCTTTGTATATCGTGTATCATGTATTATTTATTCCAACCGTATTTCCAAGTCTTGGTCACATATCAATGCAGTCAATCAACATCATACAAATAAACAATGACTCTTAGCCCCCTTACATGGTTCATTTCCGACTTAAGACATCTTAAAACAAGTATCAATAGCACAACATGCACAGTTCTCATATCTGTCACTCGGTATGTTATTTTGACTTTCTTAGAGTCTTATTCTGACTTTTCATAAAATAAACATTGTAAATCTTGGAAAAAGTTTCCATCACATCTTAAATTACCAAACGTTTGGACACTGAGTTAGATGCGACACTAAATATTCAGACATTGGGTTCGGTCTAGTAGATACCCCAAATGTTCAGGCTGGCCTTTTCAGAGTTTGGTCAGCTATGTAGGCTGATCGTTCGAACTGCCATTTTTAGGGTTCGATCTCACTACGTTAGAAACTCAGTTTTTAAGGATTCTTAACTCAAACCCCATATCAATCGATCTTAAACCCAACTATGCATCAACAATTTCTATACATGAACTGTTCAATTACCTTTTTACAATCATCAAATCATTAAAATACATTCTAAGAACATCATAAGAATGAAGCATAAGCAATATATAAATAAAAACACATACATTGTATCTTTTGATAACAACCAAATACAACACCAAAATCAGCAATTTATTCCTCCCCTTGATTGCTAAACATCAATTACACGGAATAATCGGCGGTTCCTTTCTCTATTTGCTTCTTCTTTTTCACCTTCATCGAATTTTCCTTCTTTGCCATCGCTGAACTTCCTCCTCTTTTGCACAACTCTTGCTATTTCGTTTGTGTAAAAATAAGGCTGTTGAATGCAGCCCCTCTCTTTTATACATATGTTTAGTTTTTGTCCTATTCTATAGTTTATATTTATTTAATGACTATTTTACTATTCGTTTTTAAAATAATGAGATATTTGACTATGACTAGACCAGATATCACATATGGTATTAGACTTATCAGTCGTTTCATGGAGTCACTGCGTCAATCACACTTACAATCAGCTAAACAGATTTTGAGATATGTCAGAGGTACAAAAAGTCATTGTATATTATATTCTTGTGTTAATGATATTTCTTTTATGGGGTAAATAGACAGTGATTGGGCTGGTCACTCCATAGAAAGAAAAAACACATCAAGTTAAGCATTTTTCTTGGTATCCAGGGTTTCTTATGGTCTTCAAAGAAACAAGTCGTGTCTTAATCTAAATCTGAAGCAGAGTATAGAACAACATCAAATAGTGATACACAAGCGCTATAACTTAGACGAATTCTTGAATTTCTACATCATGAAGGAGAGAACCAACAAATATTTATTGAGATAACACATCAACAATTGAGTTATCAAAGAATCTAGTATTTCATGGATAAAGCAAACACATCGATATCAAGTTTCACTTCATTGACAACCTAATTCGTGAAAAAGAGATTGTCATTGATTATGTCCAATTGAAGAACAAGTTTCGGATTTTTTACAAAGCCATTGAAGATTGAGTCATTTTTCAAGATAAAGAAAATGTGTGGAATGATCAAGCTTGAAGATTTTGATTTAAGGGAGGCAATGTCAAATTAAATCAAATGCATACGGGAACACACATTAGTCAATCAGTGTGTGAATATAATTTTACTTTTCTAAAGGGTTGATAGCAATTTCAATGTGCTTATGTTGTTGACATAGCTTTTACCAACTTTGTCTATTTTGTTCACATAGCTTTTACACATAAATATGTATTGTATTTGCCTATAAATAGAATAATTTCTTCAACATTGTACACACCTGCAAAAACAATTCTAAGACTCCAAAATAGGAACATTCAGTATCGAACAAAGCTTTGTGTTTTTCTATTCTTTCTTCTTTTAAATTTCTTATATATTTATTAATTTAAATCTTTTAAATTTCTTATATATTTATTAATTTAAATTACTTCAAGGACATTATCAATCATACCTCCGAAGTTGAACAGGAAATGCAGCACCTATTATAGCGTATTAAAATACAGCTCTTTGGGCAAAAAAACACATGAAATTCTCAATCAAAAAGGGGAATATTTCATTTTTTCGTTAGTTTTACAATGAGCCAATCCTCTGAAATCGAAGGAACATGTTGGAGAGAAATACAATACATAATCGATAGTGTAGTGGTTCGCGGCGCAACAGAGATCATAGTTTTAGAATTTTCGTGATTCAAGAAATAAAAGTATAGTTCGGTCCTATATGATAATATAGGTGCGCAATATCACCATGTTTTCTTGGCACATATATTAAATATCTTATATATGCACGTTTTCGGTCCATTAAGTTTTTGTTTTTGTGCATTATACAGTTGTTAGGAGCTAGTCTCTGCTGCGATTGCTTCTTTTCTATCGCCATTGCTGTTGTAGCTAATAAGGCATCCTCCACGGCAGCTTCCCCTTGGCTGACTAACGAGACCGCCAAGAACTCTCAAATCTCGTTCCTAGTGCGTCGGCGTTCCATCAGAGCTCCGTAATAAACAAAGCGTAAACACTGAAGTTTCAATGATGGACCTTTTGTTTCTTGCGATGAAGTTGTTTGATAAAATGTCTAACTGAAGTTGGATTGCAGGATTTCAAATGGGTCTTTGGTGGCTATGGAATATGAATATGAAGATGTACGATGGGTGGAAAGAAATCCTCAAAATTCAGAGATTCAGAAGATATGTGGGTTACACTGGATTTTATTGCTTTTCTGCACTCATTAGCTATGCCTACACCAGCAATACGTCAGTTCATTTCCACGATCCTTTTCTTTTTAAACTTTTGCTCTATTATTGAATTTAGAAGATGTAGTTTTAGAAGATTTGCTGGTTGTAGATTCTCAAATGTCACATCTATGTTCTTTTTTTTAAAGTAAATACTGAAGTGGGTATATTTACTTCAGTAGTGAAGTTTGAAGTTTTCCATGCTAGAAAATGAGAGTTTCCTGATGGGGCTTACCTCTTATGTTATGGAGCCTAGAAATAAGATAACTTGTCTTTCAAAAAGTGAGTTCCTGTGGGTTAGAAGTATATGATTTTCATCCTCTTACTAAAAACGAAACGCTCTCACTTCTCTCTAAGCATTTCCACCCAACGGTAACATCTCCCTCTTTTCTCCACCGGTAAACAACCCCAACCACAGTCTCTCTCCTCCTTCGGCCAAATCCTTCCTTAATCCAACACAAAACTTCATCTTCCAGCTCGGACCTAACTGGTTTCAGAGTCTAGATATCATCGCTGACCACTATGGCCACTCTAGCGATCGTATCTACTGACCAGAACCTTCTGAAGTTCAATGTATCACCTCTAAATGGCCAGATTCTCCAATCCGAGCCTAATCTAGCAACATGAAGAGCTTTGTTCGAGCGAAATTGGTTTGGGCAAGTATGCTCAAGCTCGATTTCCAACCCAAAAAGTCTTCGTCGCTGAAATCATACATATTCGAAATAGATAAAGGTGAGAAGTTTATTTTCATCCCACCTCAAGAAGTCAGACAACTGTAAGGTCAAATGGGATACAACTATGGTGGGAAAAGTCTTTGGAAATAGTGCTTCATACTACAACCTCAAAAATTTCGCCAAGGAGAAATGACTCTACAAGGGTCTACTTAAAACACAAAAACTGGCGGATGATATGTTCTTATTCCGCTTCGAAGCATGCAAAAGTCATATCCTTGATCTCTCACCTATGTGATTTGGCAATATAGTCCTTTTTCTTTGGCCATGGGACCCTTAGAAAAGATTGAAAGGTTGAAGTTAAATACTATCCCTTTCTGGATTATATTTCCTTTCTTGTGCCTCTAATATTTCAACTCAATGACTCTTGGATGATTGGGCACTCTGATTGGGACATCAAAATTCATAGATAGACCTATCAAGTCGCATACAAGAGTTGTCTATGCTAGGATTAGCATAGAGATAAAAGCATGGGATGAGCTGCCAACCAAATTGAAGATAGTCGACAAGTATGGAAAAGAAATATGGTTAAGAAGTCGAATACGAATGGATGCCTATCTAGTGTAAGAGATGTAAAACTTTTGGCCAATGACTATGAAGCAACTCTGGAACAAGCACCTAAGCAAAGAAGGACAAATGCCCCCCGTGGCTAACAGAACAATAAACATGCAATAGAAGGCAAAGTAGCAGGGACTGCCCCTAACTGTCCAACAACAAAAGAATTTTGACAAAAGAAAAAATGTTCAACCTAGTGTGGAAGGGATTCCAACCCTGCAACAAAACCAAAAGGACAAGGATACCTGAAAAGTATCTGAACACTCCTCTACTCCAAAAGGAAGTGACCCACTAGTAGTGGTAAAGAACGAGAGCAGCAATGAAGGTATAAATCATTTTGGTTCCTCTTTAAAAAGTAAAACGGCTACCAACAAATCTACTCCTCTTGCAGGACTGGAAGATGAATTTGAAGATGAGTCACATGGTGACTTAGATCAAGATGACATTCTCTACTTCTTGAGCAGCTAAATCCTGACAAAAAAAGAGTACCTCTCTTCCTCTCCCTCTGAAAGAGCTGAGTCTGAGGATTATTTTGACATGAAAAAAAGGAGAGAACCAAGTAGAACCTGTAGATACCATTCCCCAAGACCTAGTAGAAACAGAACCTCCTCCGAGGAAGGTGGAGACTACAATAAGGAAGAAGATATGGGAGGCTATAACAAATACTAAGGCTACTTCTAGATGAACAAAGGAGGCAAGGAGTAAGGACATCTCTGCCGAGATTTCCTTAAGTTCACAGGTATCGTAGGATATGGATAAAGAGGAAGGAGAAGTCACAATAGCTAGGGAGCTACTTTCTTCAAAAAGGAAGGGTTCTGCCTCTGGTAAGGTGATATTCCCAAAACATAAATGGAATGTATGTGAGGGCACATCAGCCTAAGGAACAATGAAGAAAGTATATGGGTGAACAAGGTGGATAAAGGTTTAACCCAAATTAGACAATATAGTATAGAGGAAGTAAGGGTAGACCTAGAGGCTCAAAGACCGTAAGATGAATCAGTTGATCAAGATAGCTTGTTGGAACATCAGAGCACTAAACTCCCCTCCAAGGTGGCATGAAGTAAATAAATACAAGGGAAAAGAACATTGGTCTTATTAGTCTTGTTGAAGTAAACGTTGGACAAAAGAAAGTGGAGAAGATTTAAAGAAAAGTATTTATGAATTGGAAAGTTGTACATAATAACTTGGCCAACATAGTTTCAAGGATCTGAATAACATGGAACCCGAACATCTTTGAAGTTCAGTTGCTTCATAGCAATGAGCAGTCGATCACTTCTAAGCTTTCCTTAAACTCTTCTAAGGATGAATATTTCACCCTTACATTGTTTATTCGTATAATGAGAGAAGTAATAGGAGGGACCTCTGGAGAGAATTGAGATACCAACACCAATCGTATGGGAACCTACCTTGGATTATCATGGGAGATTGTAATATCATCATCAATGGGCAAGGGAAACAAGTAGGAAAAAGATTGATAGGAATGCAGTTGAGGAGTTTGAATGGATTAAGGATATGGATATGATAAACATACATTCTAGAGGGTTTGAATATACATGTTCTAATAATATAGATGAAGATAAGAGAGTGTACACAAAGATGGATCATAAATTTTGTAATGAACAATGGAAAGGGTTCATTCCCCACTTCCAGTTGGATTATGAAGTCCCAATCACCTCCGACCACTCCAGTAGGATATGGATATGATAAACATACTCGGCCCTTCTTGTTTTCATCTAATAAGTGAGACTTGACAGAATTTGTGTGAAGACGTAAAGCACCTTCCTTTATTCGTCGATGAAGAGTTGATTTGGACCGATCTAGTGCCTTTGACAATGAATGAATGTTAGTTCGGCACCGTAAAGGAACTTCTGCTATTCCCAGGTCATCAAGCTCAACGCATTAACAACCATTGACTTCCAATCAATTTAGGGGACATATCAACCAGTGACTAGTCGAGGGCGTTCTTTGGAGTAACTGGTAACGTTGATGCTTTGTGAACTTGACTTTATGGTTTAAGCTATAGAAACATCATCTTTCACTAAATATAGGGTAAGCCTGCGTACATCAGATCGCGAAGTGGTCCGACCTCTACATATATCATGTACAAGCGCAAAAGCCTAATAAACAGGAAACGCACTTATCAACCATCGACAGTTCAAAGCATCTTCTTGTGTTGTCCAGAGTGTGCCAACTTCTAAATCACAGAAATTGTATTCTTAGAAACCTCGAATTGAGTCATGATGTTTTTTGGTGCCTTGTCTTAATTTTCCACATTCGCTCTGCTTTAGTAACTGTTATACCCGGTAAGAAAAAAAATAATAAATAAAATGGTATTGGATTTTTTTTAAAAAAAATTAAAACTCTTCAACCCCCCCCCCCCCAAATGCTATCTTATCCTAAATCACTAGGGGAAATGAACTCCAAAACTATATTAAATATTTTAGGCCAACCGGCCATATGCTGGAAAGGAGTAAATTGAGAGCAAATTTCATAAAGGTGAGAGAGAGATAATCTGAGAGGGAATATAGGGAATAAAGGAAAGAGGAAGGAAAAAAGAGAAAGAATAAAGGGGAAAAAATGGAGAAGAAGGCAAACACTACCAACACAACCATCAACATCACCACACCACCACCACCAACATATACATACAACCAAGAGGTAGGTGGATCTTCTTTTTTGAATCAATTTTATATATGTTATTTGTTAATTGTTTTTAATTGTTTTTTATCTCCTTATTATGCTTAAATAATGTGTGATGGATGCTTGTTACATATATTATTCTTTTTGTAAGCCTTGTGTGTGCATTTGTGTGTGAAAAATATATGGGTTGAATTTAGGAAAAAATCCGGCCGAATATTGCAGGGATTCTAACCTTCAATTTTTTTTCCTGGAAGTGTATATATATAGTTACAATTTCAGCATTTATTTATTGTGTATATATATATACACACGCAAATATGAATGTAAT